>OY755058.1:18810000-19310846 GCA_963576755.1 Noctua janthina
GCAGTTGATTTCAAATCGCGGAAGAGTCGACACGTGGAGGCTAGTCGAGCTAAGTCAGGGAGTCGGTCTGAAAACGGTTAAAGAGCTAGGACGTTCTAGGTTAGGTTCGTGTAGTTAGCGTAATCTTGGTACCAAGATGGACATGTCCCAGAGGACTGTCGTAAGAGAGCGATTAGTATTTTATAAGTTAAATATAAGTAGTAGCTATATGCCTAATTCAAGTGAGTGACGAGATCCTGAAGGAGACGCTGTAGCGGAGGTGAGACTGGTAATGTGTGCAGTACTATGTAAGTAGCTGGTGACTAGTCCTCCTCAATGAACAATGAACACGTGGTAAGTGTTAACCATAATTACCTCCTAGCTTAAGTAGCAGTTTGGCGGAAACGCAGCGATGCTAATAATTATTTATTTCAGCATGACGGCAGAGCCGCTTTATCATCACAATGTATATTATTATGTCCTGTGTTGTGTGTCCTAATAACTCCTAACCTTGGCACATATTCTTCATCTGCGTTTGGTTATAGGAACGGAGACCGCCTTTCGCAACACTATACACACATTTCATGCATACGACAAACACACTATACACCAACACACCCGACTATTGACGAATGTTGACTTTTACCTGACAAATGAAAGGCAGAACCGTAATATTCACATTCCAATTAAGATAAAATATATTGTTCAGTGGTGACGGCAACACCGTAATATTCACGGATTTATTAAGACAAATTATACTGCTCAGTGATATAATGCCGACTTGTACTTGTGGTACAAATCAACCAAACGTTGCTGATGAATACTGCTTCCTGTAAAGGTCTAGCTCAGAAACATTGCGTAGAGATTGTTGGCGCACATTTCAGGGAGCGGGGGTAGGCTTCACCAAGTATCCTAAACTGATTGGATAGCTACGTTCTTAGGAACGCTAGGGACTGTGTCTCGTTAAAACTAACCCCGGCTGCCACAGGCCTATTACTGAATCGACACTATTTAGCGAGACACGCAACCACGACATGGGGCAGAGTAAAGAAATGTGAAGTGACGATGGAATAACCACTTCGGCGTCCACCAATAACAATCGCAATATGTTCTGCTACAGACTGAATCTACGGTACGCTCGTGCAAATTGTGTTACAATATAGTAATTGGGGTAATCTGCCGTAAGGGTGTTATTAACGTGAGTACGCGTATAAGTAGAAAAACTAGAAACCTGTCTTCCTCAATGGCAGTGGCCTCACAACCCACTGCCTTAGGATTGGGAAAGATATGTAGATGAAGCCTAGGGAACGTGGCCTGTTAGAGTTCATAGCAATGTTCTCAGTAGGACTATGCACTTAGGTCTAACAGTACACGTACGCCGAGCAAACGTTGTAAAACGGTTCCATGTTGTAACATGGAATCGTTTGCGTTTGCAAATCGGCAACTAGTATTTTGGAATCATCAAATTAACGTAACTGTAAAATAATAAATCTCTTAAGCGCAAGCGTAACGTTTCCTTTCACCAACCTTTCATCATATATATATATATCTTTGCGCCCTCTTGTCTTATTAGCTTCATACTTTATTACTGATTTAGTTTTATAGGATTTGATATTATTCATGTATATGTCTTAACTGTGACCTCCCAATAATAACTATACCTTGTACCCCTCCCTGTCCCCTAGCTTCTAAAGTCGGGACAGGGCTGGAGTTCAATTTAGTAGTCGGTGGAAAGATGACCAGTTTGGTGTCGAGTCTTACAAGGCCGTGCGGACGGAGGGGCGCGGCCTCTCCCCCTTCGGGGGGAGCCGACATTAATACTAATATTTACATGATTTAGGAAAAACGAAAATTTTATCAGCCTAGGGTAATTTACGAACAGTCACAGCAGCATGGACAAGTTGTGTGTTATTGTGCCTTAAGTCTTTTCTGATGCTTCTCTTTACTTTTCTGTCTAGATCCCTATACCCAGCAGATTGATATGTTACATTCTGTCGCTCTTCTATAAGACGAGTTGTGCTGTGAGTAAATTTTGTTTTCTTTTTCTTGAGACACACGACTTTTTGACTGGCGGTTTTAATAGCTTCCTTTATATTTTTATACTGTATCTGGACGTTCTCTGAATCTGTATCTAATAAACTGAAGGTGTTTTTAATATTTATGTTCAACTGTTCTTTATTTGCAATTAGTGTACATCGTTTGATTGTGCTTTGAATAAGTTTATTGCGGTGTAATTTCAAATCAAAACTTGCTGTTATTCTTAATGGCCGATGATCGGAGCTGAATTTTAATTTATTGAGTACATTTACATTTTTAATAATGCTTTTACTTGAGGATAGGCAATAGTCGATTTCGTTCTTTGTGTGACCACCAGGAGAAAGCCACGTCCATCAACGTTGAGGCTGCTTCACAAAGAAGCTGTTGCTGATACTAAGATTCTAACCGAAAGCGAATTGTAGTAGTCGTTGGCCGCGCTCGTTTCTATCTCCTAAGCCGTGGGGTCCCAGAACATTGGTGTTGTCAGAAGATTTTCGTAGACCAATTTTAGCATTATAGTCACCTATAACCAATGTCCAGGTGCCCCGGTATTCATCACAAGCTTTATTCAGAAGGTCGTAGAATTCCTCAACGTCATCATTGGTATGTGAAGATGTTGGAGCATACACTTGGATTACTGTTAGTTTTTTGTTTTTGTTGATGGAAAATTTTAGTAAGGCAATTCTGTCTGAATAGGCTACAAATTCGACTATGTTGTCCTTCCATTGTTTTGAAACAAGGAAGCCAACGCCATATCTTGTGTTTGTTTCTCCGTAATGGTAGAATATGTTAGTTTGCCTTTCGAATGTGTTTTCTCCTTCTCGTCGCACCTCTGCCAGACCGACAACATCCCATTTGATGTACTCTACTGCGTTTTCTAACTCTACTAGACGCTCTTCAGTTCGTAAAGTACGAACATTGAATGTTAAAATATTAAGATAATCAGTGTCCTTTTGGCTTGCTTTGGTTGTTTGGCAGTGGACCGTCGCTCGGAGATTATGATCCCCAGCTCCAGGGTGCACCTGCGTACTGCCAATAGCCGTGCACTGACTGGAGCTGCCGGGCACTGGGGGATTGGCTTTAATTGTGTCGTTCATTTTAGGAAGGGGTTTAGACAAAATTAACCCACCACGCTTGTCTAATGCGGGTTGGTGGGTGCGCAGTAGATCGCCTAACTGGGTCTTTGGGCGCCGCCGTTGACGTGCGTGACGTTCATCCACCACCGCCCTGAGTCGTCATCCTGCACTGATGCCGACTGTTCCATCCAGACCTCTAGGAAAGACTTTTCCGAGCCCAAAGATGGTCTAGTGTTGTGTTAAGTTGTTAGTTAGAATACTCACACGGGTATAGGTGGATGTAGGATCATAGTTATCAACCACCTACACCATCCCTTAGTCGGCTCTTACGACACCCACGGGAGGAGAGGAGTGGTCTATTCTAGGCCGGAACCACACAGCCAATTAATATATATTTATATCCACAAAATAGACGGTGATGCTGTTTAACTGTACAGAACTAACAATGACGCGAACATTTTTAGAGTAGTTTTAGATCCGCGATAGGGCACGCATTCCCCAATATTTACGTGAACGACTGAGGGAAATGTGTACCACGTCAGCTATTCGTCTTCGTACAAAACCACGTAGTGCCAACATTACAGTCAGTCGGCGGAGAGGGCCTCTAAAATGTGCCGCAACGTATCTATCTTTTACTAGAGGTCTTTAAATCTCTCGGTTTATCGCAGCGGGCGGCGCAAGTGCCGTGAATACTGCACGAATAGCTACTGCTTGAAACTTTCATTACCTACCCAACATTGAGCGGAAGAGAGGAAATGAGACGGCTATACGAAATCAGGATTACTAAGAAGAGATACGACAGTAAAGTCACATTGCTCGTAAAAATGGTTCTAAGTTAAAATTTTCCAGGTACCGTAACCGTGAACCGTCCGTCTCGCCCGCTCTCCGGAAATTGAAAGTTCAACAAAAACATGTGCCAGTTGTAAAAATAAAACAATATATACTCTAGTTGCGAACCGTGCATAGTTACGCACACTCGCACAAATCTATCAGACTTTTATTGAGCACGTTAGCAAAAAAGGGCACACGGGACCACGATAACATTTGGAAACGAAGTAGCAAAAAAGTAATGTGTGGAAAATTGTACCAGAAATCATATATATTGTATCGATGGTTAGGTACCTAATGTACGTTATATGTAGAGTGAAGAGGGTGAGCCCTTTCCTCACATAATGTTGGGATGGTATACTCCTAATATGGACGGTGTATTGTGTGCATCCCTGAGGAGCGGCGATATTGTGCAGATAATACCATATCCTCGTGGCGCTGCATTATTTTATTATGTTGGCATTACTGCCAAGATGGCGGCGATACGGAAGCGTTAATAATACGGATATAAATTGGTTCATTAGTTCGGCATGGGTTGGAGAATGTGTTCGTATGTATCTCTTTGTTATGTGAGTTTTTCTCAAATATTATTCTTCTATACATTTAATGGCAAGTTAATCTATAAACCAATACAAACTGGATGTCTAAATACGACATTTAGTTTAACTTTTCCCAAAAAATATTACTAGTTGGTATTCATTTATCAGTGCCAGATATATAAAAATATTCAGTAACATTGATAAATACCAGTAGGTATCATAAAGGCTTTATTTTTGAACCCAAACATTCAAACAATATACGCCCAAGGGTCGTTTCATTCCAAATAATGTGATATGTCATCGTAATGTCATTCGAAGTACTTGATAAGCTGACCCGTCGCGTTTGTGTGTACATAGCTCTCATTTTTATTGTTTTACGACCCTGCGTCAAATGTTCACCGTGCTTATTCATACTTCTATACTAATATTATATAAATGCGAAAGTAACTCTTCTGTCTGTCTCTCTGTTACATTTTCACACTTTAACTGCTAAACGGACTTTGATGAAATTTAGCACACAGGTAGATCATAACCTGGTTATGACAAAGGATAATTGTATCCCGGTAGTTACGTTCCCGCAAAAAAGATCCATCCTTCACGTGACAGAACATGCTGGCAAAAGCTAGTACAGATATAAATGGCGGTTTATCGATAACACCATTTAGCTTATGTTGTGCAGTAAATTACTCAAATTATCTCGTCTACACACAGCCTTTATAGCGCGTTGTTAGATATTTACAACATTCGTGTCACCGCCGAAAGTTGATACTACAACAGATAGCTCAGTGTCCCTCACGACACTTCAAGTTCCTTCGTCGACATGTGATCACCAACCTATTGTCTAACAATGACAATCCAAACGCTAAAATTAGAACCTGATGATTTGATCCATTTGGCTAATAATTAAACACATTATTAGCTGTCAGTTGGTATTTACGGCTCCACTAAACTAACATTCACAGCTCAACGTTGAATTAACTGAAAACACGAGAAACCACGACTAATATGAATTAATTAAATCATGCATCAATATTGATAATAATTATTTGATTATAGTTATGACTTATTTTGTATCTAAGCTCAAGACATAAATACGCCGTGTTTGCTCGTCCGTATTTACGGTTACATTCAGAGGTTTCTGAACTATCGTAAAGACAATTTTGGTTTCTCCATCTTACCATTATTTGTTTCAAATTAATTATTTTCCGAACGCCATGGAAGTTGTCACAAACCACTATTGTAATCCACCTGTTGCGGTGCCTACCCCACCAGGAAAACACCGTGAAGACCGCACTAATTACAGTGTACACAAATAACAAACCGATGAAAAGGTTCACACCGGGCAAAACGATGTATTTGGGTAACACTAGACACAACCAAAATATTTGCTTTCTTTTGGAAGCGCCTAACGGTAAACACAGTTTTTGATTTGGGGTCATTAGTCTACGAACAGGAACAGCACTACAATAGGAACGTATTACTGCAAAAAGTGTAACCAGCTCATAGTTTATCCTTCTTCAAATTGTGAGTGACCGAAGCAGCGCAGGAACGAAGCAGGTTGCGTTCTTTCATTCAGATTTTTTTTTCGTTTGTGAATTTTCTGGACCACAATAGTTGAAAGCACACGCATGCCACTGGTCGTGATTTGATCTGGCGTGCAATTAGAGAGGGTCGCCTGCCTGCCCTCTGGCTCGCATGTTTGTGCGTGACTCACATGTGCCCGGCAATCACGCGGAAAAACCCTTTATTTGAGGCGCGCCCTTCATTATCGACATGTGGTATCGATACGAACGGGTTGTTTTTGTGCCCAAAGGTTACAAAAACAACCTGCTATATGCAGTGTTAGTAGATATTGGTTCACGATACGTACTAATTGTAAAATACTGTTTTCTCATTAAGTATTAACTCTGTAATACGTCAACACAATGTAAAATACAATGTTTTTTAAGAGTAACCGTGAAGATTCTTGCCGATTCTTCTCCATAGAACTAATTCTCATAAGAGATATCGGGGAATTTTCATAAGAAACTTTAACTCTTTTTGAATGAAAACGGTAAAAGAAACAGTCTGTTTATAGTTCTTACTATAGTGTTCACACAGGCAAATATTATTAGAATAACGAGAAGGAAGCACAAGGGTCAATACTCTTCAATTTGCAACTCGATCAATTATTTATTAATGACTCTATCAGAATATTTCGACACGTAACTGATGGATAACGTTATACTGAGTGACGGCTATCAATTAACCGGAACCTGCTGACAATACTATTCGGTACTAGCTGGTGACTGGTCACCCTAATTCTTTTTCTACAATAAAAGTAACCTCAGTTACTGCTTATAACATCAGCTATCTGTCAGTAAAAATCCCGTCAAAATCGGTTCAGCTGTTTTGGAGATTAGCCAGAACGAACAGACAAAAATGAAAAAAAAATGTTTTTTGTACAAAATCAAAATATTTTATTTCACACAGGCCTACATGGGCACTTCAACGTCGAGAAAAGTTGCACGGGTCGGGTTGGTTTTACAATATTATTATTATGTTATAAGTAGGTACCTTCTATACTTTCGTATGCATTTAGTAAAAAGCTATTATTTTAAATTTACAAACAGACACTTCAATTTCATTTATCTGTTTAGAAGTATAGATGAAGTGAACCAATTTAGAATGCATAATTTTGAAACTGCACTTACCTCCTGCAATCATTATATTACCTACTAAAAGTGACAATATGACAGTTATAATATCTACCAATACTTTAATAGATCCGCTACCGCTCCAGTAATAGAGATATGAAAGGTTTCTTTCATCGCTGAGAGTAATATCAAAAGGCTTGCGAACACTTTTATCGTTTGAAGATCGTTTCGATATCTTAGTTATTGCCGCCGGGTGCTATGTGCATTAATAGCACTCTCTCCAGCTCCGGACGAATTAAAAACTAAAACGGATTGATGTAGCTCCATAAATTAACTAGCTTATGACCACGGCTTCGCCTTCGGGGTCGTTGGAAAGTATTTCCACGAGAACGTAATGTGTCGAATTTCATAAGTCAGCTCATAGTCTGATCAGCTGCTAAGGCGTGAAATGTTCATGGAGAGAGCGACTGTTGCAACCCCGTGCAGGGCACGCCACCATAGTGGCGATAAGTCCCCTCTTTGAGGAGTGGCTAGAGAGGCGCCACGGCGCCCTCACCTACCGCCTGGCGCAGGTCCTCACCGGACACGGTTGTTTCGGGAGGTTCCTGCACCGAATCGGGCAGGAGGAAACGCCCGGGTGTTTCCACTGCGAGGATCGTCCGGAGGACACGGTGGAGCACACCGTAGAGGTCTGGCCCGCTTGGGCGGAGCACCGCCGTCTCCTTGTAGCGGCGATTGGCGGCGGCGATCTCTCGCGTCCGGCCTTGGTTCAAGCCATGGTCCGGAGCGAGAGGGAATGGGAAGCCGTCACCACCTTCTGCGAAGCAGTCATGCTAGTGAAGGAGGTGGCGGGACGTGAGAGGGAAAGAACCTCACGTCCCAGCCGCCGCGGGAGACGCCCTGGGCGTCGGGGGTCACGTGGTGGCTCCCGGCCACCGTAGGCGCGGGCCTGTGGACGGCGAGCTCGCCGTTCGGCCGTCTTATGACGACAGGCCGTGTCGACGGCGCGTTCGTGTTCCACGCGCGCCTCAAAGAGATGTCAGCAACCGAGTAGGGGTCCGCATGGGCCGATGCTTGCCAGAGCTGCGGGACTGTTCGAAAGAGACACCGTGGCCCTGGAACACAAAGGGCAAAGAAGGAACATGGATGGGTTTTAGTCAGTACAAGTCTGACACTCCCTTCCGCTCCGCCCAGAGTGGTCATTTGATGATTTCCCATCCGAAAAAAAAAAAAAAGGCGTGAAATGGTAAAAGATAGACAAACAGTTATACAGATTTACTATTAAATATTATTGTAGATATTTATAATATTTATAAGTGTAAGGTAAATAAGTTCGTGAGAACATTGTAATAATAATTAGCTAATAAATAGCAATCGTACGGAATATATAACCTCCTCCTTTTTTTAACTCTGTCTTATTGCAAGATAATAAAAAAAAAACCTGTTATACAAAGAAATATTAATATTATAATAAAGCAGAGAAGCATATTAAAAACAAACTACTTAACATAAACGTCGGTGATGCTATTTGGGAATTAAATAAAGTTGTTCGTGCGAATGCCTACAAGTTCTGCTGAGCTAACTCGATGCGCTTTCGACTCGTCGTAACTAACTGCTGTAAATCGCTTCATACTTTATTTAGATTTATTTCATTTTGTTTGTTGAAGGTGCTTGAAGAAATATTAATGATTTACTAAACTTTTTATGATCTTGAAGTAAAAGTTAACGGTGTAGTTTTCTTTTTTATGACTTGACAGTGGAAATATTACTTGTAAAGACGAAATGGAGGCATATTTGCTTATGATGTATAACTCAAATAAAAAATAACTGGTCGTGGTTTTAAAGTTGTTGGTAAATTAACTTTCTTTTCATTAAATGCTGGGATATGCATCAGACTAAAACAATAATATATCACAATACCTACATAATTGAATTCCGCAAAATTCACGCCCTTTTTCCCATGAGGGTAGGCAGACAGTACAGAACGCGATCTGCGTCGATTCTACATTATGTTCTCCAAAAACCGGCCAAGTGCGAGTCGTACTCACACTCACACAGGGTTGTATTATATTACATTCAACAGCAAAACTAACAACAAAACAAATTTGTTTTTCGTAGTATCTTAACGAAAAACAAAGTTACTGCTGCAGTTTGATGAAAAAGTTCCATATCTCAAAAACTAAACATCAAATCTTATTCAACCCAATTTTCGTTGAAAGTTTTTTTACGTTCTTCAATCCTACATTTTTTTCTGAATTTTCCTCCTCTTAGTTTTGAAATTAGAGGGGGACAAATTTCGCCACTTTGGAAGTGTGCATCTTTCCAACGATTGACTTTGAGAAAAAATGGTTTTAGGAACCTCAATGACATTTTTAAAAACCTATCTATAAACACATTAAACACACCGCACGTATAGGTTTGAAGATTTTTTTTTTTAGTTTCAGTTCTATGTGACGGGCCCCTTAACCTTTAAATTTTTTTTTAAAGTCGTAAAGCGGTTCACAGAATACATCTACCTACCAAGTTCCAACTGTGTAGTCCTAATAGTTTCGGAAAAAAGTGGCTGTGACATACGGACGGACAGACAGACATAACGAATCTGGGTTCCGTTTTTTTCCATTCGGCTACGAAACCCTAAAAAAGAGAAGAATTTTGCTATTTCATCTTAGTTTGTAAACATCTATTAGATTTCTTTCTAAACTCATATTGATGTTCAGAGTTTAGTCGTATAAAAGAGCCTCAATGCTCAGATTGCACATTAAATTGAGAATTCCCTTTTTTCATTCTAGTGCACGTTACTTTTATTCGGTAAGCCGGCCAGTCTACCCACCACACGGTGTGCTTCTACAGAGCCCTGGTGTCCAACTCGAGGGAGGACGACAATCAATGTCTGATCGCGGCGGAGTTGAGACGTCTTGGAACTCTATCCGATGCATTGTGCCCCGTGTTATTGTGTTCTCAAGTAATTTGTTAGTTTGCTAGAAACAGTGTATCGCACTTAGTGTGTTTTTATAGCATGAAACCCATCGCCTGCCCACATGATGTACAAGCCTAACTGAGTAAATCCTGACATATCCGACAAGTATATATACCTATATGTGAAACTGAATTATTTTAGTGTTTTCTTCTACACACGTTTATAAAACTAAGACATTAACACTCATAGCTGAAATATCTCTCTTTCTCTCTCTCAAAAATGAAAACTTTCAGACGAGAAGGCCAAAAACCTAGCCCTAGACAAATGGAAATCACTTTTAAAGCGATTCGTATTTCAACAACGATTTTCAACGATTTTGAATATTTATGGTAAGGTATCTATTCAGTTTTTTTTTTCAACTTTATCGTTGATACAACATGAAATTGTCTAGACACTAAGAATTTATTATAACAAACAATCAAACACGGTTTTATAAAAAAAAGGTTTTTTTTCCAGCAAAACAACACAGCTATGCGCGTAATTAATGTAGGTAAGTTGCATAATATTTTCATGTGATACATACAGTTATCTCGTATAACAAGCCCCGAAAGGTAAATACTTTATTACAATCTCGGATCATGTAAACATTACGAAATTCTCAAACGGATTTTCCTTAATGGAAACTTGCAATTATATTTGTAGCAACTAGGAAATGGTTTACAGTGTCCGGTCACGTCAATATAATTTTATGCTTTTGTCCTTTTTAACCTCCGACGCAAAAAAAGGGGTGCTATAAGTTCGACCGCAATGTGTGTGTGTGTGTCTGTGTCTGGCACCGTAGCTCTTAAACGAGTGAACCGATTTGGATGCAGTTATTTTTATTTGAAAGCTTGTCATGGTTCTTAGAAACGTTTTAAAAAATGGTGCAGCCATTTACTAGATATGGGGTATGAAAGTGGTGATGAATAATCGAATATTTTCAAATATACCCAAGTGGGGCATCAAATGAAAGGTCATGTGTATATTAAAATTAGACATGTTTTATCAAAACCGGCTCAGCCATTTTATTGACTTTTCAAATGTTTGTTCGCTTTTCTTTGTTGCGATGTGGGGAATATTTTATTCTACATTTAAAAATTTATTATAAACTAAGGCCTTTCCCATGTTTCAAACAAAGTATGAATATTTTAATTATCCCCAAAATATTAGTAAACGCAGAGTAAAGTGACCACATCGGGTAACACGTTCTCGAGGATTAAGTTTGGCACTACTTTACTCCAGAGCAGGCTACTCCCAATTGATATAAAACCTACAATTCCGACAGGGGCCGTGTACAACAATATTCCATGTTTGTGACTAAAGCGTCTTTTGAACATCCTTTCTTGGGTTCGTGAAATATATTGTACTCTGATAGAGCCTCTTCAGATACAACTGAGATACTCCACTTCGCACCGTTATAAGAATGATACGGATTAATTATAAAACAATGCCTCAATGAACGAATTTAGCATCAACACAAACAAACAATCAAAAGTTAAATCCATTAGATAACACCTTGTAACAGAGTGTCAATAGTCGCCAAACAAACGTTGTAGAAAAGTGAGATCCTTCCCAAAACGATATCAGTAACGAGCGCGAAATGGAAAGCATTATCACAAGTTACATTTTAATTATACACTGATAACGTTATCAGCAGCTCGATAACCGGCTCTCCTGCAAGCAAGGTGTGAATATGTGTGATATGTCACACGGCCGCAGCAAGTCACACTTATCGTGGATAGTCACACTCGGGTGACTTCCAGATAACTGGGGAGAAGCTCAGGATCTGGTGTGGTGGGTGCTGGGCTTATTGCGTTAGACTTAGGATGAAAAATTTGTAGCCAAGATCCATTTTTTAAAGATTTTTTGTTAATGTACGAAAATATATTTTTAATTCAAGTAGACAACATGTTTGATATTAATATATCTGTAAATTTGTAATGATACAACCTAAATTAAGTGAATTAATCACTAAATACTTACTTGAAAGTTTTTTAAAGTTTAAAACTGTAGTCTTATAACACTAACAACGTTTGAAAGTTTAGAATTTTAACGTTTACAATCCACTAACTATCTTAACATTCACTGTACATAAGTAGTCTAAACACACGCGAGAGAAGATTCGTATGTTTAGTCGAGTAAAGTTTCGCAGCGACTCCGCAAAGGGGCGTGAGATACGTGCGGCCGGGGCGAGCGCGACGCGCCAACTGACGGCACCGACAGAATCCACAGTATGAATGATTCGTAGCGCGTAGCGAGCTCGTAGACCATTGCTACGAGGTCTCGTAGAACGCCTACGGACTTGTTAGTCCTGATTTCTGGAGAGTAAAATGTTAATAAGAATCCCTCCCCCCTCTCCTGCCTCACCCGACTAGTCTAAAGCACGTAAAAAGTTTCACATTTTAATGGAATTAATTTAATTAAGAAAATATTCACGACTCTACGACGACTAGATAAGCGCTTTTAACAACTTCGGGTTTAATTGCCTAAAAATCCTTAAATCTTTAAATTAAGCGTTCGCTAATTCGCAAAAAATATTTAATTACAAAAAACTCTTCGCTTCACAGCTTTCTTTTTATTTTTTTAAGCTTTCTTTTAGAGTTTGGTGGATTATGAAGAATTTTATCTTCAAAAACACACTTTACGTACCTATCTTAATACCTACAACAAGAAGAATCAAGAATTGATTGAATTTTAACTTAGCCAAGCTAATAGCGATAATAGACGTTATTAAACTAAGGTTAATATGAAGAGATTAAAAGACCGTAGTCTAGTTTAAATGTCAATAAAAATATGTACAATACGCTTGTAGTGACGTTGACGGGCATCGAAGGAATATGATCTCTTCAGGTTGGGACTCTGTACCTCCGCATGAGACGCGGGTGCCTCCGTGTGTCTGTATGTTCGTGCATGTGTTTCGTGCACATGAAATAGCTGCGATCACATCTCACATAGTGATAGATCACTCGCTCCTGGTGGAATACTGCGCAAATCATGTCATTTATCATTCTATCTGAATTCTTTGCTTTTTGCAGCGGCACACGCCAGCAGCCCGATCGATGGGCTTTGGTATTGCCGTCAACTCACTTAAGTCCAATTAAAAAATGAGAAAATCTTGAACTTTCGCAGGTTTTTAATCAGAACACACCTAACCGAAACACTATCAAAGTAAGTACCTACTGCATCATGTTAAACTATAATAACCTGAAAGCCAACTCGTTGATTTTCACAGAGACTTCTTATAACATTGAGTAAAGTGACAGTTTATTCAAGCATCAATACGCATCATTATCACGAATATCAAAGAGTCAGGTAAATGTATGATATTCAGATAATTCGGTACTCAGCCGCTGGCCCGCCGATGTTAGATACGTTATCCTATCTGAAGCCGACTGCTAATGGGCTCGCGGTTTGTTTAAAGGCATCAAAGCACGCGTGTTTATTATTTATTCAATATCTGTGTATTTCGCGAATATTAATGCGCGAGCTAACTCTCACGGGGCTATTAAGAGCTTCGTTGATGGACGGAATTCAGGCCTTGTGCCGAAATATGAAGGTCGTTTATTGTTAGATATCTGTCATAAAAGCTCTACTTCAGTTACGTAGAGCTTTTATGAAATATTATTGTTTGAATAGAATATTATTTTTCCCACAAACAAGTATATACCTACTAAGGAACCTTGGCATAAAATACAATTTTTATAGTTTCTTCCTTCCTTCTTACCTTCTAACTAAATTTTTCAAAAAATCTAGTGTCCCTTAAGTCTTTTGACAAACACAATAACATTTAATTTCAAAGAATATTTATATTATTTACAAACTGCAAATCTTTAATAGTAATAAAAATATGTACAAGTATCAAAAGGGTTACAGGGCGTCAAAAAATTCGTCCACATCGCTGTCAACACGTAAAGTGCCCCGAAGCCGTCACCACCTTCTGTGAAGCAGTCATGCTAGTGAAGGAGGTGGCGGGACGTGAGAGGGAAAGAACCTCACGTCCCAGCCGCCGCGGGAGACGCCCTGGGCGTCGGGGGTCACGTGGTGGCTCCCGGCCACCGTAGGCGCGGGCCTGTGGTCGGCGAGTTATGGGCTAGCTCGCCGTCCGGCCGTCTTATGTCGACAGGCCGTGCCGACGGCGCGTTCGTGTTCCACGCGCGCCTCAAAGAGATGTCAGCAAATAAGTAGGGGTCCGCAAGGGCCGATGCCTGCCAGGGCTGCGAGACTGTTCGAAAGAGATACCGTGGCCCTGGAACACAAAGGCAAAGAAGGAACATGGGTGGGTTTTAGTCAGTACAAGTCTGACACTCCCTTCCGCTCCGCCCAGAGCGGGGGGGGTCATTTGATGATTTCCCATCCGGAAAAAAAAAAAAAAAAAAAAAAAGTGCCCCGAAGGCTGGCAGCATTGCCACGTTGGATGGCAATGCTGATTCTTTGGCCAAAAAATAGGCCCGCCCTCTGGTCACGTGAAGACTCAACCAACCGCTTGTCGATTCCCGAAATACTAGGTGGGCACTCGGACCCCATGGCCCTAGTGTTTCAACCCCAAACCGCTTAAACACAGAATTACCAATTAAATTATTGTTATTGCGCCGTTTGAGGTTTTCAGCATCTGTAGCAGCCGCCCCAGCGCGGCCCACCGTGCTAGGAAAATGTGATGATGCGAAGGTGTCGACGCATATTGCATCTCACACCAAACGCCTACCCAACTTCCATGGCATTATGGTCATACCATCTGGTCTTTTCCCATCAACGCGTGCCAAGCCATTGGGTTCTAAGACAGCTGGCACCCCGGCGGTGGCAAGAGCACGACGGATGAGATTATTAATGCTAGCGTGCCGCGCAATCCGACCTGCACAGCAAAGGCCATGGTGTCCGAGGCAGTCGTCTGCTTCACCACATTGACAGCGATGTGGAGTCCCACACGGAGCCCCCAATCGCAAACATGTAGCGAGTCGGTAGGTTGTGTCACCTAACATAGTGCCTATATTAGGTGACGGTAGTGCCTGAAGCCAGAGGCCCGACTCCCACTCACCCACAGCCAGCAGGCGGGCACGCTCAGCAGCATTGGTAGACGTATTAATAAATTTATTCCGTACCAACCTGCAGAGCGGCTCATCCCACGGTCTCTGGGAAAACGGGTTCTCGGGCTGATCCGTATCCAGGCAAGACACTTTCCAGTCGTCCTTCAAGCGCAGCACTTCCGAGTCAACCAGGGAGAGAGTTATAATTTTCCTAGTTAGCTTTTCAGTGCTGTGGACAGAGGATAAGAACGCCGGTTAACTTACACTAGAAATTTTGCGGACGCCGAGGCCACCAAAACGAATTGGAAGGGGTCGTCCAGGGCCACATTAAGAATGGATGTTAATATGTTGCAAATAATTTGGTCAATTTTGTCCAAAAGTTATGGTTTCTTCCAAAGAGGAGAACAACGGAGAAAATACATAAAAGGAGCTCTATAGTTTCCTGGGCCCAGGTGTTAACTCAATCAAACTAATCTTATTTGTAAGAGGATATAATAACAAGGCCTCACTGATAATTTGGTGAAATTTGGCTATCCAGGAATCAAGTTATATGAAGTTAAGTAAAAGTGAGATTACATTATAACAGTACATATTTTTTGACATATTTTTGAATGGCTTCGGTTGTGTAATGGTTATATGCATGGAGTGCTAGTAGAGAGCCTCCATGTGTAACGCGTCGAAGATCTGACACGTTTGGTTTGACCACCGTAGAAACTGGTTTTGTCGACGGAAGAATCAACAAAATGACAGATCAACAAAAGAAATCTGTCATTTTGACACTCGCTGCAGTCGAAGACAAGTCTTTACGTCCAATATTTTGCAGTTAGAAGCAGTATGTACCTACCTGTTAAAAAGGGAGAAGAGGAAGTAAAATAAAACACCAACATATGTATAAAATATATATTATTAATCTTCAATAATTATGACAATATCATCTAAGAATTGTGCAGGAGGTACGATATTTTCTTGGTATCCTGCCCAACTGAGATACCACATTATGCACATTACATGGGCACAGCAGCCTACAGTTCTTCTACCTACAATACAATTACAATAATAGCCTAATATTGAATCTCGTCCTCCTCAGCAGCTGTCAACTAAAATGTAAACAAAATATATGTTTTGCGACTTATAAGGCGGGATTGTATACGTCACCGCAATAACCATGCAGCATTTGAAGCCAACAGCTGGCGAAGAAAGCTGCTGCTTACCTCCCTGCACACTTTTATGATAAACTCATCATTTCCCCGCATATGTTAACCAAAACAAGAATAACTGATAAAATCGCCTTATCGTCTAAGACTCTTCTGCCAATAGAGTTACTGCGACCAAAGATTATTCAAACAGCGATCCATGTCGACAATATTCGATCGATAGGCGTAATCAGTTGTCCAAAACAGAGGGCCGGGCACAGAGCATCATATATAATAGCCGGGTAATTCAAAGTTGCAAGATCCGTCGATTAGTCCTGTATAATATGCAAAGCCGAGGTGTGGTAAACATGGAAAAACTGAGAACGAAAGACAACGAACGAGTGCTGGTTTTTTTTTCTGCCTGTCAACTGAAGAAAAATTAAAGGAACTCGATTCGCTATAAATCGAGTTCCTTTATAAGCACTTGCTAGGTCCGTTTTACCGATGCATTCTTTATCGATTACTAAGAATTATTCAGGCATGTATTTAATTAAGTAACTCATAACTTAATTTAACTTTTCTCGTTTCCTAGATAGAAACATGGTACCTAATGTATTTTGTGATTTCCTTTAGAAAAATATAATGGGTTTTTTAATACACATTTCAACTAGTTAACTGCTGGGCCCAGGAGTTCCCCTCTCCTTTGCACCAAAATAGCAATATCTGATAAGGGTGAATGCCGAATGTAAATTAATTTTGTAGAGTCTATCCGAAATATATTTAAATTATTTGATTTTGTCATCGATGAAAGATGAAAAACTTTCTTCTAAATTACCTAGGAGGTACTTTTTTCTAAAAGTTTGATTTGTGGGGCTATTGCATTAAATTAATCTATATTCGATTGTCTGTCGGTAATGTCCGAGAGGTAAATTTCGCACTTTGAGGGGTTAAGGTCCGGGCCAATAGATTTAAATTGATGTTTGAGGAGTTGTAGGTCATCCAACACGGTGTCAACATCGCCTCCTAGCGTTCCATCATCTAAATACCACAAGTTAAATTTTGAATTTAGTTGTTGAATATGGGATGAATAGCCAAACTGAAAATGATAGGCCCGAGAAGGTCAACTTATTGGAAACCATCTGCAGATTCTAAAACGATATCCTTGTAAACTAGTTTAAGGTTGCCTATAACATTGCCACATAAAACCATCAATTTCGGGTAATACTTTTTTGACTTCAGCCAACAAACTGTCCCTGTTCACGGAGTTAAAAACCTTTTTGACGTCAACCCTGAGGATGACCTCACCTTTCTTTGAGTATCAATAAGAGCATAAGGTATGTACGGCTGCCTCACAGCCCCTCTCGAACCAAAACCAAGTTGAAGGGGCTGGAACTTAGTTGCAAGAGATTCACTATACAACTTGCAACATATTTTGGCTGCCAAACTGATGCTCTATTATATGGTAGGTATTTCAGACAAACATTCATGAGATTGACATTGTATGGAACCGAAAAGCTTAATGTCAATCCTGTTGCAAGTTGTTGTAGAAAATACGGAACGCTTTGAGAGCGATCACTTAAATAATTCCATAATTCTTTCAAATTGTAACTACAGGCCTTTTCTTCTTTCTACATTCCAATACAATAGTGTAGTATTTGTGCGTGAGTCAACCTTGTCAAGGTGGAACATAAACAAAGCGCACCGTGCCGATTGCCGACAAACCGCGAGGATGGAACTAACATCTCAGTTACGAGCAGTCGTTAGCGCGGCGCGCGGCACTAACTCGCGTGTCGTCGCGACGGCCGGAACCAGCGAATGAGCCCACTTTGTAAACAATACACATCTTACTACGCTTTGTAAGGAGTGCAGAAGGTTCACCATACAAAATCATCTTCTTGTAGTGTCTCGTATTATCTTTATTGAGACGGGCCAACACTTTGCTACGAACGCTATCACTGGCGACACTCAATCCTGTGTCGTGCACGCAGGACACTCAGAACACGGTATGTCTGTTCTTGGTCGAAGCAAGAAAACTTAATTCATGTTTAGAATTAGGCTGATGACCAAAAACATAAAAGAAATGGATCTCTTTCAAGCCACGACTATGCCGTGGATTTTGCTAGTTAGTGGATTGCTAGTTAGTGGACGTGGATTAGCTGTAGTTTGCTGTTTAACTTAAGACCGGTACAGACCAGCACTACATGAACAACCCTTCGAACAGTCACGCCTACATTAGTTGGCTAAACTTGAACACCACCAAGAAGTGTCGCGCACTGTTGTTGCTTGTTGGTGTAGTGGTTGCAAGCGGTTCTGCTGAGCATGATTCCCAGGTCGAGCAAAAGGATATTGGATTTTGTCATCACATTAGATTTCTTAGTCCGCAGCCCGGAGTCCGAATTCGTACCCGGGTGATGGCAATAGGCTTGCCCCCCTAGCGAAATGTGGATGTGGCTATTTAGGCACACCTCGGCCTAATCCTTCGGGGAATACAGTCGTGATGTTAACTTAAGCACCACCAAGTAATAACACAAACCTGTACCTTGCTTAAATTCATTTTCTAAGAAAGCTTTACGAAAATTTCAAAAAGTAAATTCTATTTCTATCCCTACAAGCTGGCCGCGATCCCTCACTCTTATGATTGTGAGATAAATTCACTGAAATATAGTAATTCCATTACTGTAGAGTGGTTCGAACCTCCATTAAATCCAATAAAAAAGTTTTAAAAAATCCGCGAGATTTTGTGTGCTATCAAAGATCCTCGCAAATTGAATAACTCGCCTTTCTTCAAAATTATGTATAGGGCTTACCTGTACCTTACTGAGTATTTGAAGGGCGTAACGTTTTGAGAAGAATTTGACATGCTGTAATCACTATACCATACCCTATGTATTTATATTTATTTAAATGTTTGTGATGTGAAAACGATTTCATGTGACATTTATGTTCATAATACTGCGATTAAAAGGCGATTTTTAGATAGAAACAATAACTATTGTGAGCATAAGTTTATAAATTTAATATTGTATATTTTCATTGTAGGCTTACAATGAAAAGTTACAATATTAAATTCAGGGTGCAAATAATCTGTAAAAGTAACCGACATTTATATACTGAAAACACTCATATTTAGAATGATGGTTTATATTGTCATAATTAAATGCATTAATATTTCGTTAATAAATGTCAAGTTGTTCTATATCAAGGAGCATTTAATAATTTTATCAAACCAAGTACTACTTTACACTTCAAGTAGGTAGTCTGAAGCAGTACTTCGTTTAAACTACAGAAACTATGCAAGTCCCTCGCAACTCGAGAGTTCCATTAATGAAATCGCCCATAGTTTCAACCGGCCGATGTTCGGACCGCATTGTTCGGTTGAGATACCTGAGGCCTGGGCCAACCGCCGTCGAATGTTCCCGACGAAACTATCTGATGTCTATAAATACTAATAAGTCTTGGTTATTTTCCAGTTTGGTGCTCTGCGTGCGACAGCTAATCAGGGATTGCGTGTTATCAATTTGACAGATTGGCACCAGAGGCGGAGCAGACGCGGATCAGACAGACACCTCGTTTGCTCTGTGTTTACTCAAGCAGAATTCTTCGCGAAGTATTGTGACTCAGATGAGTCTGGCAGAATTTATTACTTCTATAATTCCGAGTTAAGTGTTTAGACTTCAAAGAACGCATAAATCTCTCTTATTTTTTCTCTTCACCTTAGCTCGCTTTTGCAAATGGCAAATACCGTCAATGAAATAATGTCATAACTAGAGGTCCACGCACAGTTACCTAATACCTGCACGATATCAGTATGTCCACAACTCGAGCCGTTCGGGATTACAGTTATCGGGCTGGGGCACGGAATTTCAGGAGACTCAGTAGGTTTGGGCAGTCAATTTTATTTCTGAGCAACTTATAGAGAAACAAGGCATCAATCATTTCTCTCCGAGTTGACAAAGAGCGCATTTTAAAGTAATTATAGGAGAGCAGATGTTTATTTTTTCCTATAGAAGATGCCAGGTGCCACAAAAACCGTTTTTGAACTCTTTGCAAAATAATTATGTGTGGTGTGATGTGGTCTCCATACAACACTGCAGTACTCTAGGACGCTTCGTACAAGGCTATAGTACAGCATTGTATTGGTACCAACCTGTAAAGCCCCTGGTTTTTCTTATCACAAACCCTAGCATTTTCGACGCTTTCTTGATAATATTCTCGATGTGGGGGACAAAGGTTAGTTTTTTATCAAACAGTACTCCCAGATCCCTAACTGCATACACTTTTTGTATTTTTTTATTATTTATAAATTACTCCGAGTGTATTGGATGAGATTTACTTATTTACTTATTGACAAATGATAACATTTTTTTAAGTTAAGTTCCGTTTTCTTAGTCTCACACCATTTAACAACTCTGTTCAGATCTTCTTGTAGAAGCGCGATATCACGCGGTGATTCGATTATTCCAGCAAACTTTAAGTTATCAGCGTAGAGAAAATAATCGGAAAAGTAAAAGCAGTGGGGAAGGTTGTTAATTATGATAAATAATATAGGAGCACGGCGTGACCCCCGGCACCGGAAGTCATGCAATAATTGCTGGCATATCGAAAGCGTGAATCAACAACATAAAATTCACGCTTTGACAGATAAGATTTTAACCATTTCAACAAGGAATACCGTACGTTGCTAGTTTATGAATCAATGTGGAATGAGGAATTTTATCGAAGGCCTTACTGAAATCGGTGTACAATACATCAAATTGCTTATTTGAGAGCAGCGGTGGCCCAGTGGTGGAGACTCCGACTTACGAGCAGTAAGTCGTGGGTTCGAACCCAACCAGGCGCATTACTTTGTGTAAGTTATTTCATCACCACTGCTCTCAAAACGGTGAAGGAAAACATCGTGAGGAAACCGGCATGTCCTAGAACCGAAAATTCGAAGACATGTGACATCTACCAACCCGCACTGGGCCCGCGTGGTGGATTACAGCCCATTCCCTCTCATAGAGAGGAAGCCTGCGTCCCAGCAGTGGGAACATTAATAGGCTGTTTATGCTATGCTATTATGCTGCTTATTTGAGTCGATAGATTCAATTAGAGACTTCGAGAAAGCCATTAAGTTTGTGGCAGTTGACTTTGAGGCAACAAAGCCGTGTTGGTGATTACTGAGATAAAGTCTGAAATAGCGTTGGATGTAAGGGCAGATCATTGACTCAAAAGTCTTAGCAAACGTGGAGAGAATCGCGATAGTTAAAAATTGTGTCTTTTTTGTCCGACTTGTATACCCGAACGACTTTGGTCTTTTTCCACTCAGATGGGAAGGTTCCAATTGCTAGCGATACCTTGTATATTTTTAATAACGCGGTAACCATGGCTGATGCAAAAGCAGAAATAAATAATGGTAGAATTCCGTGAGGACCTGCTCCTTTCCTGATGTTAACACATTGCAACTTTTTGAGTAGAGTATCACTTTCAAGTTCTGGTATTATCAGGCACTGGCTATTAGTTTCAATGTGTCAAGAAAATTTGAATCATTCTTAAATTTCGTGCCATGTTCGGGGTAATTACCAAAGAGATCACAAATAGCCGAACCAGTTGATGTTATAGTTTGCCCGTCCGTCATTGTTAGTGGACAAACACTGGACCCACCGCGCTTAGCCTTAACATGAGTCCAGAATAGCTTAGGATTATCTTTTATTTCTGACTCTAAGTTTTTCATATAATTATGTACTGTACAAAGTTTTGGCCAGGTTTTGAGACGAAATTTAGTTCCAATTCATCTAACGAGTTCTTATCTTCTATATAATATAAAATGGTAAACTGACTGACTGACTGACTGACTGGGTGATATATCAACGCAAAAGCTAGTATTTCATAAATCGTAATCCTAACTTATTTTTCTCTTTGAGTGTTCTTAATTGCTTTATTAAACCATGGAGGGTAACGGCAAGCCCTTGATTTACAATTTGGGACAAATGTATTTATTACACTATTTAACACTTCATATTTTTTACATACTTTCAACATACTATCTGCATCATTACTATTAGCAAATTGTTGATTCCAGTAATGTTCGTTAATATAAGTTTTAATATGTTCATAATTTGCCTTATAAAAGTTTTTTCTATTGTTGAGACTATTGTATGGGAGGTTGGATTCTTTTATTAATGACACAATAAGCTCAAGCGGAGGATGTAGTTTATCAACAGGAGTTAAAGAGCAACTGCTTTCGCTCACACAGTACGCGCAGAACAGTTCTTTATGAAATTGTACTGAGAAAGTCTACTGACGTTTATAAATTGTAATAATCTCAAACAAGTGTTAGGTAGTGAACTGTTAACGGCACCCGGAGCCCAATCTATTTTGCCCGAGTTAAAATTCCCTATTATACAAATTGGAATATTTACTGTCTCAAACACGTTATTACAGTGTTCTATAAAGTGGTCAATTGTTGGAAGACATACAGGTGTAGGTAGGTAGACTGCACAGAGAGCTAACTGTCGTGATCTAAACATCGATGGTAACCCAAAGATCTTCACATTTACTGTGCCATTTATCAAAGCGCTTTGTACTGATTTTGGTTGAGACAGCAATCAGAACTTTGCCTCCATCTTAATTAGGATGAAAGTCTGTTGTCTCCCTATCTCTTCTGTAAACAACATATCTATCATCAAATAGTTTACTACTAAGTAGTATTTAGTCTGGATTCTGTTAAAATTAATACATTATATTTCATAAAACAAAGGTTAACATAAAATGGGTTAGTTTTAGTTCTCAGAGCTCTACAATTTTGGTAGTAGATTGTTAAATTGTTGAAGTATAGATAGGTACTACGACATGACATTAAAATAAGACAAATTACTTGATTTTACTTAGACTATCCGCGTTTTTGATAAGTATGTATTCTGCCCCGTCTACTGTTCTCACAAATAGTTTGCCATTTCTGATCTAAACGTACTTATAGTTCAGTTCTTTTGCCTTAATCCTAACAGCAGCGTGAACAATTTTGTTGCTGTGTGGAAGGCATTCAACAACATAGACAGGTGCTTTCTGACCGGCAAATCCGAGATGTTCACAATTAAGTTTATTATATAACGTAACAGCAGCGTAATGCCATCGCCTCGGATCGGAATCAGCTAGACAACATGAGGTGAACTGAGCTGGATGTGGGTCTGTTGCAGTAAATAAAAGATATGAGTTTTAAGTGTTGAGCATCCGGAGGTGACTGGGGTAGACCTGAGAGTGGCGGTACGCAGGCTGAAAGCCAGAAACACCGCCCCGGGACCCGATGGCTTGCCTGGCAAAGCCTGGGTCCTGGCCTCTGAGGCTCTCGGGCCCCGACTGGAAGGGCTCCTAAGCGCATGCTTGGAGAGAGGCCAGTTTCCGCTTCGTTGGAAGACGGGGAAGCTGGTCCTCATCCGGAAACCAGGGCGCCCTGCGGACTCTCCGTCCGCATACCGGCCCATCGTGTTGCTCGACGAGGTGGGCAAGCTCTTCGAAAGAGTCATTGCCAACCGCCTTGCCGGGCACCTTGCGGGGATGGGGCCGGATCTTGCGGAACACCAGTTTGGTTTCCGCAAGGGGCGCTCCACGGTGGACGCCATCATGCGCGTGAGAGCCCTCACGACGGGGGACGCGGTGTCCCGGGGCGGGGTCGTCTTGGCGGTGTCTCTTGACATCGCCAACGCCTTCAACTCCATGCCCTGGAGCTGCATTGGGGAGGCACTCCGGTATCACCGGCTGCCAACCTACCTTCGTCGTGTGGTCGGGGACTACTTGACGGATAGGGCCGTCATCTACCCCGGTCAGAGCGGAGAATGGAACCGGCGAGAGATGTCGTGCGGTGTTCCACAGGGATCGGTTCTAGGACCGGCCCTGTGGAACATCGGTTACGACTGGGTGCTGCGCGCCGATCTCCCTACCGGCGTCAGCGTAGTTTGCTACGCTGACGACACGCTGGTACTGGCACAAGGGAGGTCGCACGAGGCGGCGGCCGAAAACATGACACGCGGGGTTGCGATAGTCGTGGATAGGATCCGGCAATTGGGTCTCGAGGTGGCATTGCACAAGTCCGAGGCCATGTGTTTTCATGGGCCTCGGAATGCGCCACCGTCGGGATCCCTACTGACGGCAGGAGGGGTTTCCATCGGCGTCGGGTCGACGTTGAAGTACCTAGGACTCGTCCTCGACAGCCGGTGGAACTTCGTGGAGCACTTCCGACGTTTGGCTCCCAAACTGGAACGGACAGGGGCTGCCTTCAAGCGGCTCTTGCCCAACCTGAGGGGTCCAAACGCCTCCTGCCGGAGGCTATACGCGGGGGTCGTGCGGTCCATGGCCCTTTACGGGGCCCCGGTGTGGGCGCGTTCTTTAAGGCGGCAAGCCGCCCACTACCTGAACACGCCCCAAAAGGTGATAGCCATAAGGCTATTCCGGGGGTACCGCGCGATCTCCGGCGAGGCGGCTAGCCTCCTTGCCGGATTGCCGCCATGGGATCTGGAGGCGATAGTCCTCGCGCGCCTGCATGAATGGCGCGCGGAGGCACTACGTCGGGGGGAAACTCCGCTGCCGCGGCAAATTGCCGCTCAGCGGACAGACCTCCGGCGTGATATCATGGCGACATGGAGAGAGCGACTGTTGCAACCCCGTGCAGGGCACGCTACCATAGTGGCGATAAGTCCCCTCTTTGAGGAGTGGCTAGAGAGGCGCCACGGCGCCCTCACCTACCGCCTGACGCAGATCCTCACCGGACACGGTTGTTTCGGGAGGTTCTTGCACCGAATCGGGCGGGAGGAAACGCCCGGGTGTTTCCACTGCGAGGATCGTCCGGAGGACACGGTGGAGCACACCGTAGAGGTCTGCCCCGCTTGGGCGGAGCACCGCCGTGTCCTTGTAGCGGCGATTGGCGGCGGCGATCTCTCGCATCCGGCCCTGGTTCAAGCCACGGTCCGGAGCGAGAGGGAATGGGAAGCCGTCACCACCTTCTGTGAAGCAGTCATGCTAGTGAAGGAGGTGGCGGGACGTGAGAGGGAAAGAACCTCACGTCCCAGCCGCCGCGGGAGACGCCCTGGGCGTCGGGGGTCACGTGGTGGCTCCCGGCCACCGTAGGCGCGGGCCTGTGGACGGCGAGTTATGGGCTAGCTCGCCGTCCGGCCGTCTTATGACGACAGGCCGTGTCGACGGCGCGTTTGTGTTCCACGCGCGCCTCAAAGAGATGTCAGCAACCGAGTAGGGGTCCGCATGGGCCGATGCCTGCCAGAGCTGCGGGACTGTTCGAAAGAGACACCGTGGCCCTGGAACACAAAGGGCAAAGAAGGAACATGGATGGGTTTTAGTCAGTACAAGTCTGACACTCCCTTCCGCTCCGCCCAGAGTGGGGGGGGTCATTTGATGATTTCCCATCCAAAAAAAAAAAAAAAAAAAAAGTGTTGAGCATAGTTTACTTTTCTAAGTAGATCTTGAATACTTGTTATTTCTGTTAATATTATCTGTTACCGAGATGCACTGTTTGTTTATAACAAGTTGCCAAAGTCAGTTATAGAACTGACCGATGGAAAGTTCACAAACTACAACAACGACACGTTTGTCCTTATTAAAAAAGCATATTACAAAATCAAGGACTACGTTTAAGATAAAGAAGTTTGGCTTTAGTTCCTTCTACGCATGCGGCTTCCCTGGTAGCTTATAAACGGTACAAATATGTGGATGTCTCTAACTAGTCTTAAACTCATTTTTTCTCTTCTTTCGAACCAGATTTTTAACAAAA
Source organism: Noctua janthina (assembly GCA_963576755.1). Taxonomy (NCBI): domain Eukaryota; kingdom Metazoa; phylum Arthropoda; class Insecta; order Lepidoptera; family Noctuidae; genus Noctua; species Noctua janthina. The sequence continues at coordinate 18,835,963 of OY755058.1, forward strand.
GTTTTCAAATCATTTATACATCTTTTGCTCAGAATAGTTACAGCACTGATAACAATATTTGTGTCACTTGTTTAATTTAGTATTTTACAATATTTTCTTACCTTTGCAGAGATTCTTTTTTACCGATTGTTTGTGAATGTGTGAACATTGTAGGATTTGTAGATTGCCAGCTGCTTGTTAACTTTTTATTTTGTTTTACATCTTTTGTGTAGTAAGCAACGACTTATTGTCTAGCCTACGCTGTCCCCCCATACTTAAGTAAAAATGCTGTAACCATAATAATATTGTAATACCAAATGATTTGAAAAGAGGACCATGGAGTTTCTTGCCGGTTCTTCTCTATAGAAAACGACCAACCCGAACCGTGCACCTTTTTGTCGACGTTTTATAAGTGCCCATCTAGGCCTATGTGAAATAAAATATTTTGATTTCGATTTTTTTGTTAGTGCGTGCAGCAAAAGTCGGCACAACGCCTCAAACCCTTCTTGGATATCTAGAACTATTATAAATAAAGATTAATTATTCATGATTAGCCTGTATTGTCCAGACTACGGGGATTGTTAGTGATGTGGGAGGCGGGCGGGGGGGACGTCAGAGTTACGTCGAACGCAGACGAGGGAGGCTGTTCTCGCTGGCAGTTCACGGAACACGGAAAATTAGTTCGGAATTAGCTCATGTTTATCCATACGTAAAAGATTGTACGCTAGTTAATAAAACCATTTGGTAATCATTCACGACACCACTAAGATAAAAGTTCAGTGGATCCGCCATTTTGCGTTCAGAGCCAAGGCTTCCATATAGAAACACCATAAATCTCATCAATCGAATATTATTTATCTCAGAAAAAATATCCCATAAATTACTTAAAATGATTTCCATAAAAATACAACAGAAGGTGAATGTGACGCATTTGCTTATTGAGGTCCCGGTCGGTCTCCGCTATTCTATGGCCCTGAGGTATAGACTAAACATTTCTCGTGCCATATTTACGTCAGCGCCATTGGCGGTTGGCGGCAAAATGACGGAAGCTATAAATTAGTTTTATTTGATTCGGTCGCGTTCAATAACTCCGGGTTATTACAGCGGATCCATTTAGGGGTCGTGTGGGGAAGTGATGAATAAATATATAACAATATTATTCAATTGACACATTTTCAAATTCAACAAGTAATTTGATGTGGTATTTCAAATTTATTATCATGCATTTTACTTATTTCTCGACTTCCTAATTCAATACAATAAACTATTGGACTGATATGTGTTTTCTCTATGTAGTAGGTACAACGACCATAGCAGTAGAATCATTCCGACGACATGCATTTTGATGGTAGGTACCGGAAGATTTGTTTCTGTACTCATTTCTTTCCTCAACATGCCAACCTTGCATCAGATATTCAGCGCAATCCCTTGCACTAAGCAAACAATTAAACTTTTACCTTGCAGAGCTCCATTCGAAATACTCCTTCTGTCCCGATGCGAATTCCATTCCACACAAAATCGAAAAAGTTTATGAAATACAATTTAAAAGAGATTTAGCGACCGATTGGGAATTAAATAAATTTAAACGTGCGCTGAACAATTGCACCTACTTAAACAGAAATAATTGTTTCACAGAGTTCCGGAGCTCTCGGGGCTCTCGGGGCTCTCTTGGCTCTCGGGGCTCTCGGGGCTCTTGGTGGCGTACTTCGTACTTTAAGGAAACTTTCTTGATGTATTATAATATGTTTCAAGATTTATTAGTCTAGGGCTCCCCTCGATTTGTAAAAAGAAGAACTATATTAGTGTCTGTATTTTGGTAGGTATGCTCTTTATTCCCCCATTCCGCCACCAACCAATACAATGTACTGCCAGACGCTCAGGGGCATGCCAGATATGTAGTAAATAGATGTTCTTTTTTATACGATTTATTTAACAACCCAGTCTTTATTAACAGAAGTTTTGAATTGAACATACCATAAGTGGGGAAACTTATTTATATTTAAGAGACCAGTTTACATCGTTTCCAAAACCACCAACCTCATCAATATTGAACATGTGATATATCGAGAGTGTCCCAGCGTGGTCCACGATCTACAGCGTGCGCCACACTGGCCCATGCATAAGTTAGCGCCCACCAGCTCTCCTAATCTATCAATGGAGACAAACTCGAGACACGCCAACGTATGCACCGACACGCGCCGACACGGTACAGAGAGAGGCAAAAGGTCCACACATCTATAATCATGTTGAAATCAATAACGTCCCATTCATCAATGTTTCTTAGCGCACTAACTGGGGGCTACTTCTTGCATTGAAGACTGTAGGTAATATTTGCGCAATCAAAACTAAATGCGCACAATAATTTGCCGTCATAAGCTACATGTCATATTTTAGCATAGCTTGATTCTATAACTTATCTAAAGCAACAACACAAGCACGTTAATACACCGAAGAAAACAGATAGTCTTATTACTACATGCTACAAGCTGACTATAAAGGCACTTGTTCTCCCCGTCTTTGCGATATTTTTTTTGTTCTAGACCATGCCTGGAAACCTTCTAGTTACGGAGATATTGGAGATCAAAGTTTCAACTTTTTCACAAGTTCTTTTTTTTCTTAATACATGTTTTTAATGAAAGATTTTTACTTTAAACACCTACAAAACTCCCGTACTATTTAATCCATCCATCAGCACAATGTTTTGAGTGCTTTCCATCGAGTCCTACCGTAAAATGTGATTTTTCACCCCAAAAAAAAAGTCGTTTCCCAGCAATAATTTTTGAGTAAAGTTACTTAGTTTGATGTACAGAATGCTTGGTTGACGGCTTCGTGATTGGTCTGTTTACACCCTGTAATCGCAATACATGTGTGGAATCTGCACCAACTAACAACAGATACCTAGTTCCTTTATGGACACGTTGTTAGTTTAACTTTTGCGTCTCCCTACCATGCGTGATGACTGACTAGGGGGAGTGTTCCCAGAAGCGCGAGGGGCGGGTGGAGGGACACCATGTGAAGATTGAAGACGCGTTACGTGGAGCTATAGTTGCTAGTTTAGGTGAACTTACTGGTTACATCACGAAGAATGAGCTCTAACTAACACACGGCATGGCAGGTGCAATTTAGCGGCCGTCTTATGACGACAAGCCGTGTCGACGGAGCGTTCGTGTTCCACGCGCGCCTCAAAGAGATGTCAGCAACCAAGTAGGGGTCCGCATAGGCCGGTGCCTGCCAGGGCTGTGGGACTGTTCGAAAGAGATACCGTGGCCCTGGAACACAAAGGGCAAAGAAGGAACATGGATGGGTTTTAGTCAGTACAATTCTGACACTCCCCTCCGCTCCGCCCAGAGTAGTGGGGGTCAATTGATGATTTGCCCCGAAAAAAAAAAAGGGTTCAATTTAGCAAGGATATAGGACGGTTGGTTAATAATAGTAAACCCACATTTCAGCAAGTGCCATCAAAATGGGAGCGAGCCTAATGATGCAACCTGGCACAACACCTGAGTTGCTTTCTAATGGAAAATCCTTTTGTCCAACCTGGCGTCGAATTCAGAAATAAAACATACTAAGCCATCGCACTTGCGTCCAATCGATCAAACAAGCAAGCATTATACATCTTGAAAATTTACCTTCACATGACTCAAAAGGTTTTCTTTTTGTAACACCTAGGAGTTTGTTAACACCATAATTATTATTAACAAAGTACTTAAATATTGCTGGAAGAACAATAAAAAACATGGACACGGAAAATCGGCGTTAATTGTCGATTGTAATATTCAGCAACAATTTTTACGCGCTTTATTGAGTCAGCACGGGTCCGCACCCACTCGACCCGCTTAGACTCGACCCGAAGAATAATACCAGATGTTTTACTATCAATTTAGTGCCATTTGTACAGTGAAGCAAAGTGATATTTTAATTATAAATAACTTATTATACATAGAATATTTAATATTTTGTTATGATACATAATTTATCCTGGTAGATTCCTAGTGATTTCGTTTAAAAAATGTAGCTTTATAAAGATAGCCTCTACCTCGCTTAACCGGTTTTCTGTATAATTTAGTCAATCATGTTCTTTTTTTTATATATGTCGGATTTGTCAGGATTTAATCCGTTAGGCTCTTACTCCTCTTTAGGTTTTGTGCTATGAAAACACATTGGGTGCGATACACTGTTTCCAGCAAAACTAACGAATTACTTGAGATTAAAACTTACCACAATTACACGGGGCACAATGAATCGGGTACAGTTCCAACACGTCTCAACTCCACCACGATCAGACATTGACTGTCGCCCTCCTTCGAGTTGAACATTAGGGCTCTGTAGAAGCATGCTGTGTTGTGGGTAGACTGGTAAGTAGGTCGCGTGATGTCACCACTGCACACAAGCGTGCTTTATAATTCATTTTATGTCCGTACTATGTATATTTGAAGTTAGTACCTACTTGTTAACATTATAAATTATAATCACGTATGAAGACTTATTGTGCCACTAGCTATAAGATTGTAATGATAATTAACAATATTCTGTGATTTTTACTACGAAGTACAAAGCGTATTACATACTATATCTACTGTAAAAAGGATAAGTACTTACTTGTTTAATTATTGATTTATTTATCCAAACATTATTTAAATTTTACATCTCTCTTTGGTGCAAGCGTTAAACCGACGTTTTTTCACCTATCAAAATAGAAATATCCAGATCTTATTCTTCGGATCGAGTCTAAGCGGATCGAGTGGGCGCGGACCCATCATAACGGGACATTTTGCCTAGTACTATTCATAAGCATCAACATTCGTCACCTATTTGTCTTTCAGTACCTACTAAGTTATGGCTTAAAGAGTGCAATAATCATGATAAGTGCGCTCTTTTGTTCAAATCACGTTGAGAACAAGCACTTTTTGAACGTCACAATTAATTAACGATAGAACCCCAAAATCCTTCTTAAATGAATGAATGTTAAATGAATTTTTTTTTGTTCACACTTTTCTAGTGTTTTAGCAGGTAGTATGATCCCTTCCATATCCTGTTGTACTTTTATCTTCTAGTTCTATGTTAAAAGTACTGGTATAAATATTATTAGCCAGTAGCCCAAACTTACATATTATTGTAACCATGCCAACAATCAGAGTCTACCTCAAAGGATACTACAAAGGATGCCTTGAGATATGCGTGTCACTCACACACCCTGCGTTGCCAAGAGATGACACAGTTCCACAGTTAATGAGACATAGTTGTAGATATTGACTGGTCACATGGCCCGAACTACTCCCGAGAGCATCGTATAAGCAACCAACGGCCCGGATATCCCCGCGACCCTTTGTCAAGTCTTAGGGGTAAGGTGAACTTCGAACTTCTGACGTACAAGCAGGCAGAACCTTTTGATTAAAGGGCAAGTGAATAGACGCTATTCAATAAAGTATCCAATGGTCGTAAATGCCGTTTAGCTATTTTCTGATTATTAACTTTATGACGTTTTCACTAATATTAGGTGACACCTATATGAATACCTATTTGATTACTCTGTTTAATTTTCAAGGCTTAGTGCCGAAAGTTAAAATAACCAAGAAATGTGCAAAAAATAACAACACGTCATCTTCAGCACAATAAAGCCGCTTTAATAAATTTTGTTTGACCATTAGACTAGTCGACAGAACGTATTTATGTTGTTTTTTGTCTAATTATTCTGGCATACCAAAACACCAAACCGGGTTTGTGTCAAGAATAACGTTGACCCTGAACATATGAAATTCGTATCCTAGATGCTACACGTAGTAGTAGTACGTTAGTAGTAGTAGAAAGTAGTAGTTTTCAATAAAAAATATAAAATACAAGAATTCACCCACGGTTTCTCTCGCGGTTTGGTAGAAAATTATTCCACGGAAAAGTTTTTAATATAGTCTATGCTAATTTGGAATAATGTAGCTTCATTTAGAATTATTAAAGGAATTGAATCAGTAGTTACGAAAAATACCCCTACTTTCAAACTTAAAAACTCTACCTCTTGACAACGTCATAGTATAGACGAGCTCCTTCACACAGATAATATAACTATAGATCTGTTCACTTAAACTAACGTTACACAAAGAAACGGGGCAAAGTCTCATTAACGTCACTTTGTTACAACGACAAACCGTGCCAACCTCTAGAACGGGCCCCCAACATCTATCCTCATAATATTATTTGTGTAAAAACAAAGTTAGTCAAAACAAAGCACAAATCTCCGTACACACAGTACATCTAGACAATTTAAAAACAAAAGCTCCCAGACAGGGAGGGACGGAGTTTATATCCTCCGACTGTAGCGAGTGAATAACAACAAATCTTAACAAACTTCTAAACAACTACAAACTATGTTTGTAAAAAACTTCAGTGGCGGCCCTAACATAGTTTATGTTCGCTGGGAAACAACCCTAGCGCTGGAAACATACGGGCTGGCTGGTTGAGCAGGCTCACTGAGTTACAGTACAACATTGAAACTACCTTATTTACCCCGTATACTCGTATTGTTATGGTCTTGTAAAGACACTTTTTTTCGGCGGATAATTATAATGCCTTGCGCGGGGGTGGCTTTCTCCTCCTCCTCCTTAGTGATGCCCGGGACCGATGTCAAATCAACCAATTCACATGAGCTCATGAAATGCGGACGGTAGATTCCCCGGTCTTTTGCCCGCTCGCTTTTGTTAAGGCGGCATCTAGAGGGCGCGGGCGTGAAGACGCCTGCGCCCGTCCGTCCTTATCCGGGGAATTAGCTCTCCCGAACCCGCACCGCCGCTTCCTTCTGCGAGATCACTTCCTCGCAGAAGGATTGTAAATGACACCTACGACAGTGTCAGTCTTCTGAATTTTATTCGATAATAATTGGTTTTAATATCAAGCAAGGTGATATTCATTAAAATAAGTTCAAATCTCAGAACTGCAATGCATTTCCAAAACTAATTGGAAACACAAAACACTTAACACTGCTTAATTCAATTAGAATTAAGCAGACATCGCATCGTATATGCAAGTCCGATTTAAGTATCAACTTATTCTTTTATGCAAAGTAAACGCTAAATGTGATTACGATCCCAAACGCACCTGGTGGGTATCCTCTGTCGAATGTTTTTACTTTAATGTGTTGACATTATCAATTGTGGTCAATTAATAAAAAGTTTTTACTTCTGACTAGCTTTACGATAGTCGGAACAAATAATATTAACTAAAGTTATAAGGAACTAGATTCTGATGAAAAGCTAAAATGCAAAATGAGCAGGTGATGAGGCGCGGCTTTAGGACGAAAGATAGACCAGACGAGTAACATCACGGAAGAGCTCAAAAGTTAAACGTCATAAAGGAAGACCCCACATGTGGTGGGATATTGACCTTACAAAAATAACTGGCTCTCATTGGCTACAAGTAGCCCAAGATAGAGAGAGATGGGCTTTTCTGAAGGTCTTCATCGGCGGTGGAGGGCTTCGTGTAGATTAAATATGAATAAATAAATTCACTATACACTACGGAACTTAACTGTAGTTAAATTTAATTTACATGAACTATAAGTTTTTTTATTTGCATTTTGTTTTATAACTAAACAGATTAGACGTGCAATTAACAACAGAAGTGATTCTTATTACATTGCGCGCTCTGCGCTCCGTGTACTAGGGGATTAGTGGATGAGAGGAGCAATGCAATTAAAATCTCAAGTAATTTTCTAGGAGAAATGAAGCTTTAGACAATTGATAGTAATTTGTACAGACAAGAACTAAGCAGACTAGATTATTGTGTCTGTAAACTGCCTAAGATATAATTGAGATTTAAACTTGGACAATCATTGGGACTTGTTGAACAACATTGATTAACAGTAATATGCAACAAACATTAATAATTATATCTCGACACATTTTACAGGTTTGTGCAAAACAAACAAACCAACGTATTTGTAATGTCCCTTTGACTTAACACCTGCTTTAGAAAGTAGCGCAAATTGATCACTTTTCTTACGGACTTGCTCAATAACACTATAATATATTTCTAAGCACTGTACTTATATCGTATGTAGCACCGTATTGAATAGATAAAATATTAGGTCTTTACCTATTTGAAAGTGTAGTTTTTAATAAAAAAACATTAAATATTTTTTTTATTTCTTGTTATAAAAGTATGCACCCATACTATTGATGCATTCAAAGTCATTTTGAACTACCTCTCGGGTATTGATTTTGTTTCTTGCCAAGAAGTTGTCCAAAGGGTTTTCACGCCTTAACGGTGTCCATGCAATCTTGGTATCACATTAAACTTTTTGCGTGCGCGTCTATACGGATAGTGTTTACCCACTTTTAAGGCTTGGAATACACCGGTAGTACGTTCACGTGGGGGAAGCCGCTCTAATATGCCATAAAATACTACAACACCATGCAAACACTACACGGTGTTAGTAGTGCGCTCGCAGCTAAAGCGACTAATTAAAGGCCAGTCGCTGGACTGACGCTGGTAGATGATGATAAAACAACAATATTAGACATCGCATGAATATTTATGATAACGAATGTATGTGTAACGATAAGGGGATACGATACGCTACACATAATCATTGTCAGTTACACCCGTAACTGACGTCTAATACACTCAATAATAGTCTCAATGGATTTTAGGGTTACAAGTTCAGTAATGGAATAAGACGTTGGAAGTAATTGCGTTGACCATCGTTTTTATTAAAACCCAGCCAAATAATTTCCTGTTTTATCATCTTACTAGTGTCACGCCCCTGTACGTTATTTAGAACTCGACAAAACGACGAGATTTTTATTCATAAAAGCAATATTACTGTAAAGTTTCGACACAATCCGTTCAGTAGTTTCTGCGTGATAGAGTAACAAATATTCATACTCACAACGTTTAACGTTTATACTAGTAGTAAGATCAGAAGTGTCCGACCGAAGCTACGGCTTCGGCCACTTTCGGCCTAAGCTTCGACTTTAGCCAAAATGGGCCGAAGGTTTCTAGAGAGCGCCGGAATTCAACGGACTGTTACATATGCGCGAAGCACGATGAATGAGTCGACGCGCGGGGTTTAGGGCTCTTCATAATTACATTCATACCTAGACATAATATTAATAATTCATTCTCTATCATATTATGTATACACCGTGACTTTTTTGTCGTCTTACAACGGCAGCCCACTTCATGTATCCAATGAACACTAAACATTCATAAAAAAATAGGTATTTATGAGATTTTAATAATTTAAAATTAAAATATTATTCAGTATTATGACGCATGACGTAGTTAAAACACCCTGTTGCGAGCGATGATCTACTGGACTCGAGTGCTGGGTAGGTATATGTTCTCCCGTTTGACATGTAAACATCATTGACAGGATGTTTCATAATTTTATTCTAATTTTTTATTATTATTTTTCTTTGCACCTATTATGGAAGATAAAAAAAATCACGTACATTGAGTGGACGACCTTTGTAAGACAACTAAAATATCACGGTGGAACCTTTAGCTTCGCCTGAAGGTTGTGGCCGTAGTAATTTTGATTCAGCGTCGGCCTGAAATCGACTTTCGGTCGGACACTGAAGCAAAATTAATAAATAATAAATATTACGCATAAATCTTCTGGAACAATGATTCTAGGTGATGGTTACAACAGTATGATCATCCGTTGTGCACAGAAGGAGAACAACGACTTTAGTTTTTAATTAAATGCAATAATTTATTACGGTCGACTTTAAAAAAGAAAAATTTGGTAGTACACAGGGTGAATTGTTCAAGTGGGCGTGTATGGCCAAATCCGAAACTATGAGGAATAGCGAAAAATACTCAAAGGAGTCTCGAGCCCGATTTTGACGAAAACCAAAACTGCATCATTAGATCCTGAAAATTCATAATATATATTAATAAAAAAGTAATAGTTTTATTTTTATTTTCTTCTTGTTTGAATTATTTTAATTATTTAATTGTGTAATTATCTGCGCATAATGTAGTGCGTGCTGTGCTTTTCTGTAAGTGATGAGGCGGTTAGACTTAAGTTTGCAATGTACAAATTATAATGTGCACTCATTGTTGAGAAGCCTAATAAATAAATAAAAATCAATATTCCTAGCCAAGAATCGAACCCATTGTAGTATTATTACTCCATTCGATAGTGTCGCTAATAAGGATAAAATTCTGGGAAATAATGACATACGGCAAACTTAAGGAAAGAGTTCAATTTTAATAAAATACATAACAGTTAATAGTAATCAACGAAACGTCGAACAAAATCACTATTGGCACCAACTCACTTGTAAGTTCTAATTTCAATTGTTTACGGTTTTATTTCTTTTACTGTGGCCTTTAGCCACAAAGAGTCAACAAAATTGAAATTAGAACATAATCTTGAAAATTCACCCATAGGCCATCTTTCTCTGCATATGGATCAACGGTATTCCCACTAGTTTTAACAAAATATTCACTGATTACGTGGGTTTACCATATTTTCTTAAGTCGGCTCGGTTTAATTAGGAATTAGACAACAAACTGAAGTGTCAAGGGATACCAAATACAGGGCACTTTTTTTTCAGATCGGAAATCAGAGTGTCAGACTTGTAATCACTGACTAAAACCTATCCATGTTCCTTTGTGTTCCAGGGCCGCTATCTCTATCTCTATCTCTTTCGAACAGTCCCGCAGCCCCGGCAGGCATCACCCCTTGCACACCCCTTCCATTTTCCACATCTCTTTGAGGCGCGCGTGGAACATGAACTCGCCGTCGAGACGGCCTGTCGTCATAAGACGGACAGATGGCGGCTAGCCCATTACTCACCGTGTACAGGCCCGCGCCTAAGGTGACCGGGAGCCACCACGTGGCGTCGGACGTCCGGGGCTCCTCCCGCGGCGGCTGTGACGTGAGGCTCTCTCTTTCTCACGTTCCGTCACTACCTTCGCTAGCAAGACTGCTTCGCAGAAGGAGGTGTCGGTTTCCCATTCCCTATCTCGCTCCGAACCATAGACTAAACCAGAGCCGGACGCGAGAGGTCACCGCTGCCAATCGCCGCTACGAGGCCACAGCGGTGCTCTGCCCAAGCGGAGCAGACATGCACGGTGTGCTCCACCATGTCCTCCGGCGATCCTCACAGTGGTAACACCCGGCCGTTTTCTCTCTCCCGATTCGGTACAGGTACTTCCCGAATCAACCGTGTCAGGTGAGGGCCTGCGTCAGGTGGAAGGTGAGGGCGCCGTTGCGCCTCTCCAGCCACTCCTCAAAGAGGGGACTTAACGCCACTATTGTGGCGTGCTCTGCACGGCGTTGCGAGAATTGCTCTCTCCATGTCGGCATAAGCAGTCCGGTGGCAGGTCAAAAACATCATTTAGGATTTTCAGATTAAAATGTTATTCCGCTAGTCTCATTAACTTCAAACATTTAGGTTCAGTAATTATTCCAGAAATTTGTTAATCATTAACGTTTTCCCTGAGGGGTTAGGCAGAGGTACCTTACGGTACACCAACATAATTATCATACTTACATTCTTCATTATAATTAAACTACATATTGTGTGCCAAATGTTATGCAAAGCGTGATCTTTACCACCAAGCAGTTCGCTTCTCGACTATAACATCGGCGACAGACCACTGGAGCATGCCGGCCGGTACATTAGCAGCTTTTAGTTTGTTTCTTCAATGGCACCGCTGGCTGCCACTGCCCTGGAGTCTTAGGACTGTTAAACAAGATGTACTAACACTGAATTGTGAATAGACAATCAACCAGAAAAGCACATGCACGTTGCTACAGAGCATGTCAATACTTATTCGGTGTTATGTTAAACTCTGTCTTACGATATTATTAGTAGATAGTCACAGGGAGCAGTAAAATGTGGAGAGCTTTGTTATTGTAAGAAGCATGGGAGCAACGGATGTTAGAGGCTCACTCGAGTGGCAAGCGCGAGATGATCTCTACACCTGTTGCCACCACGTGCCATGACTCTAAAACACCACTTATCAAAGTAGTGATCGACTTTCAATTTCAGTTTCAGCTAGTTTTGCCATAAAATCTAGTTCTGGGTTTATATTTTATACATTTATTGGCCGAAACTTCGGCCCCGCTAAAACTCGATATTCATGAATTGTCGTGGGTCGTTCGGCTAACTTCGGGGGAGTTCGTTGCTCGTGATCGCCAGCCGAGTTCGGCACCGTTCTTGACTTTATGGGTTGAACCACATCATGATAGATGCGGTTCAACCCTTAGACCCGAGCGAGTTTCGTTTTCGGCTGAAAATCCTGTTTCGGCCGGACACTTACATATATTATAAAGCTTTGCTTTTAATTGTCTGACTGCAGCGCAAAGGCCTCTTCTCGTACAAAAAATGCAAGAGCAGTGATCACCACGTTAGCTGAACCTGAGCATTTTCAGACTGTTTCTGAGGTCAAGGAGTTGAACTGCAGAGTTTTCCTTACTCATTTAGTCAATGGTTTCCAAGAAATACTTGGTTTATCATTCTCCACAGACCGACTTGACCCAGCGCTGAACATAGGTTTCTGCTTGTACCTACCAATGCACGCTATCCCGTTATATCGTCGACATGCTAATAATAAACACTCTTCGAGAGCAGATCTCTCCGGCAAGAGGAACAAAACTAATTTAAAACTATCCCTCTCTCGTTCGGTTCCCATTGCAGGATGGCCCGTTGATAACTTTTGATTGAAAACATTTCTAATTACTTACCTATTCATTAATGGTATGACGGCTGTTTGTTTCTTGTTTATCTGTACGTACTCACACGTAGTCGTGTACCTATGCTAGATAGTCGCCATTTTCACGCTAAGTGTACACTCGCCAGCGCTTCAAGTTACTACAAACTGATAATTTTTTTCGTTCGATTTTGAAATTAAACTTTAACATTTTATAGTTTAAAATCATTTGGAGTTAGACTGTTTGAGGTAACTTTTTGTACTGGTGACTGTACACAAAGCATTAAAATGGTGGCTACTTAGGTAGCTTAATTATCTACTAGCACCCACGACTTCGTTTGCGTGTTTTCCAGTTCCCGGGCTACCTTTCTGTGGAATAACATAAAGATAATTATGTTCAGTGGCCTAGACGTAAAGTTACTCCTCATTGATCTAGTTACCGCAAGTGCCACTTCTGAGCATGATCCGAGGTCCTGAGTGCGACTGCCAGGTCGGACAAAGTGTTATTAGGGTTTTCCATCACATTACATTATAATTTACAGTTCGCAGTCTGGATTTTTGCCCGGTTGCTGGCAATAGGCTCGTCGACATTTCTCCAGTTATGTTTGAGTCCCATGTAATAGGGGTATTACATGGGGCTCAAACATAACTGGAGAAATGTCGGTGCACTATAGGCACACCTTCGCCTAATCTTTTGCGGCTTGCAGACGTTATGAAATATATGTTAAATGTTGTCTTCGTAGCAATGCTATTCATAAATAATACCCTCCTACCCACACCCTCACCCGCGCTCAGGGGAAATTCGTAGTTAGGGTCAAATAAAATGTATTGTCATGCATACACAAACCACAAAGTTTATCAATGGTGTTCAGGCGCATGTGAGGGAGGTCACGACACCTGGAGGGACCCGAGGGATATCTATAAATAACGCCCGCTTTCACATCAACTGTTTGCGACAATATTTGACTTTGACACGTAAAAAGGTTCCCCGCAAACAACCAATATTAAACGGGAGGCACACAATATTAGCCAACGCAACCTGCTAACAAAAACACCAGTTTTTTTTTAGTTTTTAAATGTGTCATGTCTTTACAATATTATGATCTGATGATGACATTGATGATGAAAGCTTAAATTCAAGGTAGGTACCCAAGTAGCATTGGGGGTTCTATAACGGTTGACTAATGCTACACATTTATTATTTAAGCCGTCTAAGTAAGCTGTATAACGACTATATAGCACGCTATACAGCCCTTATGACACCGGTATGGCCACAAGTTATGCGGCCGTAACTTCCCAAAAGCAAAACAGTAGCTGAATAGCAGCACTTTAACGGCACTTTAAGAAACAACCTGTGGTTTTAAAGCTGATCAACGGCACCATATAAGATTCCATGTGGTTCTTCAAACAGACAAAAGAGTTATAAGAAGTAACGAGTGAACAATTATACAGCCTCTATCTCGTATTAAGCTCACAAGTGTACCCTAAAAACTACATTTTGTAATAAATATTACGTATTTCGCTCGAGAGTGTCTAAACAGCCATATTTTTTTAAGTTACTTTATTTTTAATGGTAAGTACTCTGTATTTATTATATTCTATTGTGTTAAAATTCAAAATCAAAATCAAAGCATTTATTTCAAGTAGGCCAGTTACAGGCACTTTTGAATTGTCGAAACAAAGACAACAGTAAAATATGGCTACAGTCCCAGTCACAAGGCACAAAAACTGTGAAAGTACTGTAGTTGCCCATTCCCTAACGCAGATCTCTATGGAGAAGAACGGGCTAGAAACTCCATGTACACTCTTTTTAATCAGAATACTTTAACAAAACCTTGGTTACATCATTCATTTCGAGATGGTACATTATGTGAGAACGATGCAGCAAGATGTTTACGTTAAAAGTGTCCATAGTAAAAACAATTCAAAAATAAAATAATTAATTCAAATAAGCCGTGGCAAATAAGAGATGACCAGTCACAACTGACAGCGCCCGTTCACGAACATGAAGCATGTATCAGCACCATTCAACTCAACCATTTTGAAGGAAACTAAATGATCCGACACACGTGCCACCATCAGCGAGACATTTGAGAGAGCATGATATACTCCTAACGGCCAGGGCACATTCAAGTCAAGAAAAGACGCAGGTTTCCAGCGAATGACAGCTTTCTAGTACATAGTACTCACACAATATGGGCTAGGCGGCTATATAATATAAAAGAGATTGAATCTATACAATGCAAAGATAGTTATACAATCTTCAGCAGCTCCAACAATACTATTTAATGCTATCAATTTAGGCGCCCCTGTTCTTGTGGAGCAGGACCGGCATTGAGCCAAGCATTTTTATCAGTGATATAATGGTCCAACTTGTAATATGCTTTCTTACATAGTGTGCGTATAATGCATGTTTTAAATTTCGTTTCATTCAGTTCAAGAATACTTTGTGGAATTTTATTATAGCATCTCAAACAGTACCCCATGAAAGATGAGTCTACTTTAGCGAGTCTGAAGCCTGGCTGAACTAATTGGTCTCTATTTCTAGTACTATAACTGTGTCTGTCACCTCTTTTATTAAAAAGATATAGATTTTTTCTTACATACATTATGTTTTCGTAGATGTATTGACAATGTAGCGTCATGATGTTAATTTCCTTAAACAGTTCCCTTAGAGAATCGCGCCTACGAAGATTATATATGGCTCTGATGGCTCTTTTTTTGCAGAATAAATATAGACTCAATGTCTGCAGCCCGTCCAGACATTAAAATGCCATAAGACATAATACTATGAAAGTAACTAAAATAGACCAATCTAGCGGTATCTACATCAGTATATTGACGGATTTTTCTTATAGCATACGCTGCTGAACTTAGCCGCCCCGCAAGAGATGTTAAATGAGAACCCCATTGTAGCCTTGAATCAAGCGTAATCCCCAGGAAAACCATTTTATCTACAAATTCAAGTTTCTCTTTATTCAATACTATATCACAATCGCTACTTTTAACATTCGGTAAAGCAAATCTTACGCATTTCGTTTTTTTTTATTTAACACTAAATTGTTTGCTGTGAACCAATTATGGACCTGAAGTAGGGCATTATTCACGTCATCTAGATTTTGGGCCCGGCTATTTATCTTAAAAAATAAGGGAAGTGTGCGAATAACACCATATTTTGAGGTTGGTTTTTCAATAAATAAGGGAGATCATTTATATATACTAGAAAGAGGAAAGGACCCAATATTGAGCCTTTCGGTACCCCCATTTTTACTTTTAAACCCTGTGAATTAATACCATTTATTTGCACATGTTGTTGTCTATCACTCAAATAAGATTTTGCCAAACTAAGTGCAAGTTTCCCTAGTCCGTAATGCTTTTTTTTTTTTTCCGGATGGGAAATCATCAAATGACCCCCCCCCCCCCTCCCCACTCTGGGCGGAGCGGAAAGGAGTGTCAGACTTGTACTGACTAAAACCCATCCATGTTCGTTCTTTGCCCTTCGTGTTCCAGGGCCACGGTATCTCTTTCGAACAGTCCCGCAGCCCTGGCAGGCATCGGCCCTTGCGGACCCCTACTTATTTGCTGACATCTCTTCGAGGCGCACGTGGAACACGAACGCGCCGTCGACACGGCCTGTCGTCATAAGACGGCCGGACGGCGAGCTGGCCCATAACTCGCCGTCCACAGGCCCGCGCCTACGGTGGCCGGGAGCCACCACGTGACCCCCAACGCCCAGGGCGTCTCCCGCGGCGACTGGGACGTGAGGTTCTTTCCCTCTCACGTCCCGCCACCTCCTTCACTAGCATGACTGCTTCGCAGAAGGAGGTGACGGCTTCCCATTCCCTCTCGCTCCGGACCATGGCTTGAACCAAGGCCGGACGCGAGAGATCGCCGCCGCCAATCGCCGCTACGAGGACACGGCGGTGCTCCGCCCAAGCGGGGCAGACCTCCACGGTGTGCTCCACCGTGTCCTCCGGACGATCCTCGCAGTGGAAACACCCGGGAGTTTCCTCCCGCCCGAACCTCCCGAAACAACCGTGTCCGGTGAGGACCTGCGTCAGGCGGTAGGTGAGGGCGCCGTGGCGCCTCTCTAGCCACTCCTCAAAGAGGGGACTTATCGCCACTATGGTGGCGTGCCCTAGTCCGTAATGCTCAAGTTTCAAAAGTAATGTGTCGTGATTTACGCAATCAAATGCTTTGGAGAGGTCACAAAAAATTCCAATGGCGTCTTGGGGCTCTTCCCACGCAGTAAATATGTGCAATGAAAAAAATTATGGGTAATGTAAATTTATTGTAAAGTATAGACATCTCGGATCCGGTCATTAGTACAGACATAAAATGAATTGGAAAGCGCGTCAGTGTGCAGTAGTGACAACACAGCGTGCTTGTACAGAGCCCTGATGTCCACCTCGAGGCGAAGGCGACAGTCAATGTCTGATCGCGGCGGAGTTGAGACGTCTTGGAACTGTACCCGATTTGTTTATTGTTATTACGTTAAGTTGTAACCTCAAGTAATTCGTTAGTTTAATAGAAACAGTGTATCGCACCCAGTGTGTTTTGATTGCACAAAACGCATCGTTTGCCCACATGATATACGAGCCTAACGGAATAAATCCTAATATACCCGACATACATGTTTAGAGTTAAAATTATCACGCGCCTCGGGAATAAAGCCGTTTTATCAAATAAAAAATTCTAAATAAGCAGAGGTGAACAATTCAATTTTTGATAGTTGTGTTTTTATGGCATAAAAACCATAGACTGATTTTAATCAGTCTATGGTTTTTTATTTGAACATCAACCACAAAATTAATCACGAAAACTCCTTAGTATGTGATGAATCATAATTAATTTAGAAATGTTAGAGGTTATGAGTGAACAAAATGGTGGACATTGTCTCCAGCTACATTGAACCATTGTTACTCCAAATTAAAGTTGTGACCTCTTTAAAGTCTCACATGTGTACCATTATAATCTCGTGAGCTCTACAAAGGTTCGCATTGTGTTCCATCTTAAAGCCAGCATTATAACACCGAACATGTGGACCTTTAAATAACCCTTGCCGTACTTCTCCTCTCTTAAATTATTCTTGTTTGGCTTTTAAAATGAAAGCTGACTTAAAGATTAATGTTATCCTATTATAACACTAATAAATACTTAATAGGCCACTTTTACACTTCTATACATGGCTTATACAGTTATGAGTGAATTTGTTCACTTTAATACAGGCAATGAACCATGTGTGGCCAATGTTAATGCTTAGAGATCATCGGTCAACTAAATGTGAACTATTAAAGAGAACAAAATGCTACTTGGGTAACTCCCCAAACACTTTGTTTACGAATACTTAGTCAACTATGACCAAACCAACGTCACCCTTATGTTAGTTATTTGTGAAAGTACACACCGTTCCAGGTAGGTACCTACTCGATATGTCAACTTTTCTCCGGCTGAAAGAAAAATGCGTGTGTCGTGTATTTGATCAATATACCTACTCGTACAAGCAAGTAACACTTCACCTCGCTCTTTCTTATACGACCCGAAGTGACGGTTAACTCCATACAAATCTACATTTTATACGTATTATAAAAACTCCACGACAACTGTCTTGCAAAGTTCATAACAACACAAATATCACTGCATATTCATGGCAAATATCAGCAAACCATTATGTTTATAACACGACTAGCTTTTACCCTTGACTTCGTTCTCGTGTTCGTTCCCACGGAAACGATGCATGTTTATGAGTTATTTATGAACTCAGGCCTATAACTATGTCTTTCCATAAAATCACTCCCATTCATAGCTCCGTTGCTGCGTGAAAGAAAGACAAACGAACAAACACACTTTGCATTAGTATATGTCAGATATGTCAGGATTTACTCCGTTAGGCTTGTACAGTAAACCTCAAAAGTGCAGTACCATGCTAAAGATTACATTGCTATGAACTGTCCGAGCGCGATACAGCAGTGTGTGTGCGTGTGCCTCTATGAGTAATGTCTCAACATTCTACACATAACACACACTAATGAACTGTCGTCACACTACGCGAAATAGCATTATATTTCTGTTGCATTTAGAATACACATCATAGTGATGACCTGTTCTTACCATTGCATTGTTAAAATTCGCGTAGTATTAACATGAGTTGGTAGCTGTTTGGGCTGAGCATGGGTTCACGATCAATGAAGTCCAAGTTCGAATCCATGTTATTACAATGTGTGGCTGTTTTTTGTTTCTTTGAAACCTTAATTATATTTGTATTTTAAGCAGAAAGTCGTTAGGTATTTATGTTTATTTATAATATAGTCATGATTATTATTTATTTTTTATAAGAAGTTAAATATTAGATAGTTATTGTATTATTAATTAACCTCATTAATTGATTTTTATTTTATGTTTTCGATGTTGGAAGGTGGAAATAAAAAAATCATGCTGAATGATAACAAAAATGTTTATTCGTTTTATTTATTTATAAAATTAACAAACGTTTATGAGAATGTGACGTCACATTCCTATCTAGGCAAAAAAAAGTTCTCTTATCACCGTTCATAAGATTTTTTGTTGTATACCCACTTAGTCAATTCATAATAAGAATAACATAACACGGAAAGGATATTCTAATAACACAAATATAATTGTTGATACCCGCTTATTATAGGTATCAGTATTAGGCAGAGTTAAATTGAATACTAATATATGAGTTAGACTTTATGAATGGGTTTTTGTAATGTAACGTCACATTGAATGTATTGAGGTTAAGTGTTCATTTTCTTGACGAAAAGAATATTGAAACTAAACCACAATTTAAGATCATTATTCTGGTATTTATATACTCGAATTATGTTTATTTGTTAAAAACAATATGCAATATTTTAATTTCAAATCAAATTTTAAAAGAAATATTCGAAAACAATATAAATATGACATTAATTTACCGGTTATTAACAATGTGATTTTTTATAAAAGTACCTATGTTACTGCTATTCGTGTGTACAATCACTTACCGCCAGCAATTAAACAATTAAATGGAAATATGTTTAAAATAAATTGAAAAAAATGTTAATTGCTAATGTATTTTATAATCTGCATGAGTTCTTTGAGAAAAAATAATAATTTGTATGCACCTTAATCCTTAAAATACCATTGCATATCCGACTTGGGTAAACTGTTGAAACTAAAAATGTAATGTTTACTAATAAGAACTTAATGTACACAGTTATGCAATAAATATATCTTTATCTTTATCTTTATCTTTTAAATTTAAAATTTATTTCTTAATTTTTTTTATTTTTATTTATGGTTATGTTAATATTACTAAATATTTAGTTACCCGGTCTACTTATTAAATTAAGTATTATTATTTTTTCGCCATAAATTAAGTCTTCCTTTTGGCAAGACTTGAAAGTCTTCTCGTCAGAAAATACAGTCACCTCCCAGTTAAAATGTAAATAATCTCGAGCAAAACGTAGTCTTTCCTCCCTGTGTTTTTGTGTCAAAAATGGTTTTTAGCTGGCTTCCGATGATGTAAACCTTCAGCATGGACTGCATGGCGAACAGTCTGTAATGTAGTATCCAATTGCTCTGCAAACATTATAGTTGGAATGAAACCATTTGTTTCATATTATTCCACCATAAAACGTCGCTGAGTCGGGTTAATAAGCGGCGGCCTTTCACTTCTTAGACGACTCTTCAGACTACCTTCTTCCTCAAACCTCTTTACCCAACTGCTAACAGAGTTTCTAAAAAAAAACAAAATATGATTACACACTTGCAACTAGCAATTTATTTAATAATACGAAAATCACACACCACAACTATCATCATAATAATTATAATTTTTAAAAATAACTTACACATTTTAAGCCAGTTTCAGTTGAAATTTGAGAAATATTAAGCCCATTTTTACGCAAACTGACAATATTTGCCCTGTCATCAATACTAATATTAGCTTGCATCTTGAATAAAGACAATCAAACAATACGCTAATCGAAATAATAACACAAACGCTCGTAACAAAGTTCACCAACTACCAACGTCATAACTAACTACTTTGTTCAATCCAGAAGTTTATTTTGTTTCACATTCACCCTCATCTTTTTTGTTAATAATAAGTTCCAACTAATATTTATAAAAACATATCTCATCGGGTCTAACGTATCATTTATAATTAAAACACAAAAAGTGTAATGTCACTTGGGTTCGAACGCAGACTATACTGTGCGAGACATTTTATCTATAGCGTTAACCGCTAAGCCAGATAGACACATAATTGTTTGTTTGAAATTAAATATCACTAACTTAATACTCCGTCGCGACATGACAGGCTTGTCACTAAGGCAAATGATCATTATATCGCACTCTTCCTGACTAGATAATTATGAAAGAGAGCGATATACGAGATCGTGTAGATGTGCAAAATGTTTGTTATGGAAAAAGGTCGTAAGTGCGACTTGTTTTGATGCGATCATTTTGTGAAACTGCTACTGCAATTATGGTCTCTACTGTACATCATGTGGGCAGACGATAAGTTTCGTGCTGTGAAAACATACTGGGTGAGATTCACTGTTTCTAGCAAACTAACGAAGTACTTGAGATTAAAACTTAACACAATAACACGGAGCACAATGAATCGGGTACAGTTACAAGACGTCTCAACTCCGTCGCGATCAGACATTGAATGTCGCCCTCGCCTCGAACTGAACATCAGGGCTCTGTAGGGACACGCTGTGATGTGGGTAGACTGGGAAGTAGGTCGCATCATGTCACCAGTGCCCACTGGCGCATTTGCCGATTCATTTTATGTCCCTACTAACGACCGGATCCGACATATATAATACCAGCTTTTGCCCGCGGCTTCGCCCGCGTGGATGTCGAAAAATATCCGACGGGAACGTACTACCGGGATTGAAAAGTTTTTGTTTCATCGCAATCGCTTCATTCTATGAAAAGTTAGAAACGGTACAAGTGTACTTATATTATTTTTACTTGAATATAAAATTTAAAGAACGAACAACTTCAATACAAAACTTCATCCCCCTTTTCGCCCCCCTGTGGGTTGAAATTAATAAAAAAACAATGATTTACGTTGTGTTAGTTTCCAACCATAAGCCTATATTAGTGATTTTAAGTTAAAAATACCTGTTTCAAAACGCTAGTAACCGTTGAGGAGTTCGTTCGTGAGAAGACGATCCTGGCTGCAGGATGAGGCCATGATAAAAATCATCTTTATCTATCAAATTTGAACGCGTATACAAAGTTTCGTGTCCGTACCTACTATTAACCGTTGAAGAGTTCTCTCTTGAGGACACGATCCTGGCTGCAGGATTAAGGAATGTCTGTCATAAAAATGTATTGTCACCAGAACCAAAGGTGTGTGCAAAATATCAGCTCAATCGGTTGTACAAAATTGAGTTGTAAGATTTCACCTTCAGCCCCCTTTTTACCGTTCGGGGGTAGAATTATCAAAAACGCTGAGACACGTATAAATTAATTTTCCATCGTCAGCCTAAACACAAAATTTGAATATTCTAATTTCAAAACTGACGGACTTTCATATAAACTTCCATCCCCTATTTTACCCCTTTAGGGGTGGAATTCCAAAAAAAATATTGAATACTTACCCTTCACAAAGAATACACCCTCCAAGTTTCATGTCTCTAAGACCAGCAGTTTGGGCTGTGTGTTGATATATCACCCAGTCAGTCAGTCAGTTTACCATTTTAGATAGAAGAAGAGCAGGCACACAACACAAGTAGGTAACGTAACGCCGCCAAACTTTCCGTCGTTCGATCACAAGCTGCGTGAGAATGTTGGCTACTCTTCAGTTTGGAGGGCTTCCACACCGCGTCCCGGTCCGTCGTGTCCCGGCGTATGCCGGCGCCGTCCGGCACGTGTCCGACCTGGGGGATGTAGGTCAGCGACACGCCGAAAATCAAGTTATAAGTGTGGTACAGTCACGAGCACAAAATATCTGTACAATATCATCATTCTCTAAAATAATAAATTTTTAAATAATAAATACTTGTGTTTTTTATTGAAAGATTACCTCATTTTATTTTAGTATAGATGTCGGATCCGGTCATTAGTATGGACATAAAATGTGTCGCAAGTGCGCTGGTGGTGACGTCACGCGACCTACTTACAAGTCTACCCACAACACAGCGTGGCTTCTACAGAGCCCTGATGTTTACAGCTCGAGGTGAGGAGGACAGTCAATATCTGATCGCAGCGGAGTTGAGACATCCTTGAACTGTACTCGATTCATTGTGCCCCGTGTTATTGTATTAGGTTGTAATCTCAAGTAGTTTGTTAGTTTAATAGAAACAGTGTATCGCACCCAGAGTATTTTTATTGCACGAAACCCATCGTCTGCCCATATACGAGCCTAACTGAATAAATCCTGACATACCCGACATAGAAATTAACAGAAGCCGAAACCCTGAAACCTACTTCATCCATAACTATTATTTAGGTCATAGGCGTAGATCGAGTGAAGCTAAAAGCTACGAGCCACTAGTTAGAATACAACCCACTACACGTCAATTTGTTACAGTCACGCAGGCTCCCGCAAACTGACGCAATTGCGCGGAACTAGCCAACAAACTGCTGTTGGCTTGCATCCACTATTTTGATCGCTGTGCTATTAAGAATGAAATGATACGCCTTTTCAACACCAACAATTGTATTTATAAAGTTGTGCGCATACGTACAGAATACAAACTTGGTATTAACATCAGTAGCAAGCTTAATATATTAATATCTAATAATTATTTAATTTAACAAAGATGACTTTTTATCAAAAGCACTTTTCGTTCATCCTCCAAAAATAGCACTAATTTCTTTTTATTTTTTTTATTTGGCGGGAACTGATTCAATAGAGAAAAAGAATTTTTATGACCAAAGAGTTTTTATGAACTCTTTCGTCATAAAAATTCTCGTTTCCATCCACTTTTGTTATCTGTAAAACAATTGCTTCTAGCGCTTTATGTATGACAA
Source organism: Noctua janthina (assembly GCA_963576755.1). Lineage (NCBI taxonomy): Eukaryota > Metazoa > Arthropoda > Insecta > Lepidoptera > Noctuidae > Noctua > Noctua janthina. The sequence goes on from OY755058.1 coordinate 18,859,600, forward strand.
CCTGAAAACACACACGAATATTAGTAATTTACAGGTATATGTAACAGTTTTAGTTGAAACTTGTTTAAACCGCAAATAGGCAGATCTATCAAAACGCCTATTATATCGGAGTTTCCGGGGAACTGTATTAAATAACGCACAATAAACGAAAAACATGCTGTAAAGCTATAACAATTTGATGTTTTTATATTATATTTTATATTTTTTTCCGCCATATTTCCAGTATTAGTTTACCGGCCTTCATATCCTCGGTCCACGGCACTAAGAAATTAATCAGAAATATCCTGGCTTCCATACTGGTTGATTTTGAAGTGCCGTGCTTCTCCGAGGCTATCGATGCTTGGAAACTCACTTGCCCGAATACTGAAGAACCTGACCATTCATTTTCCCAGAGACGGTGCGGCGAGCCGCTCTGCAGAGTAGTTCAGAACAATCTACTGAACACGTCTGCTACTACTGCTGAGCGTGCGCGCCTACTGGCTGTGGGTGAGTGGGAGTCGGGTCTTTGGCTTCACGCACTGCCGTCGTCGAGCATAGGCACATTGTTCGACGACATGACCTTCCGCCTCGCTGCTTCATTACGCCTTGGTGCTGCCTGCTGTTCTCCTCATCGCTGTCACTGTGGTGAAGCTGTCAACAACCTCGGTCACCACGGCCTGTCATGCAGCCGAAGTGCGGGCCGTTTTGCACGGCACGCGAACATAAACGACATCATCCGACGAGCTCTTGTCACCGTCGGCGTTCCAGCTGTTTTAGAACCCCATGGCTTGGCACGCGACGATGGCAAGAGACCGGACGGCATGTCCTTGTTTCCTTGGAAGATGGGTAGGCCTTTAGTATGGGACGCGCCCTCTTATAGTTTGTTGTTAGTTTATTTATTTTAGGTTATTTAATAGTTTTTAATTAATAATGTATTTAGTTAGTTTACTCCATATTAAATATTTGATGTTTGTATACTACCTACCTACAACGCTGGAAAATACATTGCACATGAACAAATAGAAGGTGCAGTGGATACAACACATAAAGAGTAGTAAGAACCTTAAAAGTATCCGTCTACGTACCAAAACGTGTGATAGTATCGCTTGGTCATTTACAAACTGACTTGATGTTACCCCTTGTTCCGAAATGAACTTGTTTCACATAGTTTGCCGATGGAACCTTAAGTAATAGTGAGTCTTCTGTTCTCTTTCGTGCTGTTCCGAAAATTATTAGTGTGCCGGTGTGGTGCGCCGGCGCATGATTTGTAGCCACAAACAATGGTCGCTTGAAAGATCTTCGCGTGAAAATGTTAGGTATGTGCTTTATAAATTACCTGGCCACAGAAATAAAACAATTCTCACAGCTTTATTGCAAAAAAAAATGACTTTGTAAAGAATTCGCTCGATGATTCGTTTAAGGAAGCTACTAGAAAAGTTAAGAAAATATTTTGGATGTTTTTACAACCAGAAAGAGTATCAACTTTAACGAACAACAACAACAACAACTACGACCGTGTATCAAGTTTTACGTTAAGTCTGACAACCAGTCTTTCCAAGGGGTATCGTATTACCCAGTATTAACTGGGTTGTGGAGGTCAGATAGGCAGTCGCTCCATGTAAAATACTGGTATTCAGCTGCATCCGGTTAGACAGGAAGCCGAACCCAACATAGTTGGGAAAAGGCTAAACAGATGATGAAGTACTTATGTAGTTACCTAATTTAATGTTTGTATTGGCAGTATTGTGTACAGAAATTAGTATCTTGTTTGTCTGCATGCCATTTTTACTGCGAAATATGTCATAGTTTTATTACTACATATTATTTTACCATCTTTTGTACCACATTTACTGCAAATAAATTATTTTCACCTTAATCATTTGAGTCGCTCCTTTATAAAACCATTCAGCTATAACACATGTGTTTACGCGACCAAATCGTTTCGTAACTAGACTCAGTGACATGATGTTCCACATCCTGCAGCAACAGTGTTCCCTCTGTTCGGATTAACCTTACAATATTGCCCAACTAACTCTAAACTTTGCCCAGCAAGGTATTTTTCACAAATATTTAAATGCTTTGAGTTTATTGAGTTTGTGTTAGCAACACTACGTAACCGACTCTTCCTAATGTTTCAGGGTTTAAAAGTAAAAATGGGGGTTCCGCAAGGCTCAATATTGGGTCCTTGCCTCTTTCTAGTATATATAAATGATCTCCCCTATTTATTGAAAAACCAACCTCAAAATATGGTGTTATTCGCTGATGACACTTCCCTAATTTTAAGATAAATAGACGGGCCCAAAATCTAGATGACGTGAATAATGCCCTACTTCAGGTCGATAATTGGTTCACAGCAAACAATTAGTATTAAATGTTAAAAGTAGCGATTGTGATATCGTATTGAATAAAGAGAAACTTGAATTTGTAGATAAAACGGTTTTCCTGGAGATTACGCTTGATTCAAGGCAACAATGGGGTTCTCATTTAACATCTCTTGCGGGGCGGCTAAGTTCAGTAGCATATGCTATAAGAAAAATCCGTCAATTTATGATGATGTAGATACCTCTAGACTGGTCTATTTTAGTTACTTTCATAGTATTATGTCTTATGGCATTTTGTTATAGGGACGAGTTGCAAACATTGAGTCTATATTTATTCTGCAAAAAAGAGCCATCAGAGCCATATATAATCTTCGTAGATTCTCTAAGGGAACTGTTTAAGGAAATTAACATCATGACGGTACATTGTCAATACATCTACGAAAACATAATGTATGTAAGAAAAAATCTACCTTTTTTTAATAAAAGAGGTGACAGACACAATTACAGTATTAGAAAGAGAGACCAATTAGTTCAGCCAGGCTTCAGACTCGCTAAAGTAGACTCATCTTTCATGGGGTACTGTTTGAGATGCTATAATAAAATTTCACAAAGAATTCTTGAACTGAATGAAACGAAATTTAAAACATGCATTATACGCACACTATGTAAGAAAGCATATTACAAGTTGAAAGATTATATCACTGATAAAAATGCTTGGCTCAATGCCGGTCCTGCTCCACAAGAACAGGGGCGCATAAATTGATAGCATTAAATAGTATTGTTGGAGCTGCTGAAGATTGTATAGCTATCTTTGCATTGTATAAATTCAATCTCTTTAGTATTATATAGCCGCCTAGCCCATATTGTGTGAGTACTATGTACTAGAAAGCTGTCATTCGCTGGAAACCTGCATCTTTTCTTGACTTGAATGTGCCCTGGCGGTTAGGAGTATGTCATGCTCACTGAAATATCTCGCTGATGGTGGCACGTGTGTCGGATCATTTAGTTCCCTTCAAAATGGTTGAGTTGAATGGTGCTGATACATGCGTCATGTTCGTGAACGGGCGCTGTCAGTTGTGACTGGTCATCTCTTATTTTCCACGGCTTATTTGAATTAATTATTTTATTTTTGAATTGTTTTTACTATGGACACTTTTAACGTACATATCTTGCTGCATCGTTTTCACATAATGTACCATCTCAACATGAATGATGTAACCAAGGTTTTGTTAAAATATTCTGATTAAAAAGAGTGTCCATGGAGTTTCTAGCCCGTTCTTCTCCATAGACATCTACGTTAGGGAATGGGCAACTACAGTACTTTCACAGTTTTTGTGCCTTGTGACTGGGACTGTAGCTATATTTCACTGTTGTCTTTGTTTCGACAATTCAAAAGTGCCTGTAACTGGCCTACTTGAAATAAATGCTTTGATTTTGATTTTGTCAATTATGTCGGCTGTAAAACCGTGTCGAAATTGGTGGTCTAATTTGCACATTTTTTTTATTTCAACAGCGTATAAGTAAGTTTTAAACCACTGTTAATTTGAAACAAATACACAAGAAATATCGAATAAACAAAGCAAAATTTCTCTCAAATTCGAAAATATGATCGTGGGCGATGTCAAATTAGTTTTTCAGGAGTAGTTGTTACGTCTTGCCCACCAAAATAGGGCGTTAGGGTTCTCACCTCAATGTCAAATTATATCTGAGATAAACAGGTACTTTGATTAACATTCGTTTCGAAACTACTGTAATGTTGATAAAATAAGAGTCTACAAAGTACCTATTACAATAATTAATCAATACATGAGATAAAAATGTAAATATTGATAAAAAGTACATTGACTGCATTGCAAAATCATTAGGGTGATTAAAAATAAGCAACAGTGTTACTAGGAAAAAAGAACATTTGAATCAAGAGCATACATAAATGTCATATTATACCAGTAATGGATGTGTATGTGTGTGACTTGATAATAATCTTAATATAACATTGTTTGTTTTAAAATACTGCTAATTTCATGATTTTTCAAATATTAATAGATTAAATGTTTAAGAGCGAACTACGTAACGTAACTTAACCGGTGGAATACATAACCTCCTCCCTTTTTTAGAAGTCGGTTATAAGTGACAATCCTAGTTTTTTCTGTTATTTGAATGAAAAATTACAAATATAACGTTGCGACTTTGCCCATTCAAATGTGACAGGTAATATAAACGTTTAGTATAAAGGTCCTATGATAGATTGATTATTTTTCTAGAATGATCCCTAAATCTTATGTTATTTATAAGGTAAAAATACGAAGTTACGAAAGTTTCTGTAAAATGGGCAAACTTGTAAAAAGTTCTATTCATTTGGCCCGCTGTCTAAACTTACGGTTTTAGCACATAAAGATACATCATCATAATATTATAACATACTAGCTTATGCCCGAGGCTTCGCCCGCGTGTATTTCAGGAATTGCCCACGGGATCTTACTTCTGTGATAGTAAGTAATCTATGTATGTATAGTACATACATAGATTTACATGTAGTTGCTCGTTGTTGTTGTTGTTGCTTTGTTGTTGCTTGTTTTTGTTGTTGTTGTGGCTATAATTTGGTGGTAAATAATAATAACTTGCAAATATTAGTTCTAAAAAAATGTGAAATATTGATACCTTGGACACCGGTGACGACAACCAAATGAAAGAAGGAATCTATTTACAGACATAATATTTAATATCAATGTCGCGTATCACGAGCCAACGCGAAAATCGGTGGAATAAACCATATTTACAGACACATCTACCTCGGAAAAATCCTTCCTACTGCAGAGTTACCTCTTCATTTTAACCTTTTTTTCTTTTAATTGTCAATTCTAAATTTGAAATAACTGTTTTAGAAGAGATGATTGTTTTTTTTAATTTTTTTTCCATTCGTGTGCCAAGCTTCAAAGAGCAACTATCGATTTGGAAAATAAACCCATAATTTTATGAAGAATTAGTAATGGTGAGCGAGTTTGAGGCCCCGAGTGTGAGGCAGTTTGTTGATGTCATCATCACGCATCTGATGTGAAAAAAACATATTTTTTCCTGGTATTGATGGTTGAATCTTCTAGGTGAACATCCTATTTATCATGGTATATTTTTCTTCGTGATGATCTCGTTCTTGAAAACTAATATTTTAGACCGAATATTTAATTTGTTATAGGTTGAAAATCAGTGGAAGGGGTCATAATATTTCAGGCCCCTTTTATTTTAGTTTACAATCTGGAAACACGTCTAAAATTTATATATCTATATGTCGATGAACGATTGAAAGTCGTCGGCGAGGTTGGATGCGTGCACGCCCACGACCCAGTGCACGTCCTGGGAACGATATTCCGAAAGGAGCGACGAGACGTTCAGGATCCAAATTTAAAAATTTATCTCTGGTATCGAGGTATTATTATAGTCAGCAGCAGTGATATACTTAAATTGTGTATTCTAATTGGAAAAATTGATACACATGTATCATAATTTAAATTGAAGATTCTGTACAAATTTTCGAGTCAATCGACCCAGAAAATATTAAGTTTCACAGAAAATTGACCTTTCTGTCGTCCCATTTAACCCTCTTAGGGGTGGAATTTCAAAAAACTCTTTTGTAGTGAATACTCACTCTTCACAAAGAATACATCCACAAATTTCATGTCTTTAAGAACAGCAATTTAGGCTATGCGTTGATATGTCAGTCAGTCAGTCAGGATATTGAATTTTATATCGGGGGATGATTTTGGAAAAACTGTGACACAAGATTCTCATAAATTTATCTGAAGAGTATGTACACTAATTTTCAAGTCAGTCGACCCCGGGAATAAAAAGTTTCACAGAAAATTCAACACTCCATTTCACCCTCTTAGGGGTGGAATTTCGAAAAACCCTTTCTTAGTGGATACCTACTTTTTATAAAGAGTGTGTACTCTTTAAAAAGTCCAAATTTCATGTCTCTAGGACAAGCGGTTTAGGCTGTGCGTTGATATATCAGTCAGTCAGTCAGGACCTTGAATTTTATATGTATAGATTTAATGTAAAGAACAATACATTTAACTATCGTGTAGCACAATATTTTTTTAAATATTCAAAGTGGAATCAAAAATCGCAAGAAATCTGGGCAAAGTTGTACGGTTTTACGGTGCCTCACCAGTAACCAAGACTTCTTAATCGATTGTGTGGAGAAATGCAAGTTGATTGAATTGTTGAAACAGGTGCACGTCTTCATGTGCTAAACAATTCGACTTGTTGAAATATTTGGACAATTTCTTACGATAATTAGAAGCAAATCATTGTTTGTACAACTGTACCTACTTACTAATTTCAAAATACGAATGGTGATTTAGCAAAGTATTACCCTACTAGGCAAGTTTGAATGAAGCGGCTTTGATACATCTTCATCCATAATACATAAACAAGCCGAACAGAATCGATACATGCGATGGAATAGCCACTAGATCAATACCGACATCTCACGGAGGATTTCCAATTGACAGCCAATTACTAAACAACCGGAGGACGGGACCGGGCCGGTCGTGTGCCGCCGCCGACAGCTCGAGACCCGGCACGCGACCGGCTGGAGGACGGAGTCAACTAAAACAAATTCAGACAGTTTTGATTAAACCTTCCTGTGTAACCACTATAAATTGAGAAAGATAAAACATCACCAGTTCACCACTAATGGCAGGAACTAGGAACATTGTTTTTTTTTGTGCAAATGTTTGAGAATAAAAAAAACTGACTTCCAAAAAAAACACTAAAAAAGCCTATAACTTTACTTTCGGAAGTCGGTCACTTTGTTTATTTTCTTTTTTGCCACCGACTTCCGAAAGTTATTTTAGATTTTTTTTGTTTTTTTTTGAAGTCGTTTTTTTTGCAATTTTTTTTTATTTTACCCTTTTTAATTGTACAAATTCTTGTCGTGAATCAATTTTACATTGTAACAAGCAGTTATAAAAGAAATAAGGACTATCATGTCAACATAGGCTAAAAAGGAAAAAAAACCAAACAACTGAACCGATTGTAATGAAATTTCAATGGGAACATTCGGAAAGTAGGTAGGTATATTCTTTCATACAAAAATACTGTTTTTCAAATCGGTTCATAAATGCGGTAAAAACCTTCTCCTTTTTGAAGTCTGTTAAAAATTGTAATTCTTCATTTTGTGAAACAACGCTTTTTATGGTTTGCCTATTGTTAGTAGACGTGATACAAGCCGCCCCCAAACAAACTTTTCTTTGAAACATTACGTCCGAGACGGACCGAGTCACTCCTCTGCAATGGGAAACTGAATATTACGGCATCCTGACACACAGAGGAGCTTGCTCATCTGTGTGTGGAGCTTGCTCATGTACATTATGGACTCCTTTAATGTTTAGAACTTTGCTGAGCAAAGACACTCATCACAGCAAAATGACCACCAAGGGTATTTAATGATACATACTGTACTAGCCCCACGTGCTCTCACGTAATATTGGGACTAGTATCTCTGCAACCATACTTCATCTTTAAGTGTCGGTGTGGGCGATCCTATCAAGTCCTGGACAGATTAAGAGCGTCAGTGTTACGACCCACGCACTAATCTGCGTCAAACTTTAAGCCGCACCGCCCCGCACCGCCCTGCACCGCCCCGCACCGCCGCGGGGCACGCTGATTATCAATTGCCGAGAACAGACAGGGGTCCGAATGTGGCCGAAGCCGAAGGTTCCTTCGGCTTCGGCCACATTCGGTCAAAAATACACCTTGGGTGAAACCTTCGGCTTCGGCCAAAATGGACAAAAGTTTTGGCCAAAGTCGAAGCTTTCTCGCAACGCAAGTACCGAACGGTTTGTGTGGCTGAGTTTAGGGCTGTCTAAATTAAATCTTGTCTACGAAGTGGTATTAACCCCTCTCTCATTACCTGTTTGGTCCTCTATCTTTTAAATACTTTTATCACTCACACGAATGATCATTCATCACAACCATCGAACGCGACCAATCGGCGCAGCAAGCTTTTCTGTCTTTTTACAAGCTTGAACATTTCGTTTTTGAATATTGATAATATACCTTCGGGGGTAGCAGGGACGGTGGCAAACCGTTACCACGAGTTCAGTACATCCTTCCGAACTAAATTACCGATAATTTTATAGTGCAATACCTACACGGTCAAAATGTATGCAAAAGCTGATTTAAAAAAATACCGATAAAATCATTTACTATGTGGAGGGGTTCGTAATGATGAACTGAACACCTGGTAACCGTTTGTGCGTCGATCTCTCTTCCACCTTGTATATTAATGTCAACAAATATGGAGTAAGGTATCGACACGGAAAATATGATTCTAGCTGCTAAGCTGTCTTGGATAAAGTTTTTATATAGGTTTAAGATTTTTTGTACCTATTTACGAGATACTTAAAAAACTATTAATAGCTATATTATTATTATTCACTAAATTAATGAGGCCAAAAATTATAAGTTGTAATGTATATTATTTTATATTCATTAGTATGACCCGTGAATAAGAATCGCAGTAACGTTGTTTTGTTATCCAGAGCACAGACGGAGGAAACAATAACTCAATGAGAGGTAGTCAACTTGTTCGATAGATCATGTCTGCGAACTTGTCTGTTACAGCAAACTGTTTCAGTAAGCAATGCGAGAATGATTGAAACAAAAGTTATATTCACTTTTGCACAAGAAATACTTTCTTGCACTTAGGGTTTGTGTCATCAATTCATCATACTTACCTACTACTTACTGAATACATGACTTAACATGAATGGTTTACACTAACTATACTAGCTAAGATCACTGAATACCCGGATGCTGCGGGACTGTTCGAAAGAGATACCGTGGCCCTGGAACACAAAGGGCAAAGAAGGAACATGGATGGGTTTTAGTCGGTTTTAGTCGGAATCGGTCACATACAGTATTGAAATAAAAAAAAACAAGCGCTTTACTTTCCTGTAACGACTTGTTTGTTTGTTTGTTTTCAAAAAAAAATAAAAAAAAACGTAAAACGCGTTTCAAAGTGGAGGTACTTTGAAACTCCTTCCTTACAAAAATAATTAACTGATCTTGACTTTGAATCGACTGACTAGGGTCATGTTTATGGTCTATTTTTGTGTGTGTTTATGTTTGGGTGTTGTTATGTTTTGTGTTGTTCCGTGTATTTTGTGTTTTTTTAAATTATTACCAAAATTTTCCAAATATATGTAATATGTATGTACTAACACTAGTGTTCAAGATGTATAGTGTATGTTGGTATTACTAACTACTATTGTGATTTGATTGATTAACCGTCACGAAAACAATCTTGTAGACTTGTATTTGGCTACATTTAGCTACAACTCAAAGAACTTATCTCTAACAAAAACGAATGACTGCTTTCTTCAAAACGATTACTGCATCTTGATAGTACACATCAATGGACACTCAGACTTAGACCACACGGAGTCCTGTGCTCGTCGGTGCTGTGCTTGTTACACTCCGGCTAACATCGTGATACTCGTGCAATAAGCTACGATCGTTTCCAATACCAAAACTCAAACTTTGCTCTTGGCAACGATCGTTGTCAAAACATATTTTTTTATTAAACGACTCTAAACCCTATTTTAAAGACTGTAAAGTCCTGGGGTGCGTTGTCAGAATTCCTCCTCGTGTGCCTGATGGCTGCCGGTCCCTCTCGATACATCTGGAGGGAATAGCAGCTGCTGGGCCGGTGCACCCTGGGCGTGGGCAGTATCCTTCCCCGAGGAATGGGAAGAGATTCTTATTCCTCGGGAAATGTTACTGTCCATGGCTAATATTCTGACATGGGGGGGTCCCTCATGGACCAAGGGGGCGTTGCTCCGCGTGACCCTCTGAAAAGCAGAGGGCACAGCGGAGGAGCAAGGGCGGGCTCGGTGTGCACTTACCCTGCCTCCGAGCAGACAGTGAAGGACGTGCGTCCTTCACTGTCTCCGTCGATATCGTAATCCCACCGTCGAAGTGTCGTGGAACACGTCTCGCGGCTTCGATTGGGACCGAGGGTCTTGGCTTAACCGCCCGGACCACGAGGTAGAAAACCTCTATAAAAGTTACCCCGAATCTCAAGCGGCGGCGCACCGCGAGGAGATGTATGGCTGACGGGTTCCTTTGGAAAATCAGTCTCTAGTGCGAACCACTGCCGGGCCTGGCTATGGCTTATCTGGGTACAGGGGGCACTGCCCAGATGGACTTTTTATTTCCCCCATACTCGTGGGAACAGTATGGAAAGATCGAAAACCCAAAAAACGGCCGATAACGGCGAAGGAAGGGAGGAGAGGGATGCGGGGTCGGAGTCCGGCGCCGCATCCAGCGAGGTGAGCGCGGGAGGCTCAGTGAGCTCCCAGCGCGGGAGGCGCGGGGCTGCTGCGGGGAACAGGGAGTTCCTACGCAAGCGGTCCAGGCCGGTAGGCGACCGAGAGTCGTCGTCAGATGGGGAGCTGGTTTCGGCTCGTAAGATCCCCACCAGCAAGCGCGGCGGGATCCGTGGCAAGGGGAGAGGCCTTTCTGCCACCGAGAAGTCGGCGCGGCTTGCCGAGGAGGGCCGCCATCCGGGGGGGGTGGTCGCCGGTCACGGGGTGGCCCGTTCGGGCTCCTAGAGACGGCGCTGAGGGCTGTCTCTCTGAAACAAAAGCCCTCTACCAGGCAAAGGGCTATACCTGCAGCGGTCGCCTCCATTATAGCATCAGCGGAGGCCAGATTTGCGGGGCCCCCGCCAGACGGCGTGGCCACACTGAGGGCGGAGGTCGCTCGACTGACGGCTGCCACGGAGCTTCTAAAAGAGGAGAACATGAGGCTCCGAGCAGACCTGGCCAGTCTGCGCGAGTCCGGCTCTCGCGAGGCGCCCCAAAATGGGGGCCAGAAGCATCCAAGCCAGCCCGTGCCGGTGGAGAACCAGGTTCTGAATCTGGTTCGGCAGGAGCTGGCTGCCTTCCAGGCGCGGTTCTCCGTCCTGGAGGGTATTGTCCTGCGCCCCCCCCTAGCGGCAAACAAGGCGCCCCCGGGTCCGAGGGCGGCCTCATATGCGTCTGCTGCGGCCTCCGCACCGGGGCCGTCCAGCCAGCCCCCCGGCAGGGTTATGTCGGCCCCGACGAAACCGGCTCCAGTTAAGAAGGCGGCGGCCCTGAAACAGGGCAAGGCGGCGGCCCAAAAGAAGGGCAAGGTGGCGAATATGCCAGGGCCAGCCACGAGACAGCCGCTACCGCCACCCCCCCCGCCCCCTAAGCCTTCCGCGGCCGAGACCGGGTGGCAGGTGGCCGGAGAAAACGCGAGGGAGCGAAGGGCGGCCAAAAAGGCCAGGAGGCAGGAGCAGAAACGCCGGCAAAAGGAGCGGGGCGTCGCGGTTAGGCTCAGCGCCCCGAAGACCGCAGCTGTAGTGATTACACTACAGCCGGACGCGGAAAAGAGGGGCGTGACCTACCGCGACGTGCTCGCTAAGGCGAAAGCGACGGTGGATCTCGGAGAGCTCGGGATCACCGGGGGCCTCCGGCTTAGAGTCACCGCAACAGGGGCTCGAGTGCTGGAGATCCCTGGCGAAACCCGTGGCTCGTCCGCTGACGCTCTGGCTGAAAAGCTTAGAGCGTCCCTAAATGCGGACGAGGCCCGAGTGTCCAGGCCCGTCAAATGCGCAGACCTGCGCATACTGGGTCTGGACGACTCGGTGACCGAGAAGGAGGTGGTGGCCGCCGTCACCAGGACCGGTGGGTGCCCTGCCGAGCAAGTCAAGGCAGGCACCATACGTCCGGACCTGTCGGGCATGCGAACCATAACGGTAAGCTGCCCTGTGACGGCGGCGAAAGTCATTGTGGAGGGCCGAAGGCTCTTGGTGGGCTGGGTTTCGGCACAGGTGAAGCTGCTGGAACCCAGACCTCTGAGGTGCTTCCGCTGCCATGTGGGGCACCACGTGTCGGTCCGGTGCACCTCGGAGGTGGACCGCAGCGGCCTGTGCTTCCGCTGCGGCCAGCCTGGTCACATGGCCGCGGCTTGCTCCGCCGCGCCGCGCTGCGCTGCATGTGCGGCAGCTGGCAAGCCGGCCGATCACCGGGCAGGGAGCAAGTCCTACGGTACTCCCGCCAAGGCCAGGGGCAAGGGAAGGCCCTCCGCCACCACCGCCAAAACCCCCACCGTCGCCACCACCGCAGCCGCCGCCACTGTCGCCGCCACCACTGTCGCCGCCGCTGCCGCTACTGCTGCAACTTCCGCAGCGGGGCCCTTGCAGGGGGCCCGGGAGGGGGCTGAAATGGAGTGCCAGTAACGGCCCCATTACGCCTTCTCCAGGCGAACATCAACCACTGCGCCTGCGCTCAGGATCTGTTGCTCCAGAGCATGGCACAGTGGTCGATTAACATCGCCGTGGTCGCTGAGCCGTACTTTGTCCCGCCCAGGGATGACTGGGTGGAGGACCTTAGCGGCTCAGTGACCATAATTGCGTCGGTCGCCGCCGGTACCCCGACCCTTGAGAGTGTCAGGAAGGGTCAGGGGTGCGTAGCAGCACGGTTCGGGGAGATCGTTGTAGTAGGAGTCTACTTTTCCCCGAGCCGAACTCTCGCCGAGTTCCACAACTCCCTCACGGAGTTGAGTGTCGTCATCGGAAGCCATTCCCTCCCCGTGCTTGTGCTCGGGGACTTCAATGCCAAGAACTTGGCTTGGGGTTCTCGTTACACGGACGTGCGGGGTAGAATGGTGGAGGACTGGGCTCTGGAGACAGGCCTGGTCGTCCTAAATCGGGGTTCTGTCCCCACGTGCGTGCGGATGCGGGGCGAGTCGGTGGTGGACATCTCGTTTGCCAGCCCCGCTCTGTCGCCGCGTGTCGTTGACTGGCGCGTCATGGAGGGGGTGGAGACCTATTCCGACCACCGGTACATCCGGTTCGACGTCTCCACCCAGTCCTCAAGCGTGCCGGTCCTACAGGCCCCGAGTGGTCCGCGATGGGCGCTGAAGCAGCTGGACCGGGAGCTCCTCCTGGAAGCCTCGATCGTGCAGGCCTGGTTGTCATCACCAGTCAGGCCTGCCGACATCAACAACGAGGCGGGTTGGTTCCAGGAGGCCATGTCCGAGATTTGCGACGTGGCAATGCCCCGAGTTCGGCCAGGAAGCGCCCGGCGTCAGGTGTACTGGTGGTCGCGAGAGCTGACGTCTCTGCGCAAGGCGTGCGTTGCCACGCGGCGCCTGTACGCCAGGCATCGCAGGCTCCGCATCCGCCCTCCGGATGCGGCAGCCATTGAGGCGGAGCTTTACGAGGGGTACAGAGCGGCGAAGACCGCCCTCCAAGAGGCTGTCCGGCGGGCCAAGAACTTGGCCCGCGAGGAGATGCTGGAGTCTCTGAACGGAGATCCGTGGGGGCGCCCTTACAAGATGGTGCGGGACAAACTCCGCACCCGGGCCCCCCCGCTAACGCAGAGTCTCCGGCCTGAGCTCGTGGAGGACGTGGTGAGCGCTCTGTTCCCTTCGCGAGGGGAGCACCCTCCCCCGCCTATGGCTCCGCCGCCGTGTGCGGTGCCGGAAGCGGACCACACCGATGACGATGACGACGTTCCGGAGGTGACTGGGGTAGACCTGAGAGTGGCGGTGTGCAGGCTGAAAACCAGAAACACCGCCCCGGGACCCGATGGCTTGCCTGGCAAAGCCTGGGTCCTGGCCTCTGAGGCTCTCGGGCCCCGACTGGAAGGGCTCCTAAGCGCATGCTTGGAGAGAGGCCAGTTTCCGCTTCGTTGGAAGACGGGGAAGCTGGTCCTCATCCGGAAACCAGGGCGCCCTGCGGACTCTCCGTCCGCATACCGGCCCATCGTGCTACTCGACGAGGTGGGCAAGCTCTTTGAAAGAGTCATTGCCAACCGCCTCGCCGGGCACCTTGCGGGGATGGGGCCGGATCTTGCGGAACACCAGTTTGGTTTCCGCAAGGGGCGCTCGACGGTGGACGCCATCATGCGCGTGAGAGCCCTCACGACGGGGGACGCGGTGTCCCGGGGCGGGGTCGTCTTGGCGGTGTCTCTTGACATCGCCAACGCCTTCAACTCCATGCCCTGGAGCTGCATTAGGGAGGCACTCCGGTATCACCGGGTGCCGACCTACCTTCGTCGTGTGGTCGGGGACTACCTGACGGATAGAGCCGTCATCTACCCTGGTCGAAGCGGAGAATGGAACCGGCGAGAGATGTCGTGCGGTGTTCCACAGGGATCGGTTCTGGGGCCGGCCTTGTGGAACATCGGTTACGACTGGGTGCTGCGCGCCGACCTCCCTACCGGCGTCAGCGTAGTTTGCTACGCTGACGACACGCTGGTACTGGCACAAGGGAGGTCGCACGAGGCGGCGGCCGAAAACATGACACGCGGGGTTGCGATAGTCGTGGAGAGGATCCGGCAATTGGGTCTCGAGGTGGCACTGCACAAGTCCGAGGCCATGTGTTTTCATGGGCCTCGGAATGCGCCACCGTCGGGATCCCTACTGACGGCAGGAGGGGTTTCCATCGGCGTCGGGTCGACGTTGAAGTACCTAGGACTCGTCCTCGACAGCCGGTGGAACTTCGTGGAGCACTTCCGACGTTTGGCTCCCAAACTGGAACGGACAGGGGCTGCCTTCAAGCGGCTCTTGCCCAACCTGAGGGGTCCAAACTCCTCCTGCCGGAGGCTATACGCGGGGGTCGTGCGGTCCATGGCCCTTTACGGGGCCCCGGTGTGGGCGCGTTCTTTGAGGCGGCAAGCCGGCCACTACCTGAACGCGCCCCAAAAGGTAATAGCCATAAGGCTAATCCGGGGGTACCGCACGATCTCCGGCGAGGCGGCTAGCCTCCTTGCCGGATTGCCGCCATGGGATCTGGAGGCGATAGTCCTCGCGCGCCTGCATGAATGGCGCGCGGAGGCACTACGTCGGGGGGAAACTCCGCTGCCGCGGCAAATTGCCGCTCAGCGGACAGACCTCCGGCGTGATATCATGGCGACATGGAGAGAGCGACTGTTGCAACCCCGTGCAGGGCACGCAACCATAGTGGCGATAAGTCCCCTCTTTGAGGAGTGGCTAGAGAGGCGCCACGGCGCCCTCACCTACCGCCTGACGCAGATCCTCACCGGACACGGTTGTTTCGGGAGGTTCTTGCACCGAATCGGGCGGGAGGAAACGCCCGGGTGTTTCCACTGCGAGGATCGTCCGGAGGACACGGTGGAGCACACCGTAGAGGTCTGCCCCGCTTGGGCGGAGCACCGCCGTGTCCTTGTAGCGGCGATTGGCGGCGGCGATCTCTCGCGTCCGGCCCTGGTTCAAGCCATGGTCCGGAGCGAGAGGGAATGGGAAGCCGTCACCACCTTCTGTGAAGCAGTCATGCTAGTGAAGGAGGTGGCGGGACGTGAGAGGGAAAGAACCTCACGTCCCAGCCGCCGCGGGAGACGCCCTGGGCGTCGGGGGTCACGTGGTGGCTCCCGGCCACCGTAGGCGCGGGCCTGTGGTCGGTGAGTTATGGGCTAGCTCGCCGTCCGGCCGTCTTATGTCGACAGGCCGTGCCGACGGCGCGTTCGTGTTCCACGCGCGCCTCAAAGAGATGTCAGCAAATAAGTAGGGGTCCGCAAGGGCCGATGCCTGCCAGGGCTGCGGGACTGTTCGAAAGAGATACCGTGGCCCTGGAACACAAAGGCAAAGAAGGAACATGGGTGGGTTTTAGTCAGTACAAGTCTGACACTCCCTTCCGCTTCGCCCAGAGCGGGGGGGGTCATTTGATGATTTCCCATCCGGAAAAAAAAAAAAAAAAGACTGTAAAGTCCTTTCAAAACGCCTTTAAAGACGGCGCGTTCGTGTTCCACGCGCGCCTCATAGAGATGTCAGCAATCAAGTAGGGGTCCGCATGGACCGATGCCTGCCAGGGCTGCGGGACTGTTCGAAAGAGATACCGTGGCCCTGGAACATAAAGGGCAAAGAAGGAACATGGATGGGTTTTAGTCAGTACAAGTCTGACACTCCCCTCCGCTCCGCCCAGAGTGGGGGGGGTCATTTGATGATTTCCCATCCGGAAAAAAAAAAAAAAAAAAAAGTTAATCGGCCATGGCCATCTAGTTTTAGGTGAATTGTGCAATAGCGTGTCAATACTTTTGTTTTTTTAATGAGATTTTCTACCACAATCGTTATTGTTTCTTGTTCAATAGTACAAATAACTATACTAGTTTATAAAAATGATGAAAAATAATATAACTATCGCGCAAATTTTTTCACAATTTCGCGTTCGAGAGAATCGATGTATCATCGCTTGACATTAGGCGAGTTGCGGCCTAACGCATGCCTATTTAGGAATACAGTGGTTCGGTTATCCTTTACATAGATCTTAATTTTAGAGTTAAATGGAGAGTTCAGCAAAAACTCGTTCTGAAGTATTAAACGGCCTCTTAATTATTTTAGTAATGTATAATCAGAAGTTAGCCTCTAGGACAAATTAATGAGAAGGTAAAGTATAGTTATTAGAATTATTTTTTTGAAATAATATACTGAGCAACTAAAATATTAAATGGAAAGAAGTTGATTAATTAGAAAATAAACTATGTAGGGTACTTACTTAGTTAAGTACGTAGGTAAATGATGGGGGGAATAATCATTTTCGTCTTAAAACAAATAAGCATAATCAGCCTATAATGTTCCCACTGCTGGGACACAGGCCTCCTCTCTATGAGAGGGAATGGGCTATAATCCACCACGCGGGCCCAGTGCGGGTTGGTAGATGTCACATGTGTTCGAATATTTGGTTCTACGACATGCCGATTTCCTCACGATGTTTTCCTTCACCGTTTTCAAAGCAGTGGTGATGAAATAAATTACATAAAGTAATGTGCCTGCCTGGGTTCGAACCCACGACTTACTGTTCGTAAGTCGGGGCCGCCACCACTGGGCCACCGCTGCTCTCTGAAACAAATTCAATATTATAACTAATAATAATATTATTCATATTATTAATAGTTTTTAGTAAGTGTACAGAGCTCATAACATGACCCTCAAATTTCTCTAAAGCACGTAACTACATAGGGTATCTGTGGCACTCGAGAGCGCCACACCGTGACACACACTACACCACACCTCACTACGAGAGCGCCACACCGTGACACACACTACACCACACCTCACTACGAGAGCGCCACACCGTGACACACACTACACCACACCTCACTACGACCGCTGCAAAGGGTGGTGTATTCAAATGTAAAGTGAAATAATTCAGCTTTATTCCAAAGCTCGTGACTTTCTAAGCTCTCTTAGAAAGTCTAGAATTTCGGCATTCGTATGAAAACGTGAACTCGTTAATTTTAATAGAATCAGTCTGCCATCAGAATCACGCGTCGAGATTGAGTGGGTACGAGTAAGGCGCTGCCCTAATCCGTGAGGACGTTCAGTATGATAACCTTTTCTTTATTTAATCTACTTTAATTTGTTGGTGAGAAAAGATATGCAGAAAGCTCAGATGCGTAATACTCGCAACCGACGTGCGTGTGTGACCAGATGTATGGAAAGCCTGAAATATATCTAGCTACACTGACTTCAATCCGGGTAAGTCTCTATGTCCACTAATTCACAGCTGCAGGTTAATGAAGAATCATATTATTTTTAATATTTTTATACGCAAACCCTGCGTAGGGAACTACAGCTGTTTTGACATGGAAAAATCATATTATTTCCAACTTTATTCCCATTGTATTGTTATTTGTTACTAACATAGTTTATAAGATTTCTGTTACTAACCTCTTTTGTGGACTACGTAGTCGTCTGAGAATAAACAATTTTTATTTTATTTATTTATTTTATAGTCAAATATTTATCATTTAGTAATTATAGAAAAAAACCATTTCTAAAAAGTAATATTGTCAGCTTAGGACTTTAGGTACCTAAGTCTTAGCCATTCTTAGTCATAATTAAGTAAGTAATGCCTTGGTCAGTTTCATATTTTGATTTGATGAGGGCATCTAAGTCCGTCGGACAATGTTGACAGTTGATGTGGGGAAATTATTTATAAATGCCACAGAAGTCAAGACGCGGCCGTTTGGTTCTGTGATTTGATGTAGGTAGAATCAATATCTTTCTTGACTGTAATCCCAAACTGTAGTGTGATGTGTGATGTCATAATGCGGTTTTAAAACCTTCCACCTGGACACGAGTTGCCGTGGCCTACTCGGAAATCTCTAAACAGACTTCGAACCCAAGTCGGCCGAAGCAAAGACAATCTCTGCAGATGGAGGTTCATAGACGGCTCAGACCACAAGTGCGTATGCGGCGTCTCCCCACAAACAATGGCCCATCTTCCATCTTGCTGATTTATTTACCGCATCAGTGAGCGGGGTTCGCGTGGCTGAGTTTTGGGCATATTTAAAAATTTTGCCATCGAAACGCTAAGAAGAAGAATATAGATAGTTCCTTGGTACAAACATCGACTCGAATGTTTCGAGCAGCAATAATAGGCCCGCATTGTCAAACAAAGCGATTGTTTCCTCTCGAAATCACGCACCCGGGGCACTCCGACCTCTCATTGACTACGACACATCTAATCACCACGTAAGTTAGGGCCTCGTCCTTATACTTACAAACAAACGAGAGAAACGTTTGTGACAGGGTAACCGATGCCCTTTTAACAAGCTTTATGTTGCTATATTCACACACGCTCAAATCAATGGTCCCAAAAAGAAGTGGTGCTTGCTTTTCACGTTATAGACGTCAGTAAAACCGCAGTTTATAAAATAATAAACTAACTTTACACAATACTCTGCCACTGACTGCTACTATGAAATTGCTGACAGGTCAATCCAGCTTTACCCGACCTGGGAATCGAACTTAGAACTTTACGTTCAGCAGTCACGTTGGCGACCACTACATCAGCCAGTTATTTTTCGTTGTTTTTACCCGACTGCGGCGAAGCCCAAAAGTAGGGTTATTGATTTGACCTGTATGTATACAATACCTACATATCCATCCGTTTCTTTGTGCCCGCATAACTCCTAAACAGTTGAACGGATTTGGATGAATTTATGTCGTTAGATTCGTCTTTTATGGCGCGAGTGTCTCAAAAATTGAGCAGTCTGGGCGCCATATTGTGGAGTTCGTTTTTTTTCTTCCAAACCCATCGAGTGGGATATCAAGATAAAGTGTTTTAAGAGGTGGTTACCAAAATAGACACAATTTAGATGTTTCAAAGTAATTACAAAAAAAAAACGTAGAGGTAATAATATAAAAATCTAATAAAAAAAGTTAAATTGTCTGCAAAATCTTTCACTTTACTAAACTAAAAAGCTGGAAGTTATTTTATAAAAAACTATAATACTCGACTGTAAAAAATGAAAAGCAGAAACAAGCACATTTTAAATTAAACATAAGTTGGAAGCAAACATGGCCCATTTGACCACAAAGTATGAAAACGGAATGGGTAAACGGAATGGGTAAACGGAATGGGTAAACGGAATGGGTAAACGGAATGGGTAAACGGAATGGGTAAACGGAATGGGTAAACGGAATGGGTAAACGGAATGGGTAAACGGAATGGGTAAACGGAATGGGTAAACGGAATGGGTAAACGCCTGCTTCCAACTGCTTTTTTCTTTTTATGCCGCCCATGGGCCTCTGAAATGGCTTTATCTGCCATCGAGAAATACAACAATTTTCCTGCTTTTCAGTTTTTATTCGGGGTTTTATTTTTTTTTATTATTTGTACAGCTCTCTGTGCCCTTAAGCTTAAACACTAAATAAAAGCTTGTAAAAAGTCACGCTGCGCCAACAGTCTCGGAGTAAAATGGCTCTGCCATACGGACAGACTGACAGACACACAGGACGAATGTTAAGGGTTCCGTTTTTTGCCATTTGGCAACGCAACCCTAAAAATCATTTAGTTACGGCGTATTTTTCAGCACTGGTGCGGAAAAACTATGTAGTTAAAAAGCCATACAAAAGGTAGACCAGATAACGGCCAAGGATCTCCATACAAATACTGAAGTATCGTTTCAGCAGCCTGTCCGCAATGTGAACCAGTTTGATTAATTCTTAAAAACCACTATTGGGGGCATGGGCGTACCCAGCATTTTTTAAGGGGTGGGGCAGCAGTAAATAAACTAAGAATTAGGAAATTAAAAATGCTTTTTATTTACTGACTGATACGTTTTATTGACTGCACTACCCCTTATTCCAATAATAATCTGCGAGGGTTCTGGCTAAATCTAGCTAACATTTCGTTTTCAAATGTATGTTTTGCTTCCAAAACCCTCTTTCTATGCACACTCGTCGTACAGAGGCCGACAGACGATTTTCTGTCATTGTTGTTCTTAAGTTTTTATTTTAATGTGAAATATGTTAAAGTACCCAAACGAATATTTAATTTTGACATTTTAATTGTGGGTACAAACATAGCAGGGGGCAATTTTTAAACATAAATTTTCAGGTCATTTCCATTATTGAATTCCACGCCATCTAGTTTAGATTACATGAAACATCCTCTAGATCGTGCGTAGAGCCGAGAGCGCTGACTAAAAAAATTAATGTGCGGAACATACCGAGCATTGTAGTTTATGGTATAGTTTACAGATGGCGTTAGTATGGCTGATGTTAAAAAAAGTTTGTTACATTGCCATTGAATAATAATTAAGTTAAATGATTTTGTCTGTATGTTATGGAAAAATCTCACGATGAGATTTCGTCATTGATATAGTGGTAGCAAACGGGCTCCTTCATTTTCTGCAATAGGTGCCTACTTCGCAGATCTGTAGCGACTAGCGGGTGTACCTTACGGCTTATGACCTCATCAGTCCTACTCGCAAGTCGTTGTTGCCTAGTTGGAGTTCATCCACATAGGTACCTGGCTGTTGGTCTGGTCTTTCGCCAGCTCAGCATTTTTACTATTAACTCTCGGAAACCAGATGACAATAGGCGTCATACATCCCTAAAGTTGTTTGTGGAGCACCACATAAGTCGACAGCCTGGATCAAATGTTACCCATGACGCTCAAAGAAAGGGAGTATCTAGCTAAGTATTACAATATAATGTATCATCGTGATTGTAATACGGTGACAGTTTCATTAGAGCATTGTCTAAAGGTCATAACCGGTACGACACACATTTCGGTTGAATGTAAATAAGTACCTACGTAAGCAAATCAGGTCGTCCATATTTATCAGGTTGCTCATTATTCCGCACAGTTTGCATTATAAATTAACCTACTAAGTGGACGGCCCGCTAACTGCCACTATCTGAAGTCTGATGAGCTTCGCTGCTAGTGTCGTTATAGCACTAGTCACACTGCACTACGCGGCTGCGTGCAGAAGGACCACCTGGAAAAAAAACTTAATTGTACGATATTTACTGACATACTATAAATAACACGAAGCAGTGATGTTCCTCTGCTGTAGCACATCACATGTGGCTTAATATTCTAGTCTTAGTCGTTGTATTTGCTGGTCCCAGGGAGTGGATCTTCTGTCTGTATTCTCAGTGTGCGGTTTGTGTTGCGCTATCAGGCCGCGAGATGTCACAGTTCAGGGGCTATCGCACGATTTATTATCTGTGGCGATAGCACGGCGACACTCCGCAGCACTCACACACTCTCGCGTGTACCTATGAGTGTTGTCAACCACACTCGTCATTGTAGATTATGTTTTGCTATCAAAACAATTTGTATTCTTACATATTATGTGATTTCGAGCACTGTCCCGGTGTTTCGATCTTGGTTTCGTATCTACAGTAAAGTTATGGTTATTATTACAGAGCAAGTATGACAACAGCTATGGCTTGTGTTCATACAGGTAGGTACCTAAACTGGTTCCAGCGGGCTTCCCCCAACATAATTAAATATAAAAAGTCAACTTAGAAAATATTGTTTCCGAAATAGGTAGTACTTAGTAGTTATTCTGAAACCTGCTTCATAACGTTTCCTGGTGTGTAATCAAAGAGGCTCCTCATTCAATGATTCCTCTTTAGTAGGACCTCATCCTCGCCAATTGACTAGTCGTGATATGAGATGTTCTCGCCTAGCTCGTGACTAGTTGTGGCTCGTGATAAGCTCATGCCAACGCGACAGAACAGATCAGCGGCCAGCAGCAAGTTCCATTGGCTATTGATAACCAGTAACAATCACCAAGCCAGTGCGGATTATGCTAAAATTCACTTGATAGTTCTTTGCAGTGGCAATTGGTGTGAAACCCCAAAATTAAACCGAGGGCCAAAACAAGCGACCATTGCAATAGCTATCAAACATTTTCAAAGCGTATTTTTACAACAACGCCTAGCATTCGTGATTTAAAGACCATTTCATTGTTCAAAACCAGAAAGGTAATGCTCTTTGCATTACCTTTCCTCTCAATTATGATTTATAATATGCATATATATTTTTATTAGTTTACATATCTTAGCATTATGTATTTATATAAGTATATTATATTAATATTTACTTATATGTATATTTATATAGTATTATAGGTTAAGTTAGTTAAGGCACATATACATATTATTCTCTTACTTTTCACACACTATTGTCTACATTTCTTTTTCATTTCTCCTTTTTGCGGGTCTGCTGGCAGAAATTTCTTATGAAATAAGCAGTACCTTTGTACTCATATATTATAATTTTATTTTCCTGTGTTGTCTTCTGTGTGTACATAAATAGTTAATTATATAAAAACAAATTTCAGTAGGATTGACAAATCATGACAGTCCCACACATTTTTTACTTTTTCACCATTGTTACCTGTTGAGAATTTTGTTTTATCTAGAACCTAAGGTGAAATTTGTCAAGCCCGAGTGGCGTCGCAATTGTAAAATGACCTATTATAAATGATATAACTTAGAACATTGACTAACAATATGCAGTCAGAATAAGGTAAGACTACGACTTTCACTGCAGGTCTTGCAATGGGATCCGACTGCGAGCCTTTTGTGGATGCAAGCCAAACATTAAATCAATGCGCCGTTGTATCGACATCAAAGGCAGCTGGTCTAGCATTACAAGAGATCATAGCCTTCCTACTGTACTTTACTCTAAGTACCTCCTTCTTCCGAGACCTGTCTTACCTGTCATGTTTTATCTATTTGATTTTATCCTAAAAGTGAAATCAAAGTTTCTTTCGATAATCAGTAAACGTATGAGTAAATGTAATTTGAATCAGAATCGGAATTAGCACAGGGCACACTACAGTGCGCAGTAGGCAGCACTTATCCTGGCTACTGTAGTTACCTTCCTTTGTAAAACTTCAGCAATACCTACTATATGATTTTTATCGTCAGTACTTTATCTATGGTTGTAGTTGTGACTGTTTCACATATATTATAACTGTCGAAGCTCGGAAGCGGTCAGCCGATAGCAACTATACAGAATACAGTCACTTCCTATAAGTGGCAGTCTGGGAAACATCCCTACACACGTAACTATTTAGAGGACGACTAGGACACAGGATCATACAATAAATGAACGTAACGTAAAATCATGCCTTTAATCCCCTAAGGTTAGTAAGACCTCTGTCTAACCTTAAGGATGACGGGGATACCTGTATCACAGCCACATTTCGCCAGTTAGGTGCGTAAGTTTAAGCCCCATGTAATAGGGAGCGAGCCTTCGCCAGTCAGCCAGGCGAAAGATAACACCGGAGTCTGGCTGCTACTGAGAAATTCCTGTCGGAAAACCCAATAACGTTTTGCATGAGAATCGTACCCAAGGCGCCACGCTCATTAGCGCTTGCGACCACTAGACAAACAGTAAGAAGTATTGAGAAATAAAATGTTGGTTGTGATAAGTAACTTCGGCTTAGCTTTATTTATTTGGAAGGTGTAATGTATAAGGGTGAAAAAAGAAAGGCGTCGTAAATATAAACAGGCCCGAACACTATATTGCTTCACTCACGCAAAGCAGCGTGACATCGAGTGCGTCATAACCGCACACACACGCTGCAGTACTGCAGTCAGGACTAAGTTTATGGCGCGGTACAGAGCTGTGATACCATGTACGGAGGATGCATGCAATGCTGCAGGCTAGAAAACTGCGCGATGTTTACAGCAAGGAAGACTCAGGCAACACAAATGTCCCACTGCTGGGGCACAGACCTCCAATCAGTGAGAATGCTGTATTCCGCCATGCGGGCCCAGTGCGGGTTGGATGTCTTCGCATTGTTGGTTCTAGGACATGCCCGTTTCCGGTTTTCCTACACAGTTTTAAGAGAAGCTGCAATGAAATAAATGACACAAAGTAATGAGCCTACAACTCGCACGTCGAAGCCATTCCCACTGCGCATGGGGCCACGACTGCATGTATATGAGCTGGCGGCAAACAGAAACAATTGAGCTATTTGCTATTAGCGATATGACCAATCCTTTCTTCTAACTCATTAGTAGATGAATATTAAATTTACTAATTTCAAACTTACTAATGTTTCTTATCACCTTTTCATAGTTGACCTAACATTTTGATAATAATAAGTAGTCGGAACTTTCCAGCCCCATCGGCCATCCGTTATGCGAGCAATGTGCCCTGCCCACTGCCACTTAAGTTTGGCTATTCTTCGGGCTACGTCGGTAACCTTGGTTCTCTTGCGGATTTCCTCATTTCTGATTTGATCACGCAAGGAAACTCCGAGCATAGCCCTCTCCATTGCACTTTGGGTGACTTTAAGCCTTCTGTTGAGGCCCAATGTGAGCGACCACGTTTCGGTCCCGTATGTAATCACTGGCACTTTCGTCTTGAGACACTGCGGTAAGTTGGCCGAGAAGATACCACGCAACTTTCCGAACGCTGCCCAGCCGAGTCGGATTCGACAATTGATCTCTTTCTCGAAGTTAGACCTACCTAACTGGACCGTTTGTCCCAGGTAGATATCATCGCCTACAACTTCGAGTGTAGTCTCCGATCTTGATCGGAGTGGGTGTTACATGGGCATTCAACATGACTTTGGTTTTGTCCATGTTCATTTTAAGACCCACTCTTTCGGAAGGTCTACTGAGGTCATCGAGCATTGTACTGAGGTCCTCCATGGTCTCAGCCATGACCACTATATCGTCGGCAAGCCGAAGGTGAGAGATGTACTCGCCATTGACGTTGATGCCTAGCCCTCTCCATGGGGCCGGAAAGTTTTGGAGTGGCGACCGCGAACTGGAAGACGTTGCGTTGGAAGGCCTCCCACTAGGTGGACCGATGACCTGGTAAAGGTTGCAGGGATCTGCTACACATATTGAAAGAAACCACTTGTATTTTGTAATGTGTCGACTTGACGTCTTTACCTGACGCATGCTTATAATTCGTAAGTGTAACTAAATACTTTGCAACAGTACGCGGAACGACCAATCAAGGTATAACAAAACAGTATAAGTGGATCTTTGTGTAAACCTGTGAGACTCTTCTTAGCGTGTCGATGGCAATCTTGATTGAATCAGCCCAAAATTTGGCGACGAATTTGGCACTTTCAGTAGCTAGCTAACGACCCAAGGGCTAGACTGACCCGACACTATACCGAAGACATTCCGGATGTCAGCTTGTACGAGATTAGGATGGCTCTGAAACAGCTTAAAAACAACAAGGCACCGGGTGATGACGGAATTACGGCCGAACTCCTGAAGGCAGGTGGAAAACCGGTACTTAAGGCCCTTCAGAAGCTGTTTGATTCCGTCATACTCGAGGGGAAAACGCCGCAGGCATGGTGCAGGGGTGTGGTGGTACTCTTCTTCAAAAAGGGCGACAATACCCGGCTGAAGAACTATAGACCAATCTGACTTCTAAGCCATGTCTACAAGTTGTTTTCAAGAGTCATCAGGAATCGTCTCGCGTGCAGGTTTGACGATTTTCAACCTCCCGAACAAGCCGGATTCCGAAATGGCTTTAACACCGTAGACCACATACATACGCTGCGGCACGTTATACAGAAGACCGAAGAGTATAACCTGCCTCTCTGTTTAGCGTTTGTGGACTACGAGAAAGCCTTCGATTCGATCGAGACTTAAGCTGTACTGCAGTGTCTCCAACGGTGCCAAATTGACTATCGGTAGAATAGAATAGAATAGAATATTTATTTGCGTAAAACATGGTATACAAGGGTGTTAAATACAAATTGAGGCACAAGCATGTTTAGCTAGGATAAAACATAGCATGCAACATTTTAAAGACAAGTTAAGGCAACAACAATCATTTTTTTTTTTTTAAACATCAACATTTTTTATCTTCAAATTCTTTTAAACTATAAAAACTACACTCGAGTAACCACTTATGAAATTTAATTTTAAATAATTTTGCATTTAAAGCTTTGAAATGCCTAGGTATTTTATTATAAATGCGCACACACATTGCCAAGCAGTTACTATTGTATTTAGATAGTCTAGGCAAATCATTTAACACTAGTTTATATGGATCTCGTCGGTTCCGAGGATTGACATCATTTGCAGTCTTAAATAGTTGCTTATTTTTCATAACAAACACACATATTTCGTGAATGTAAAGCGACGGTAACGGTAACAAACCAAGTTTTTTAAATATTGGTCGACATGAGTCGTCGGGCTTAAGTCCACAAATTGCTCTCATGCACTTTTTTTGAGCGATGAATGCTCTTTGGAAGTCAGTGCTGTTACCCCACATTATTAGCCCATACCGTAACAACGATTCGACGTACGCGTGGTATGACATTACAGCAGTTTTTATATTAGTTACTTTTTTAACTTGTTTTATTGCATAAACAAATTTATTGATTTTAGTGCTAACATTGTCTATGTGCTCTTTCCAGTTAATGTCTTTATCTATTATTACACCTAAAAATCTGGTACGCGTTACTTCATTGATTTTATTAATATTGAGTTTAATGTCATTTTTGGAATTATTTGATCGATTAAATTGGATGTAAACAGATTTGTCTAAATTTATCATCAAATGGTTAATGTCAAGCCAATGCAATAATTTGTCAATTGTATTATTAATTTCAAGTTCATGTTCTGAAATGGTATTTAGTTTTTTATTAGATGTCACTATAATAGAAATATCGTCAGCAAATAATACGCATTTATGGTTAGTTATTTTTATGATGTCATTTATGTAAATGAGGAATAATATTGGGCCCAGCACACTTCCCTGTGGAACGCCATATTTATTATGTTTATATTCCGATGAATAGGATATAATGATATTATTTTCATTTTTTTTATTGATGATGACACATTGTTTTCTGTTGCTTAAATAGGACGACAGCCACTGAAGTGCCGGTCCTCTAATACCAACAGCTTCCAATTTTTGTAGCAATATGTCATGTGACACCAGATCGAAAGCTTTCGATAGATCCAAAAAAAGGCCTTTAGTTATATAATTATTATTAATATTTGAAAGTATAGCTTGCATGAGGGAGAAAATAGCTAACGACGTGGACTTGTTCTTTTGGAATCCAAACTGCTGGTCACTTACTATATCAAATTTATTGCAAAAGTCAGTTAACCTTTTAAACATACATTTTTCAAAAATTTTAGACAATATGGGTATAAGAGTTATAGGTCGGTAATTGTTGATGTCACATTTATCTCCCTTCTTGAATAAAGGCTTTATTAAAGACATTTTTAATTTTTCAGGAAAGGTGCCTTGTGAAAATGACATGTTTATTAAATGCGTCAGAATACTAGTCAGTTCGTTGCAGCAGGCTTTGACGATTTTTGTATTGATCTCATCATAGCCCTCCGACCTAGTGTTGGACAAAGACATTATTTCCTGTCTTACCTCGTTAACCTCCATTGGTCTAAGAAAGATAGAGTTGACACACGTACTTCTGAAGCGGTTTTGATTTGTGCTTTTTTCCCCTTGTACATGCGTTAAATTAACATAATTGTTATTAAATATAATAGCCATTTGTACAGGGTCTGTAGTTATTGTATCATTGAATTTAATACATTCTATGTTGTCTTTCTGAATGTTACTGTTTATTTCGGTTTTAATGACATTCCATGTGGCTTTGCACTTGTTATCATGATTATGAATATATTTTATATTTGTACTTTTTTTTGAATTATAAATACATTTATTTAGCAAACTGGAGTAGTTTCTATATTTTGTTTTATTAATTAAATTTTTATTTTTATAATATCCATACCGTAGCCTCCGTTTAGTTTTACAACTTTGTCTCAAACCTTTACTTATCTACTTATCGTTTGTTTTCCTTATTACTATTGATTTTAACTCTTACTTTAGGAAAACAGAGAACATACAACAGACACAATAGCTCATGAAACTCATTGAATGCACAGTTAGTGTCAGTTTTGAGAAAAATATCGAACCAAGAAAGATTTTCCAGACATTCCTTAAATTTTCGGATGTTGTCTACGTTATAGTCTCTTTTATAAATATAGTATATTGTTGATTTTTGTGGTTTCTTTTTGATTGGAATGCTTAACATTTGTGCTGTGTCGTGATCAGATAGATACAGGGGTAGTACAGTGGCCGTTGCGTTGGTAATGTTGCTTAAAATGTGGTCGATACAAGTCAATTTGCGAGTAGGTACATTGATGTGGATTTTCAAATTATGATTGTTACATAAATCTTGCAAACCATTTGTGATGTTACCTTTTTTAAGAGTATTTATGTTTAAATCACCGGTCACAACTATATTTATTTTAGACTTGTATTTATATGACAAATCGTGTAAAAGATTGTGTAATTTTGCCAAAAACAGATTTGGATCAGGTTGTGGTGTTCTATAAACACATATTACTATTAATTTATTATTTATAATCTCTATGCCACAAGCTTCAAACGTGTTTTGAGTTGCATAGTTTTTCACATAAGATAGCTCTTTATAAAGTAAACCCATTTTTACTAATATGCATGTGCCACCTCTTTGCTTCTCTCTTCAGTAGTTAGTAGCCAACTGATAGTTGCAGATTGTCACATAATTTTCAAAGCCTTTTTTTACAAAGGTTTCAGATAGACAAATAACATCTGGATCATTATTCGCTTCTTTTAACTCCTGAATAGTGATTTCTAGTAGTTCTTGTTTGGACAATAAACTCGCTATATTTTGATGGAGTATTCTAAACTGGTGTGTTTTATTAGTTTGAGATACGAAAAAAAGAGTCACGCTTGTTTAACACAGGAAAGTAATAAGGTATAGTCCCTATTTGACCTTTTGAGTTGTGTTGCAAAGAGGAACTATGTTCGTGGGGCGTTGTATCCTCAATACGACCAAAGTAGTAAGGAATTGTCGCTTTTTTGGGTTTATCTGTAGGAACGTTTAATTTGGAACTTGATTTGTTACTCGCTATTAATTTTCGTATTTCACTCGGATTTAAACCCACTATAATCACAACAATCTATAAGATAATTTATCGACTTACAAACATCGGATAGATTCGTGGATGTTTGATTTACGAAGTGACAATATTTATAACTATTACAAACATTTTTTATAGAGTAGTTTAACTTACGGACATTGAGGTACATGTTATTGACGACATTTAACACAATAATAGTGTTATTTATGAATGTATTTAATACAAATTGCAATTGAGACAACAACAGGTTAGGGTTGTTGTCATTTTCACCTATGCATATTACAAGTTTGTCTTCAGTGGTCAATTTAGTATTTCTGCAGTTTGCTATAATTTCGTTGCTAGGCGCATTTGGCTTTGTTTCAGCAACGAGTCTGTATTTTTCATACTTCGTATTAGTCCTTGAGTGTGAGATGGCTGCTGCTAGTCCGACGCAACGCTGAGTACCGAAGATAAATATCTTCCTTTCGGGGATATTATTCCCGTCTGTGGCAACACATGTCTGAGCAGTGGCGGTGGTCACAGTGTCTCGCTTCAGTTCTAGACTTGCGGCAGGTTCACAGACCTTGTAACTACTTTGCATTATAATTGTAATACGTTCTTGAAGAGCTGCAATCTCCTGCTGTGCAACCTTTAATTGCTGCTGTAAGGTTACGATT
Source organism: Noctua janthina (assembly GCA_963576755.1). Taxonomy (NCBI): domain Eukaryota; kingdom Metazoa; phylum Arthropoda; class Insecta; order Lepidoptera; family Noctuidae; genus Noctua; species Noctua janthina. Next base: position 18,889,784 of record OY755058.1, read on the forward strand.
TCTTGTTCCAGGGATAACACATTTGCGTTGTCATTGGGTTTAAATTTCAACTTTCTGGATGATGATGGTAAAGAGGATGGTGGAGTTGACAGAGCTGGCCTCTTTTTCTTAGTGTTTGGTACATCGAGGTGTTGAAGTGTTTGTACAAAACGCCTCTATGTCAGTCCGACTTCAAGACCAGACCTCGGAACCTATCCTTCTGCAGCGAGGTGTAAGACAGAGAGACGTCATATCTCCGAAACTGTTCACCGCTGCACTGGAGGATGTCTTCAAGGTTCTGGACTGGAGAGGGCTAGGCATGAACGTCAATGGCGAGTACATCTCTCACCTTCCGTTTGCCGACGATATAGCGGTCATGGCTGAGACCATGGAGAACCTCAGTACAATGCTCGATGACCTCAGTAGAGCTTCCGAAAGAGTGGGTCTTAAAATGAACATGGACAAAACCAAAGTCATGTTGAATGCCCATGTAACACCCACTCCTATCAAGATCGGAGACTGTATACCCCAAGTTGTAGACGATTATGTCTATTGGGACAAACGATCCAGTTAGGTAGGTCTAACTTCGAGAAAGAGGTCAATCGTCGAATCGGACTTGGCTGGGCAGCGTTCGGAAAGTTGCGTGGTATCTTCTCCTCCAACTTACCGCAGTGTCTCAAGACGAAAGTCTATGACCAGTGTGTGTTGCCAGTGATTACATATGGGACCGAAACGTGGTTGCTCACAATGGGCCTCATCAGAAAGCTTAAAGTCACCCAAAGGGCAATGGAGAGGGCTATGCTTGGAGTTTCGTTGCGTGATCAAATCAGAAATGAGGAAATCCGTAAGAGAACCAAGGTTACCGACGTAGCCCGAAGAATAGCCAAATTTAAGTGGCAGTGGGCAGGGAACTTTGCTCGCAGAACGGATGGCCGATGGGGCCGGAAGTTCTGGAGTGGCGACCGCGAACTGGAAGACGTTGCGTTGGAAGGCCTCCCACTATGTGGACCGATGACCTGGTAAAGGTTGCGGGGATCCGCTGGATGCGAGACGCACGGGACCGGTCAATGTGGCGACGCTTGGGGGAGGCCTATGTCCAGCAGTGGATGTCTTTCGGCTGAAATGATGATGATGATGATGATGAGTAGCGTCCATCAGCTCCTGTGCAAACAACATGACAGGCAGGACACGATATCAAGTGTCCCATCGTTTATGGGAACACACCGCATTTACACTCCGGAGCAGAGTCGTCAATGAATCGCCACCTGAACTGAATAGGTTTCATGGGAGACTATTTCGAGCATTCGCTCCTAGTTGAAATACTGCAAGTTCATATCTACGGTAAAACTAATATAATGTGTACTGTGCCACCGCTTATTACCGCCCCCGACGCCTCCCAGTGGCTATCATCACAATAATAGATACTAATCGCCATTTAATTGATCATAATGAAATCGGTGATCAATATCTGATCTGTAGACAGGGATAAGGTTGGTTTTTAACAGACTGCGTCTACAGTATTCCATACATATATCGATGTCTTGTTGGATCTGGATTTCGAATTTGAAAAGTTCCTCTTGAATATTTTTTCCCTAAGTACCCTTTTAATTTTACTTTTATTGATTGAATTCAAAGTTTTATTCCTGCCATGACGAAAAAATAATTAAAAAAACTATATAAGTTTATATAGATTTTTTAATTTTTTTTTCCCTTGGAGTCCTACTTATACAAATGAAAATGAGCAACCTTGCCGTAGAGCACGTCTGTATGACAACAACCTGGTGTTTACCTCACAGTTTCTGAAGATTCGAAGGCCATTATTTTATGAATGACCTGTACAACATACAATGATCATTTAAAATTCCTAGCTAGATTCACAAATAAATAAAATTCTGCTACAAAAATGCACAAAAAACTTTTACATAATAATTTTGTTTTTATTCAATCTAAAAATACCCGTTTTTGGAGTGGTAATCTGCATGTTTATACACTGTTACTGAGATTAACATAACACTGTAATTACAAGCTACAACACATCGCCGTGTTTGTTTGCCGATTTGCTTTACTGTGTAGACTGCAGACTGCAGAGGGCTCGACCAAACTGTTTGGAGATCATTCCCACTACGCCCGGAGGTAACCGGTCGATCGGGACTTTCATAAGCTTGTTATGGGTAGATATTTAGCTATTTGTTCATCACCATTACAGGCTTATAGGATACGATAGGATGGAATAGGATATGCTAGGGGGTAGAGGGCTAGGCATAAGCTAGACGTTAATTTAACAGCGCTGGGACCGCAGTGGCCGACAGACAGCAGCGCCGACTGCTCTGTACCTCTACCATGAGTTTACGCTGCCAAAACTCGCTAGCGTCTCCGTAAATTATTTGTATGAAATATTGTATAGCGCCCCTAGCGGTCACAGAATGAATTAAAATACGTACCATGAGCACTATAGATTTCGATAGGTTAAAAACCTAACGTAATCTATTCGATAGCTACTAACGTTTTTCAGCTGTCACCATACAAAATGGTACCATGACTCACTAATTCTACAGCAGCTATCGAATAATACGTTAGCGATAGTAGTAACGTAGCTCACTAGCAATTTGACGTGTGAAATATGTTTACATTAAAATTATATACGTTTTTGAGTGTAATAAAGGGAAAATAATGTCTGCAAGAGCTTATTTAGCAATTTGAAGACATTTTGTTACCTTCAATATGATATGTTTTAAACATACATGTTTTTATCTAGACTATATTATTTATATTTTACGTACTAGCAAGCTGTGCCTTTAAATTAAATTTAGTCAAATCATATTCATAACCATTTTTTTGTTTATTTGTTGCATACCTCACGTCTTTAGTATTTTTAGACACTTGAACTTGCCTAAATTATTACACTTTCAAATTTTCAAGTAGCTTGGCATATCTACCTGCTTGAGGGGCAACTATTTGGGAATTCTGTAACTTTAGTTATAAAATAATTTAATAGAAAGTAGAAACATACCTTTCCATGAACTCCACCAACAATTGAAACTGTGACACTGGTCCTCATTGTATTAAAATATAATCCAAATGCACACTCAATCCAAAACAACGCACTCTGTGACACAACGTAAACAAACAAAATAACAAATCATTACAAATTGAATTAAAAGGCGACAGTAACATATTATTAGGAATAAAGATTCAAAAACCACTAAATACCATAAGTAGTACACTAACCGTCAACTTTTCTATTTTGTCGGTTTATTTTGTGATATTGACTGTCTTAACATTTTTAGCATAGCGATAACACTACATTTTGAGCTTACGAGCCGTTCTCTCTTCTTATTAGTGAGACAGAAAGAAACAAAACATAAGTAGTGAAGCATAGACGAAAGTATTCTAAGGAGTAGAGTGAAGTTAGTTAGAGGACACGATCTATCGAGCTTACCTTAGCGCCTGCGTAAGATTCCGTAAATCTCATGGTGCAAGCATTATTGAAATCTATTTGATCCACGTTAGCACGCTAGCGAGTTCAACGCTAGCGCGTGTTTTTTTGATGACATCTCATGGTAGAGGTACTGGCCATTCTCCGCTCGCCGCGCGCCGTCTGCCGAGTACCTCACAAAGTCGCAAGTCACCAGTAGAGCTTACTAAGTATGCACGATTTCTAAAACGACTAACGAACCGTTATAGGTAAAATATAATAGGGATGACCCTTAAACCCTTTGATTGTTTAGAAGATCTAACATAAAAAATAGAATTGATTAATAACGCCATTCAAAGTAATCGATTAAATTAATAAAAGAAACGTAATCTTGAATCCCAGTTTAGTTCAGTGTTTACCTATTCAGCGGCCCCTCAAGCCAAACTCGGCTTATTGAACTACTTCATTAATATTTAATTAAAGACATCACGTGTGCCGCCACAGTAGCGCTCCTTACATAACGACCCGCCCTTTACGTAACAACCTGTATAACGCACCTGACGTTATACAGCGTGTGTCCCAAACAATGCGCGCTGTGGAGCAATCATATCAATGTTAATTGAAACGAGTTCCAATCAGGTTGTCTATCGCGCGGTGGTCGCCCGCGGAGGTGAGGCAGCATGGGGGAGGGTGAGGAGCAGCAAGTCTAACACCACACATGACAGGTAGATAGATTCAGAAGGTACACTCAAAACTGCAGTGTCTGAAAACAGCATCGAGCTAATGTGATTTTATTTTTCGCCCTGAAAACTTCTAAAAATGTTCTGTATAATTGGCCAATAATTGACTGGAATACAATGCACACCAGATTGTGTTTAACTAAAATGATTCAGCTGTTTCCATAGCAGTTCCTTAGCAAATCTTGTAATCTTCGGGTGGTCGCCTGTCGCGTGGCGGATGCACGCGGCCGGCCCTGACCCGCACCGCCGAATACTTCGCTTTGGCCTCCTACTTCCAACCAGCCCGACCACTCGCTGATCGAGATATTCACACACTTACAAGTCACGGTATTTCGTATACCTACCCATAATACCTGTTGATTCGCTTCCGTGCTACTGACACCTAAAATACAGAAAGTTCTGTCCATGTCAGCAGCATATCGTAAAGTGTTGTCAGGTCCGGCTCGCGGCTGGTGGCTGGCGGCTTTCCACCATTGCATCCATATTTCATAATGTGATAAGGAGTGCTCCATTTTTGCAGATCATTGTTTTTGATTGAACTTTGAGTTGGACACGCAGAGAGATAACAACTAACGAGTGTGTAGATTGTTCGCGCGACTCGACACAAACATCTCCGATTCGTTCAGCTGTGTCTCCCATCTTTTCTGGTGTATTTCGTCGTGGCTGCCTAGATACTTGAATCATTTCTCGACGCTTTTCTCTGCCACTTTAAAGTGATTTTCAGGTGTTACAGATATTAGCTGGCTGGAGAGCGTTTTCATAAGAAACCCCGTGCTGTGCTGCGCTTCAACCCGCATGGTATCAACAATTTATTAAACACGACAATACAATAAACTTTATGATAATGAAACATAACAATTTGATTAGTACCCTATCTTGCTACCTACATACTGACAAGACATACAGATGACTGATTTTGTCATTTTGTGTGTTGTTGACGAGCAAAAGATTCGGGAAATCACATACTGTGTGCGTGCCGGCGATGTACCTCAGACCGGCAGCTAGTTTACTGCTCATCGAAAACTAATTGATGTTCACTACACGTAGCAAAGAATACTTATATTACGTAAATTATTATTATTATTATCTCTGCAGTAGCTCTGAACTCAAATTTAAAGGAATTTGTGTATTAGTTGTATCTGTCAGTTCCTTATCGCTCCCTGATAAGATACAGATTAGTAAAACAATGAATTGTTAATGTTATCGACACGTGGCGCCCGAGCAAGGTATCCTCAACCTTCAGGACTTTCTGCCCAATTGAAGAACTACTACATTGTTATTTATTGTATGTTAGGTAGGTATTACATAATACCGATGAAGATCTCACTTTAGCTATGGGCAAAAACAATCACTCAGTGGAACCCAAACGGTTTCGCGGCAGACACAAGAGATGGCGCCTGGCGGCATGGCGGGACGAACTGAACGTTTGCAGTGGAGATCATATTTCTAATTTTTCTGTACCTACTTTCCTAAAATTTGTATATTAACAAAAAATAACATAATTTAGTAATAGCTACCAAATCTATAAGTATTTCTGGTTAACTAGTTCTCCAGAGTCAGTCCCGAGGTGGTGATGTGCACTGTGCACGACGGGACCAGACCGCGCTACCGGGACGGCGCGGCGAGGCCCGATGCCCGCCGGGCAAACATCCCGATAACCAAGTTTATCGGAGCCCCATAAAAACGTATCGGCGCCTTATCTGCTGTCACCACTACAGAAATAGAGCAACGAATATTTATACTTAATCACTATAATCGGAAAATAACGAAGAGACACGGCCGATAGCACCGCGACCTCTCAATGTGTCCGGCCACCGCACGACTTAGAACCGACCTTATGTTTGACACGTTAAGGTATGTTATCTGTTGTGTGATATGGAGCAGTGATAAGACGTGCCCCCTGACCTGCGCTTCTCGAAGCGGTCGTATCTCAAGAACGTTCTATCGCCGCACTGCGTATCGGACAGGGCGCGCGGGTCGAGCGCAGTGCGCCCGCGTCACATGCCTCATGTCGCATGCGAGACCAGGGAAATTGGACACTTATTATCATATAATAATTAGCTAAGATCTACATACCTAAGTACCACGATTGGTGAACTGTACTGTTACACACTAGTCGTTCTCATTCTTGAAAGATCCTTAGCGTTGCGTGCTGGCGTTTGGAAAAGAGGCTGAAATTAAGGAGAAGGCCTTCTGATCAATCGTAAAATTTTTGTTCACGAGGGACAATCAAGATTAGTTACATAGCTTACAAAATCCTGCGCCCAACGTGAATGCGGAGTGAAAGAATCCCGCGCTGTCGTCCACGCACGTTTAGTGGTGCACTATCAGTGTACTCTGGTCCCGGGCTGCACACTGTCCGTGCATGTCATAACCAGCAATGAGCAGGCGAGCATATGCATTACACGTACGAATAGTTTTCATGAATTTTTATAAACTTCATAATTTATAAAGTGCTACTTACTTTACAGTTGTTGGTCACGCGATGCTAACATGTTCGTGTCGCCGACAGACCAGTAACCACGTGGTTTCACCCATTTGGTAGAAAACTGCTGAAACGCTCAGCTCTGCTCAGTCGTCACAATCTGCAGGGATAGGGCGAACCGGGACAATCTAGGAAAATAGGTAGCTGTTAGTCTCTGTTTCCGACTTCACCCGAACAAACATGTCGATGAAGTCAGTGAGCATGACAATCTTATCCTAATCATAATTACTCGGCGGTATTTTCAGAGCCATATTATCATTTTCTTAGCAAGTTCAGTAAATATTCGGGAACTATTAAACCAGTAAATTCTTTATAACTGATTACATTTTCACATTTAAGGAGTCGTGAGTGACCCGTATTCCGGTATACCGATTTCCCTCTATATTCCACAATCACATTTTCCATAACTTAATAGTGTACTTTCTTGGGTTAGACAAAAGTTTTGCTCTACTTAAAGTACTAATTAGTTTTAAATTTCAAGCCAAGTCGGGTCCGGTAGCAGTTTTATCTGCGGATATCTTCACGATATTATACATGGTTATGCTAAAACTACCAACGAACTAAACTGTATGCTTACATAAAATAAAACAATTTGCATCGCAATGAACGTACCGTCACATGTGACGTCAGCACGAGGGACAGATATCTGGAGATTGTTTGCCGATTGTTACCGAAGCGGGCCGGCGCAAACAGTGACGAGCCCACCGAACAGTTTGCTTGGCGCGGTCTAATACATTAGTGGAACGGTACAACTAAACACAACAGGCCCACTTCGAAAGGCTCCAGCCAGTGGTCCTTTTACGTATTGGGCGACTGTCCGTCCATGGCCATCTGTGACTCCAGTCAAAGATGGCCATGGATGGCCTGCTAGAAAATCTCATGACATAATATTTTGATCGGATTCCTCGATCTTTGTTAGATCAAAAATGATGCCATTGTCCTGCAACTGCAAAATTACGAGCATTAAGGCTGCCAAGACTGCCCTTCTATACAAATTAATGTTCTTATTTGATTCAAATCGCGTGAGGGACATGCCAGGGAGAGGCAGGAGGGCGGGGGGGCGACACGTGTGCACTTGACCAAACACGCTGGATGTATGTCAGAGCTGAGGCTGACATACTCACACACCATTACTCCACTTTATCGAACAAACACCGGCTCACGATGAACGCGGGGATTCGGCGCGAGTAGTGAAGCTTTTCACCATGGAACCAACGGAGGAATGTCTCTTTAGTGAGGAAGGGACACACACGTGCCTTTTAACTTTGGTGATTCAAAACAGCATCAGAGCCATCTCGATGACATCACACCTGTTGATTAAGGAATTGTAGTAGTTGGAAAAATGTTGCAAGTTTGACCCAGGACAACTGGTAACCAGACAAATTACTATACAAACGGTAACCGTTTGTATAGTAATTTGTCTTGTATTCAGCCTGTTAACTGATCATTTGATTATAAACGCTCTATTTTAGCAGACTACAAGTGTGGTAATTTCGTGTATACTTTCAATGTAAACTGCGTGGTTACTGGGAAGGTAGGTGCAGATCACCGATGCGGTGATAATAGGTAGGTAGGTACCTAAGTACATATAGTTCACGTGTCGATTCAAATGAGCTAGCTTGCCCGGCGCCATTGACTCACAAATGTGTCGCCTCTACTGTCGCGACCAGCGACCGGGCAACATCGATGTATTGCTCACATTGTAAGCTGTTGTAAATGATTCACTGCTGCATTTGGAGTTTGCAACTCTGCGACAAGAAACTGTGCAATTAGTCCAGTGCTGCAAAAGCTCACCAGTCAATGACGACCCGAAACTTGTTGATCTACTAGATAGGAACCTTGTCGCATACTCCTGAAATATACACATACATCACATGGTCGCTAAAATACCCTTACGCGGAGAGTGGGAACATTATGAGCGACACAAGTCGTAAAGCTGATTGCAAGCCCTTGAGCTCATTGTTATCTGGCACCCCTTGGACCGATGACCTACTCACTGATAAGCGAGCGTTAGCAACTGTCATAACAATACAACTGTTTTATCAACTGACTACACGATCCAAACTTCAGTAGGTACATACCTACCCTATCTACAAGTCTAAGTCTGACGAATAATTGCCTACATATTGGGCTTTTCCATCCAGAATTCCCCGGATTGTACCTATTACAGGGACTTAAAACATAATTGACGGAATGCAACTGTAGTTGTCCTACTAAGTAATTAACAATGTCTTTGGTTTTTACTTAATTCTTCGAGACAAACGAGTCGTGGTAGTGAAGGTCTTTAGTTAGAGGAACAGTACGCGCACGGCGCGCGGCGGTGCCTCGCTGGGACAAAATACATCGTCATGATTGCCAGATGTGTCGCCGACAGGAAGCATAGCTTATCGACATCTAGATCCACGCCATGTATGCATTGGCAACATTTCAAATTGTGACGTTATCAATGGTAACTTAATATTGTAACTTACAATACGCATCAAATTACTTTTACAAAAAAATAAGCAGAAAACTGATATCGAAACAAACGAAGTCAATTTGCGTGTATTAGTGTCAGTCGGCTTCCCTCGTCCCCATAGGCAAACAAGCGCTGTTTGTTCTGTTGTTCCGCGCCCAGTCACCCGCTGCCCACTCTGGCCCACGCAGGCCCGCACTGGCTCACACTGCCCACGCGCCACCAATCAGCTGATGCCCAACTTGCGTCGCTTGTAACTTTGTAAATGCGACCACTTGCTGTTACCTTGCTGCCTCCCGTCTGTACTCATAGGTATATGACTGTATTACTGACATCAAGTCGACGGTTGCAACAAATTCATGAACGTGGGTGATGACTCGGTCAACGCTGGATCCGCAGACTGGGAGCTTGTACGTGGACTTAACCTAGATTTGTTGTCGAAACGGACTCACTATACAAACAAAAAATAACAAACCCTATAGCTAACAACAAAATTTGTCTTACGTAAGTAGGTAGGTAGGTCATCATCATTCTACTATCCTTATCCCAATTTATTTGGGGTCGGCGCAGAATGTCTTCTTCTTCGATACTTCTCTAATCCTCGTTATGTCAGCGTTAGCTCCTTTCTAGCCATATCATTGTTCACACAGTCTATCCATCGTTTCTTTAATTTTCCATCCACATTCATATTTAAAACTTTCCTAACGACATTTTCGCCACAGGTAGACCGGTAGGTATATCATTAAGAACTGAAAAGATTGCATATGGGGTGTCAACATGTCAATTGGTACTCTGCCTAGCGCTCGGTTCCGTTAGGAATAAAACTTGAATGAGGCAAAGTGCGAAGGTTATCATTAAAATAATTAAATATACTTTTTAGCAACCGTTCACACCAAAGCCACAAAAAAGTGAGATAATGGTAAGTTGTATTGTAAGTGCGTAACCACTATTTAGGTCAGAATAGATCTCTATTAGAAGTCGAGTCATGGTAATTATTATTAGGTTTTTTTATTTTGGTATTAGTTAAAATATGTTTTAGTTTATTTTATTTGTATATGTGTATTAGTATTATTATAAGTGCCTATATAAATTTTCGAAAGCAAGAAGTTATTTTTATATATTTATTTTGTACCCTATCACAATGTTTTCTTATTTAACGCAAAGGTTGACTAAGAAAACATTAAGTCCGCCTATGTACTACTATTACACGAAGTTTAAATAAATAAATAATAATGGTATCTAAGTGGCGCACGTGCTTGTAGACGTAGCATGCGCGACACAAGTGCTCACTCCCTTACACGCTGCTAATCGTTTCTGTCTAGTCACCCTGATCCTACAAGGAAGTGTGTCTGTCCGTTTTCCATGAATCGGAAATGAGGGTCTTTGAAAAAGTTGTTGATCCTTAACTAAATCGCCATCCTGTATTATATTTCTAGGATTGTATCACTATGAAGTCGCGTATTCCAGTTGCTTTCACAGTTCACTGCGACCTTGATCGAGTGTGGACGCGCCGAGTATTTTCTTCCCTTACTTCATGGGCCCGGCTCACAAAAACTTATCCACCAGGCTTGAGCTGTTTCGCAGTGTAAAGATATTTAAATTAGCTCACAGACTTCGTGCGCACGACGCAAAAAAACATTATCCAATATTCGACCGCTCTCTATGCTTTGTGACCGAATCAGCTTTATTGCACTACATTAGAAAAATTATTTTATTTTCTTTTAAACTAAGTCAAGATATTCAATTCTTCAGTCTAGCTCCATAACCATTTAAGATAAGATAAAAGTAATGTTTTAACATTCTGGGTACTCATCAGTGCTTAGAGTTTCACGTCACTATTGAGTAGCGTGGACGCTAGCGTGAAGACGATCCAGCATCAGGTCGCCTCTACATTCTCTACCAATAAATACTCGTACAGATGACCGTAATGAAAAATTTTATCAGTCTCAACTTGATAAGAATATTATCGCGACCTAACTTGCAGGAGCCATCTTAAATTCTTAACAAACATCATAAGTACAGCTAACTAAAAGCTTGTAAAAACAGCAATTGTGTAGTCAGTGGTCAGTAAGCGCGTCGGTTCTCTCTTGAAGTGTAAACAAGCTACTGAGCCACAAGCCGACACTTTACGTTATTTGTGTGTTTAGTTAACATTAACAACGCAAATGAAATCGGCCGGAGATCACAATCAAGCGTTTAACACTAACACCCGTTGTTTAGTTGCCAGAGCGCAATCAAGTTGCGCTTCATCGCAGAAACGAACAGAAGGTTCACTACATCTACATCATTATTAATTATTTGACGCGGCTTCTCTCGCAGTGTGGCCGGGATCGGAAGTTATCCCACGGGAACGTCCTAAATATACCCTATGACGCTCCGTAATAATGTAGCTTAGTATCGGTAGGGTGGTTTCGGAAATGAGCGCATACGCAGAGCCGTAGAGAGGCGGATGGTCCACCCCCTTCCCCACCTCTAAATCTGTAACTTCTATAGAAAAACCAACGTATCCGAGGCGGATGCTAAAATTTCTTCGCTCACTTCGCACGCAAATACATCCTATACTTTCTGAATATTGAATTGAATGTATTTTATTTCGGACACAAAAAGTTCCATAGATTGTTAGTAACCTAATATTAAATAACTTATTATCTAGTGTTACTACCAAATACCCCCTGCAAGAAAAGTTACAATTCTCCGCTACAATTCTCAGGATGCTCTATCGCGTGAAATCCATCGGTACGTTATATACGGTTTCCGCAAGCGCGCAGACATCTCCGACATGCACTGCAGTAGTGAGGCAGCCTCAGCAATATCCTGAAGGCATTATTTTATTGGACGTACAGGACATCTAGCGATCTTTTGGTGTAATTGACCCATAGATATAGATAGATACATAGTGTACAGACTCTGGCAGTAGGCCTTGAAAAGAGTGATTTTAACTAGGTCCGTACACCGACCAAATCTACAAACCGACATGTTGCACCGGACGACTAGTGGTAGCTACTTTATATATCTACATCGTATTTAAGGTCGTCAGACAGACAATGAAGTATACAAGTATTTAAAAGTGGATACTCTTTTTATTACTGACCCGTTTATGCGAAGCTTGGGGCCAGCTCTTCTCGGCATTTGCTACTGACCTTAAAGACTATGTATTCTAAGTAGCTCCCTTTCTGCCTTCGCAGACGGACCCAGCAGCACCATATCGTCTAACACGCATGCTGCTGAGCCCTGCTATGAGGTCCTCTACGTAGAGGTTGAAGAGCCTGGGAGACGTCAGACCTCCTTGTCTCACCCCACACTCCACCATTTACTGCTAAGAGAGCGTATCGGCCCATTTCACATGATTGGTCTGATGACCATATCAATACTGCAATAGCCCACATATTTCCGCGGGTATACCCCTGCTTACCATTTTTTTTGAGAGCACATTATACGAGACAAGATGGAAGACTCTGGAGACATCCAGGAAGCAGGCGTACACCGGCAGGCATCATAAAGTAACTGTATGCTTAAGACTCAAAATAGAACTTTTTTGTGAAAGTCCGGGACGAAACCCGAACGACGCATCACCGATCTGCGTAAAAGTTGACAATTTCTCCTATTCTCATAAAGAAAAAAACGGACACTTCCCACTCCCTCACAGCCAACTGCCCTCGCGCCACTTTTCGATGTCAGTTTCTAAGCGCTATCAATATCTAACTGAGTATTATTTTTATAAAATATGCTCTTTCGTCAATTAAACGAGTTCTACAAGATTATTAAAATAAACAAACGAGTTTCTGATTATTGTAATGTTGGAGTTAGAACTCCAAATCCACCGAAGAAATTGGCCTTCAAAAGTTTTTAACTCTGTTTTAATAGGAATCTATTTTGGACATTTAATTTAGTTCAGAAGGCCAATTCATACTGTTTGTGTCAATAGACACCTATTTTCGTAAGGTTCAAACCGAAAGACAATAATAAGGACCATTTAATAACACTAAGGCGATTCGAACTGAAATAGAGGCTTTTGAAGTAACTAAACTCTGCCTTGACGACATCAATAAACAAACATCTGAACTGTCTACCCATAAGTGTTGACAACACAAGGCTGGGAGCCTGGGTCGTCACGGCGTCATTTGGCCGCAGTAGTAATGGCCGGCGAGACATGAGTGTAATGTGCAGAGCAACAGTGCAAGCTATTCACTTTCGCGGCAAACAATCCGACGCGAAGCGTGCAATTAATCAACCGTCGCGGCGCGCGCGCAGCCCGCGTGACGTCACAACATGGCTGCTGCGGCGGAGACACACGCAGAAGGACCACTGAACTGGCACTGGCACACTAGACACTGGCCACTATGAGCCATTTATTACGGAGGAAGTCACACTTTGAGTGGCTTCATAAGAGTTCGGTTATAATTTATAAACATTCAATACATTTATGATTGCTAGCTGTTACATAATAATACTTTAGACCGATTTTAATGGTACTTTCGAGCTGCGGTATTGCTGCAGTAGCAGCCGACAGCAAGCAACAGCTTTACCTTTTGCTGTTAGTGGAGCAGCCTATAGTCTGGTCGACATGACGCGCGTGACGATTAGGAACAGTCGGGTCACTTCCCCGAGTTTAAGAATATCTATGTAATGATGCAAACCTGATGACGACGCAGTGGATTCATTACTTATCAGTGCTTTTCTTAGAAGTGGGGCTTCTGTCCTGTCCTATTGTGTACTCTCAACGTACTTCAGTAGCGGACATCTGCAGATTTCTTCATCAAACATATTAAAATGCATATGGCGTGTTATGTAACCAGACGACTTTGTTTCTCGCTCGCCGATAACTGCCATACCGAACTGTGCGGACACATTGACATTCGCGGATAGCTGCGGTGGCATGCGGAACATGCTCGCCGCCTACCCCTTCCGGCGTCGCGGGTGTCACCAATAAAAATATTGTTTAAGTTGACTTTTATCACTCACAGAGTCACAGTTTTTTGAACTTTTAGTCAATACACTGAGTGCTGCAAGCCCGATGACAGTCTTAAAATGAATTCAGAATCGTAAAAACTGCGATTTGATTTTTTTTGGGTTTTTTTCTTGCCCACTGCAATTTGTCAGCGACAGCGCTTTATCTACAACAATAAAGCCTATAATTTCGCCATGTCTTCACCGCGTAAGTCTGTCAGTGTGTCGCGGAACTATTCGGGTGACATCATTAGTGCGGGCTGCTCTCCAATTATCATAATCGTGTAAGTGAAGGGTGCGTGTGGGTCCCGGGGGCGGCCGGACCCACCCCACCTGTGGCGCGCGGCCGGCGACCTGTGGCGCGCCCTGCTCCGCCACTCACGTCACAACCCCTTCCGACCACTCCACACAGTTCCCACTCGCTGACAACCTCTATCATCCAGAACACTTGACAAGCATTTGACTTCGGGTTCATAAACGTAAAACCTGAACTCTGATATTATTTCACGGAATTCTACGTCATATGGGTAATTTACATTTATTAAAGTTTAATACATTTTAATTAATTTAAATCGGCCGCGACACTGGACTGTTAAACAAAACTGTTGTTAAGCAACGAGTGATGATTTCTGCCAAGTGTACCGTGCAGTACCTACACAGCACACACACACATTGTAGGTTTACTCTTATGTAAATGGTGCCTTTGATAAACAAACGACACCTACTTAGGTAAATGTAAAGGTAATCACATAATGGCAAGGACACACTAAGTTCTTCAATTTTCAACTAAAACTATGTACAAGTAGTGAGCTGCACTATCAACCCACCATAACTTAGTAACGTTTCTGCTGAGTGCATACGATGGCGCGGTGTCGACTGTCCGGCTTCATCACGTGATCAACTCGCGCACTCAGCAGTCAGAGGAGCGGCGCGGCGCGGCGGCGGCGCAGGCCGCAGACTTTTCCTATAATTACAATTATATCGGGTTCAGCTCCGGTTCAGGTTCAGGTGCTCAAGTTCTTCGCTAACTATACCTATGGCGTAGATTTGTTTCAGTGACTATGTTGCCCTTCAGGGTGATTTCAATTAGGATGACTAATTTGAAAGCGACTTGAGAGTAAATGGACGGAAAGAGGCTGAACTACATAGTATTTGGGATGGGTCTAGTATGTGGAGTCCTGCGCCAAAATGATATATGAAAAGATTTCACTTGAACGTCGGACGGCTTTCGAAGTTAACTGCGATGCGATTCTGCTGCGAAGTGATTCTGGCGTAGCTTTATAACCGAGTATATATTCAGGCAGGAAACCACTCACACTGACTAATGGCACTATGTTTTTGGAAGTGTCGCTGTTCCTTGCACGATGAAGCGACATGCATGCATCGCGGTTATTAACAGTCCCATAGTTGTAGTTATTATGATGATTAGTGTCCGGGGCGCGGCGCGCGGCGCTAACGAATGGCGGACATTAACCACCCTCCGCCGGCCGAGCCCCGAGCCACGAGTCACGAGCCCGGGAGCTCCCGAGCCCGCCAACCCGCGGCTACGCAGGGTTTGGAGGTCAATAGCATCGCACGCTAACACGTGCCCTTTATACTCATCCCATTATGACATCCATTACTAATGCTGCGAACAAGGTAACTAGGTTCATTTACACTCAAAGTAATACTGACTAATTCTTCAGGCTGAACGTTAACTGGCTGATATCTGCTCAGCGCAGTCAGCACTCTGTATCTTTTCGTTTTTACCTAAATACGACTTACCTAGTTATTCGAAGTATTGTGATAGCAGGCTACCGCTAAACATCCGCTAAGGGTCCGAGATGCTGATGAACGGCTTACCGCCACTGCTTAATGCTGCTACCAATGATTTCATCGGAAAGTTTATAATTATTGTTGTATAATATGTTAATAAAGTCAATTTCACGGTGGAAAACTTGTTGTCAAATCAACTTACCATAAAATAAAATAAAACTACAAACTAGATAGGTACTTAAAACGGCTCGTGGTTGAGGAAAAACACACAATTTGGTGTGAACCTGGTGACATTTGAGTATCTCAACAGTCGTATGTGGTGGTGTCAGGCCTGAGACCTCTGGCCTGCCACTGCTGCCTAACATGACCGAGAGCGCGACGTGACCGGTGCTTGTGGTACCTCCGCAACGCGCAACCTAACCCGAGAGTGCCCACATTGTCCACCGTTTCTACATTGCCTGTATATTTCCAATTCTAATTTATACACTACGGTATTCATGGCCCTATTTTAAAACACTGTTTAATATCGTAGCAACAGCGTAGCTATGTAAATTATAAAGTAATATGAACCTCCTTGGACGACATCTCTATGTATTGGAGTTTTTAGAATAATATACTTAAAATAGAAACAGTCACGTTGTGTTAAATCAGCAAGTTCACGGCCGAACTAGATCATAAATTGTTCCACGGTCGAATGTGGAATGAGAGCCCCTACTCGTTTATAATGTCAGCAACTCAGTACCGAAACCATTTTAATCAATAAAAATAAGTAGAAGTCAGTTTCAAGCATGTTTAATTATTGTGCTCATTTGAAACTCCTGCACTTACTGAGCAGTTAGTTCTCCCCCCACAGAATCAGTACGACAGTTTTGTCTTAATTATGTACTTGTTTTCTTACCGGGCGTACTGGCAACCTTTACGCCTTTTGACAGTCAGCTACGTATTCTGAAGAAAGTTTTCATGAAACAGTGAGAGCCATCTTCCCATTACTATGTTGTACCGAATGTCGCTTGTCGTGAACTCACCTTCGCCAATTAAAGAACACCAACGGCCAGTGTGACGTCACCGCGCCTGTTGCGCGCCTGCCGTGTGGGGATGTGGGGTGCACAGGACACCCCCTGCATGGGTGCGATGCTCCACGAGACGCCACACAGTATTATTTATAGTGCGATCTCGTTTGTTCCCACTTACGTCTAATGACATAACTTCCGCTGCTTTGCGTTAACAAAGAATGTGAAGATTAAAGATCACTCGAATGTTTTTAAACTACGATGCGCTGATTCTGTTTGTGTTGTCAATCAGAATCAGTTACCAAAACGAAACAAAGCAAAGCAAAGATGTGAACAGGTAAACTGTGGGTCAAAACTTGTGCAAGCGTGGACCTGTTATTTATAAGATAGCACAACCACAGTTGAGATTTAGCGGCCATAATCTAAAAACGATTCAATTTGGTCAGCATGGAGAACAATGTACAAATGTTCCTTATTTAACTACCGTCCCTGCTTATTGACAATACAATGAATCATGTGGCGAAATAGAGTAACAAAGAGGTATCAATAATTTTGTTTATGATGGCTCTCGTAAACGTCAACGCGGTTTCATTCAGTTTTACGAATAACACGAGTAGCATGAGCCGTGGGTGATCGTGCTGTAACTGTGAGTGACTCCCTGATGGACCGGCACTCGACTCCACGCACGAGATTGCCACAGAGAGGACACAAGGCCCGCTGTCACTGTCACTATACCTCGCCATGAAATTGCATACGATTGCAAAGTTCTGACCCAACGTTTTCCAAATCCTTTTGCTTCTGTTCAAAATATGCTCAGAAGGTAAACCAGAACACTAATCAAAATCCTCATATTATCGTGCTTACAGTCCACCTCAACTGCAGTTTTCGAGTCATCGATAAACCGATAAACCGATATGTCACGAGTCACGCACTTGGGATGCCACAGGTCTCATTCAAGAAGGGTCGTAGTGGGCTGGTGGCTGGCTGTAGTGGCTGCTAGTGCTAGTGACCCGTGACGTCACGCCGGGTGGGTGACATCAGGCATCAGGGCTCGTGACAGCCGCACTATCTAATTGTGTGATAGCGGTAGACGAAGCTAATTCATTTGCGCGCTGCGTTAATTAGGGGGCCGTGCCCGCGGGCGCACCCCGTCGCACGGCCCGGTAACCTCACTTCTAAAAACGTTCGATAAAGCACCCAACATAGTTATGTAGACCCGAAGTCAAACTCAATGGGACCCTATAGACGCCGTTTTTATGCAAGTTAATGCTAGGCTTACTTTTTGCACGACGGCTAAAGAGCACTTAAGCAAACCACCCAAACACCTTCGCTTCACTGTACGTGTACACATACAAGCCGCAGGGAGGCCGTGTGTCCTGACTACTCGCACAGTTCTACTACGTGAGCTCGCGAGCACACACCAGTCACATCACGCGCTTGGAGCGCTGCGTGAAGCGACCCGCCATTATACTTGTAGCGATGACATTAATTAGCCATTTTTAAAACACCCACGGAACACTCTGCTATCCCACCTTTGACGGATAGCTAAATAGTAAACAAAATATAAATTAGTTATTATCTTCTCGCTGTAATTAGATAACCTGATAATTAGAAGCTAACCATAGCATTATTTTATCTGTTTTGACCATACATTTAAATATTGGACAGAACATCATCATCCATCAGAAGTTCAACACAATTATATGTATCTTACGGGATATCTTTCGTGATTGATCGTTATTATGAGCTCCCGACGATATTTCGACGCTGCGCTGTTGCAGTATAAAGTTTAGTTTTAAACCATGAAAGCTTAAACCAATGTTATTTAAGTTATTTAAGAGATCCTCACAGTGAGGAATGCGCCTTCTGTGTGGTGTCAGTTGTCGCACTGACACACCAACATCTTACAGTCAGTGACACCCCTCTGTGTACCAAGTGTGTACGCGCGACGTCACCTGGTCGTTGTAGTAGCAGCTAAGCCGATTTATTACCTTCTAATCAATTGTTATCGCCGGTCAATGTTACACTGCAGTATCGCGCTGTGTAAATCGCATATAATTTGATTGTGTACTGATGTACAGGATGTCGTGGGTGTACAGACTGTGGAGTGTGGGGCGACACTTTCCCTCCCGCGGCGTCTCGGCCGCGACCGGGGCGGGTGTAGCGGCGCTGATATGAAATTCGAATTAGTGAAAATACAGAACTAATAGAGGCGCCAAGGATGCGGTCGCCGCGCCGCCGTATCGCTGCCGCTGACACGCTCATTCATAAAATATTACATTGTTTTCCTTGAACATTATTTATAGAATTATTTGCGCACCGATAACGAGCTCATATTTGAAATAATGTGGGTAAGTGGTCGTTAGCGCGCTTGTGGCGTGCGACCGGCCGCGCGGGCCTGAGCTGCTGAGCCGGCACCACGTGTCGCGGCGGCGGCATGCGAGTCGCGCACGTGTGACGTCTCGCTGAGTGCTCGCTACAGAAGTACAGAGCTGCACAGTGAGGACGCTGTCCGCGAGTTTGCGATTGGCCTTTATATAACGACTATTCATTACAGATACCTACCAATCCTTTCCAACGTCTCCATTCGCGAATGAGACCTCTACTCCCCGCTAGATTTTATGAATGTTGCCGGCGTCACGTCAGCGCCCGGCAGATTAAAGTAAAGCTACGGATGTAGCGTCGAACATCGATGTAAATATTCCAACTGAAATAGTTTGGTCGCGCTAAAGTTTCCGAGTGATCGGCGGCCTCGTGCGGGTTATCGCGCGACCTCTTATCACCCGCACACACTCTGACACACACGCACACACACGAGCACGCCGCGCATGTGTGCTTATGAAATGGGTCGCGTATGTCGCCAGATGTAATTAGAGCAAGAAACTGTTTATTGTTACCCGACCGACGCCGGCCGATGTTCATTTAATAATATTATCTAGTTGCTCCCTGCGTTACGAATGTCGATTGAAGTGTTTCTACAGGCAAACCCGTTGGGAACTTTATGATGATAAATGAAGTGTGATGCGTGCACAGCGACGGCTACGGCCCGGCTTTATCCGGCAGCACAGGGGAAAGCATGACTGTGGCTACATCTTACGTGTTGGTTATTTGTTGAGTCTTCTCCCGAACATTGTTGGGTGCGGCTTCCAGGCTAATCGAATGCAGCTGATTTGTCCTCCACAACCCAGTTACTGGGTAGCACTAGCACGATACCTCTAGTTAAGATTGTTTCCGAGGTTCAGTCTCCTATCTGGTTGCCGAGGTTCGGTTTTCTGTCTACCCACAAGGACTATTATCTACAAATGAGGACCGATCCGGGACTGGACTTAACTTGTCTTCCGGGGCATGGAGGGGTCTCGGTAGAAGACAGATGATCACCATCCATGAACAGCCGCGGCAAGCGTAGCTGAGTTAAACTTAATGCATCGGTATATGAGGCTGTTACTTAGCCACGCCCGAGCCCTGCATGTCAGCTGTATATGCGTGTCCTTGAAATAAATGTATCAAGGTATAGACACTAATCTCATTAAGTAAGACATTAATGAGCCACGCCTTCGTTATTTCGTGACTACGACACACTGTAAGACTGTAACTAGGTACTAAAGTGCATCCTCTGCATCCCGGACGGCTCACTACTGGATGGCTCACTCCTGGAGGCTAGCTGTCGGCGGCAGCCCGAGTGCAGGTGTTCACAGCCGCCCTCCTACAATAGGAAGCTGGTAACCACAACTGGCTTGAGCTGACCTCTCACGTGCGCTGTTCACTTTGTGAATCTTCGTTATTACGGAAATATTTTTCTGCAGAAAACGTAGGCGGGGCAGCTTCGTGAATGATGAGCTGGAGGGCGCGGTGTGCGGGGTGCAGGGGGCGGCTCAGGTGGAATAATTGTCACAATAAACAGTCGGTAATGGAGTGGCGGCGCGCCCAACGAGTTAATTAGTGAAATGACACCCCTCTCCGCCCCGCGCGACCTTTGCCCCCACCGCGCCCCCGCGCCCTGAGCCCCCGGCCACCGGCACGCCAGCCACCACCCCCGGCCACTCCTCTGCGCGGCCTACTTGCCTATTAAATTATGTCCAAGTGTTAAAGAATTTTTGGCAACGAACTTTTAACATCGCACCTAGCAGGTGGCAGGTACCTACGATAGGTACCTGCCCCCAGTGCCACCAGAAGTTTGAAGCCTATACATATAGTCACCTACATTACATTCACTTAGCATGAAAGGTTCCAGAAACCGGCTCTACCGGGAATTCATTGTCATAATTAGTTTAGTGTTACAAACTGAACACTCCTAGTAGCTTTATAGCTGTTTAGCTGAGCAGAAACTTGTGTTTCTATCATCGCAACACTGTCCTCGTATTTATATAAGCGCAGAGGGCAGCATAGCATGCCACTGCTGGGCGTAGGGTGTGTGGGGTTGGAGGGCTCAGAGTTGTGTCTGTTACCTTTTCACGTCTTGACGGATCTCGATGAAAGGCACACAGGATGATCTGCGTTACTTAAGTACACGTTTGGGTGGGATGATGGCCCCTAAATAATCATATTGTTCAGATCCAGCCTGTCCCTTTGCTGCCCTCCTCCAGGGACGCCCTGAGCCGAGGCTCATACAGAGGGTGCCCGCCCTTAGCGCGTAGTTGCTTAGTTTCTAAGTTGTTCGCCCCTGGCTTGAGGCGTTACATACACCCAAGGCACCTACAGGATAGTCTGGTTAAGCAAAAGCCAGTTTGATTGACCTGCGAGATCCATTACAAAAAAAAAACTTTCTTAGTTTCTCTTGAAAATCACTGTCATCGGTGAGAGAAGATTGTGAGGAAACTTGGACTTACAATGAATATAAGTTTGAGATTGCCAACCCGTCTTGAGCAAGCGCGGTGATCAATGCCCGTGCCTTCTATGTATGAGAAGCCCAGCCGGCCCAGGTATTATTATACTATCATCCCTGTCAATCAACATCTGTGGTACGAAATCAATCAAATCAATGCGTTGTTACTTGTTGCCGTAGTTAACTAGTCGTTGATGAGCACAGCATCGTTATCGCGCTTAGATATCACGACGGCATAGTGCACAGTCATGATGTATATCAGTGCTCGACGCTCCACACTCCAGTCTCGTGAGCGGACCCACGTCCCACACTTACACTACTTACCTACAACCTGTTGGGATTGACATACAGGGTGTAAACGGACCCTTCACGAAACTTTCAACCAAGCATTCTGTACATCAAACTAAGTAACTCTACGCAAAAAATCACTGACCAACGATTTTCAAAAATCACTGTTTATGATGGGACTCAATGTAACGCACTCAAAACATAATGCTGATGGATGAATTAAATAGTACAGGCTACAGGGGTCATAAAGGTATTTCTAGTAAAGTTATATCATCATCATTCTCTTGCCCTTATCCCAATTCATTTGGGGTCGGCGCAGCATGTCTTCTTCTTCCATACTTCTCTATTACTCGTCATCTCGCCAGACACCTCCTTTCTTGCCATATCATTCTTTACACAGTTCATCCATCGTTTCTTTGGTCTTCCTCTACTCATATACCCATTCACATTCATACTCAAAACTTCTAGTAAAGTTATATAACATTAAAAAAACTTTCTTATTTTAAAGTTTTTTATTTTACCCTTTTTAGTTGTAGTACACCACATAAATTCTTGTCATGAATTATTTTTTACATTGTAACTAGAAGTTATTAAGAGATCATCATGTCATCAACATAGCCCAAGAAGAAATAAAAATACGTATTTAACACATTCATTGCCAAGGTTTGCCGACGATATAGTGGTCATGGCTGAGACCATGGAGGACCTCAGTACAATGCTATGCTCGATGACCTCAGTAGAGCTTCCGAAAGAGTGGGTGTTAAAAAGAACATGGACAAAATGAAAGTCATGTTGAATACCCACTCCTATCAAGATCGGAGACTCTACACTCGGAAGTTCTAGACGATTATGTCTATCTGGGACAAATGGTCCACTTTGGTAGGTCTAATTTCGAAAAAGAGGTCAATCGTCGAATCCGACTCGGCCGGGCAGTGTTCCGGAAGTTGTGTGGTATCTTCTCGTCCAACTTACCGCAGTGTCTCAAGACGAAAGTCTATGACCAGTGTGTGTTGCCAAAGACTACATACGGGAGCGAAACGTTGGGCCTCATCAAGGCGTAAAATCACCCAAAGTGCAATGTAGAGGGCTATGCTCGGAGTTTCCTTGCGTGATCAAATCAGAAATGAGGACGTCCGCAAGAGAACCAAGGTTACCGACGTAGCCCGAAGATTAGCTAAACTTAAGTGGCAGTGGGCAGGGCACATTGCTCGCAGAACGGATTGCCGACGGGGCCGAAAAGTTCTGGAGTGGCGACCACGAACCGGAAGACGCTGCGTTGGAAGGCCTCCCACTAGGTGGACCGATGACCTGGTGAAAGTTGCAGGGATCCGCTGGATGCGAGTCGCACGGAACCGGTCAATGTGGCGACACTTGGGAAGGCCTATGTATAGCAGTGGACGTCTTTCGGCTGAAATGATGATGATGATGATTGCCTAGACAAAACGCTGAACTTACCTAGATGGCCAAAATAAAAAAAAATCGTTGAATACCTTTCCTAGTGGCCTAAACAAATACCAGAACCCAATGCGCTGCTGCCGCTATTTTATGGCACGTACATAATTGTAATTTGTAAGGCACCATCACGCGACGTCGCGTGATGTGGCAATTAACGTGACGAATAAAACAAAACTAATGAACCGATTTTGATGAATAAAATGACTAATCGGGAAGATATGTTAGGACATAAAATAAAATAAGAAAAACAATTTAAGTTATAGGTCACTTTTTTTTTTTTTTTTCAAATCGTTTTGGAAATGTAGGTTTTTTTTTTTTTTCCGTATGGGAAATCATCAAATGACCCCCCCCACTCTGGGCGGAGCGGAGGGGAGTGTCAGACTTGTACTGACTAAAACCCATCCATGTTCCTTCTTTGCCCTTTGTGTTTCAGGGCCACGGTATCTCTTTCGAACAGTCCCGCAGCCCTGGCAGGCATCGGCCCATGCGGAGCCCTACTTGATTGCTGACATCTCTTTGAGGCGCGCGTGGAACACGAACGCGCCGTTGACACGGCCTGTCGTCATAAGACGGCCGGACGGCGAGCTAGCCCATAACTCGCCGTCCACAGGCCAGCGCCTACGGTGGTCGGAAGCCACCACGTGACCCCCGACGCCCAAGGCGTCTCCCGCGGCGGCTGGGACGTGAGGTTCTTTCCCTCTCACGTCCTGCCACCTCCTTCACTAGCATCACTGCTTCGCAGAAGGAGGTGACGGCTTCCCATTCTCTCTCGCTCCGGACTATGGCTTGAACCAAGGCCGGACGCGAGATATCGCCACTATGGTGGCGTGCCCTGCACGGGGTTGCGACAGTCGCTCTCTCCATGTCGTCATGAGATCACGCCGGAGGTCTGTCCGCTGAGCGGCAATTTGTCCTGGCAGCGGAGTTTCCCCCGACATAGTGCTTCCGCGCGCAATTCATTCAAGCTTCCGGCAGGAGGCGTTTGGACCCCTCAGATGTAGGAGGTATGAGGAGGAACAAACATAAAAAAAATTGCATTGTGAACCTCCTCCTTTTTGAAGAAAGTCGGTCAAAAACTTGGAACGAAAAGTTGGAACTTTGACCTTCAAAATTTCCGTAACTAGGGGAAAATAAGTGCTTTTTCGTTAAGGGTTTTTTTACATCCATTAAGGGTCTCTCTTCAGAAAAATCTCAGTCTTTAGGAAAGCGTCACAGCTCTCTACATGAGCCGTATGACAGGCCCCACTGTAGCTCACAGACAAGGTCTGATCTGAAAACTAAATGTTAAATTTGTAAGGAATAATATAATTTCATAACAAACAAAATAAAAGTTTATTAAAGCATAAAAGCAGAGTGGCTAAAAGAATGACAAGTGCCAGAAAAATGAGTAAACTAAACTCGTAATTAACCATGAGCCTTGTGCCCTTTGTCCTCCGCCTCCTGCCAGGGAAAGTTTGTTCTTGTAGATACCATGCCATCGAGTTGCAACACTCATTTTCTACTCTTTTGTTATCACCCTCTGCAACAAGAAACAAGGAAGAAATCATTTAATATGTTTCTTGATCGTATACAAGCAAGAAAAGAATCAAGTTTTTTCTCTGTAACACCTTTTATGTGTTGCCGGACGGTGATGATAGGATTATTCAGTGCTGACTTATTCCACCATACATAGGTATATAAGGAACCTGCAAATCACATGGAGGTTGAGGAAAACCAACACAAATATTCTGCTTATCGATTATCGAAACTGGTGTTTGTGAGTCATCACTTGAACTATTAGTGTGCTGTGTGCTCTCTAATGACCGTTATCAGTGACTATGTGCTATAATTAAGGCACTTTCTTTCAGTGCGGCATAGCCGTGGGTCACCCACAGTAATACGTTATTATGTACCTATCCCACCACACTTGTCCACACTGTCTTTGATTCGACATTTATCCTTTCGGTCTATTCCTGATAATCTGCCGATTCTGCTTCGGTTTAACTGTTATGTTGATATAGCCTTAGTATGTTAAAGATACGTGTTGGTAGGGGGTTAACTGCGCCGAGGTGCGAGCGCTGCGCGGGAGTCGAACCGGTCGCACCGCGCACCGCCGCCGCCGCGCCGACCAGCGCC
Source organism: Noctua janthina (assembly GCA_963576755.1). Lineage (NCBI taxonomy): Eukaryota > Metazoa > Arthropoda > Insecta > Lepidoptera > Noctuidae > Noctua > Noctua janthina. Next base: position 18,915,250 of record OY755058.1, read on the forward strand.
CGTGTGAACTGGCTGCAGGTGATGCGGAGCGCTTTCGTTTTGTACGCGGTTAACTGTTCATACAAATAAAATACTAGATCTGTTCGGGGCAGGTTTTAAAAGCTTTACGATAACGTTCATCTGAAGGGTTCGAGCTAAAATTAGATTATCATAAATGCAGAAAATAAGTTCCGTTAAGATAAGCACCTGTATTTTCGACAGTCGCCGCCCAACTCCCGCCGAGCTACATTCTACTACCACTACATAATTACAGCATAGGTACTATCTAGATACCAAAAAGGTATCAGACACATAACTTTATCAGCTGTGTAATCTAAGTTTTCCTCATTAAAATATTATTTTATTCGGTCAATACACTTAAATGAAACATAATTAGCATAATGTTAAGGAATGCACGCGGGGTGCGCGGGGTGCGCGGGGGTCAGCACTAGGGGGGGTCAGCACACAGTGAAGTGTTGCGGACAGCGTAAGGGAGCCGGGGTAGCCCGCGAAATTAAAATTTCCTTACGTTTTTTGCAATTTGCAAGTCTGTGTCATAACATCTAACAGGGTGAAATGGGGGTTTCAATTTTCTGTTAAACTTTTTATTATCTGGGTCGATTGACTCGAAAATTTACCAATTTTTGAGTAACATAATCTGCAATTAAAATAATGAGACACGTGTATCATAGAACCACACACACACACCACACACCTATTACTTTTTCGATGTTGTTCCCGAAGGGAGTCTGTATTTATTCCGAGGATTCGTCTAACGCCATCGACCTACCCCTTCGAGTTGAAAAGAGTGTTGTTTCCCCTCAAAGTCTGCTTTTCCATTACCATAAATAATTCTCAAGACCAAACTCTTAATTTAGCAGGGGGGTAGACTTAAGGTCTCTCTCTCAAAGGACTCAGTTATACGTGGCCTGCTCCAGAGTGAGCTCCCGGAGCCTGGTGATTCTAACACCTGAAGGAAACAAATGTTTTCAAAGAAATACTGCGGTAGAGATAGTATTTTGTTTTAAACAATATTAATTATTTATTATCCACTTCTGGTTGTCTCCTAATTAGATCTATTTTTCACACAAGCTTTGAGTTCTGTTAAAACCATACTACACTCATCCCAGAGATTAGTTTTGCGGAGAACTTCGTCCTTATTGTGGTGTTTGGGATATTGTCAGTTTGTATATCTAATTCGAGGGAGTGAGAGCGCTTATAAGGAATATTTCGGAAAAAAATGTTATATTGTTTCCTGTAGGGCACGCGGCCAGGAGCCAGTTAGACATGATATAAATAATAGGTTTTGGTGGACATACGGCCGGTGTAAGCCACTGCTGGCGCCACTGGTCAAGTGCCGAATGTCGATTGTTGTTGTAAGTGTTTCTTTTAATTCACCATCAACAGAATCATAGAACTGTTGAATACTTTCTATAAATTTAATATATATTGCAAATCTTTTACAGCGTTAGCAATGTGTGGGAGGTGTTTATCGCATACTGTACGAACTGAACCTTCTGAGCCAGCACAGTTTCAGTGGCACCCGCGATCCGTTACAGTTAGCCGCTCCAGTTCAATACTCGGCCATCACCGGCGCGCCTCCTGATTGCGATCTCAAATGGACACACTATGCGGCCGGGCCTGCGCCGACTGCTGCCTGGCTTGTGCGCTGGGCACATCCCGGAGCACATTGGTGCATCGCTTAGCTACCAGTGACACCACAAGCTCGTAATGTAAACCCACTTTAATGCGTCGTTTACAATCGACTCTGTGCCACTGTCCTTCAGTTGCAAGCAAAACTTCACGTTGCACCGCACAAAAATCGCACATTGTAAAAGTCGCCACGAACGTTGAAACGAACAATAACGCGGGATTGAAGCGAGATATCAACAATCCGTAGCGCTGATCACTCGGAACTACTCGGAAGCATCATAAACATAACATTACGCCTGAGAGGTGTAACCCGTGAAACTAATACTACACCCACATTTCGCCAGTTATTTTAAATCCCATGTAGTCACGAGCAATGGAATGTAAGTAGGTACTTCGCAAACGTCAAAACCGATTTTCTCTTGAAATAACGGTTTCTACTTCGCGATGAGACTTACTTCGTTCACTAAATAGTATGGCTTCTATAATACTATGTTCATGAAACGAACTCAATACAGTAGGACACAATCGTTTTTGAATTTTGCTAAGTATATTCATTGCTCGTGAGTTACATAATAAGGGGCGAGCCTACTGCTCCATCAACACACACAAATCCAGACTCCACGGATGCCACTAAGACATTCCTAATGGATAAACCCAATAAAACTTTATCCAATCTGAGAATCGAACCCAAGACCTTATGCTCGGCAGTTAATTCAGACACTACGTCAAGGCAGACACAGTACGTCCCAAGCCTGACGCCATGGTATTTGCTGCACAAACATGTCGTTACGAGCGACTCTCTAATGAGTAGCAAATATGCCTCTCATCATTATGTGTTCAGTTGCTCTTGACGCCAGTGATGACAGAGAGCGGTGGCCGCTGGACAACTACCCCACACACCTCTCATCACCACACGCACAATTTCGTAATTTTAGTACGAGTATTATCTCTAATTTTATTATCATCTGCCTAACCTTTTCCCAATTATTTTAGGGTCGACTTCCAGTCTAACCGGATGTAGCCATTTAGCCAAATACTTTTAATACTAATGTTTGCTTAAGCGTTTCCTGAAATACCAATATCCGGGCAAATGCGGTTTTGACCTGTCCTGTAGTTCTTGGTTTGAATGAAAGAGTTCTATCCCTTAAATCAATCAATCAATAGTCTTTATTTGTAAACATAGGTTACAACAGTGTACAAGATGTTACAATAATTATACATAATATAGTTCCTCTATGTTTTGCCATTTGGCGTACAAAGCTTAGCTTCAGGCGTTATTGATCATATTATTTTACGCCCCTTCACTAAAACCTCGTTCTTTACGAAATAGCAAAACAAGTTTTGTACTGGAGAAATTATCCCTTCTCGCAGCTCGTCTGACGTCCTGTCCGAATCCTCTGGTTAACGCCGCCGATTCCTCTCCAATGACAGCGTGTGTTTGTTCATACTCCGTTCCCCGTCTTCCATCTGCCGGTAACATTTCATCGGTCTCGTCAGGAGTGAGATCCATTCGTCGCTGACCCATTCCATGTTGTAAGCTTTCCATTTCCAGTTCCAGTTCACCACGATACCCATTGGTAAGACTGGTGGTCCAATTTTCGTAGTTTTAGCCATAAGTATGTTATGTTAAAATTTGGGGTGACGCTGTCGCGAAATCTGCCTACGAATGAACTATTTTATTTCATCGTAGTGTGAGGTGTGTAATCACTAATTGTCAAGGTAGCATTAGGTGGTAACGTGGTGTAAGCTGCGTGCGTGTGTGATCAGCAGTAAGCCAGTGTGCAGCAACGCGGCGTGCGCCGTGCGTTGATGTCTAATGTTGGCGCGAGCGGCACGGGGGCGCGGGGGCGCGGTGTGGCCTTCGCTGTTCATAACATCTGCACTGCTATCAACACTGTTTATTGATCAGGAAGTGCGACGTGAGCTGTCTCTCGCGAGTACGTACTGGGCACTAGCCACTGCGCTTTTCTTGCGCTAACTTCGCACTACACAGGACTGGGCAGAAGTCTCAGTCGTAACAGAGCGCCGTTGTCGCTTACCGTAAAGGAGGAGCTTCGACAACATAAAATATCTTTTGAAACCTTACTGATATATTGAGAACTGGCACCGCGGGCTCTCACCGCGTCTGTGATTTAAAGCCAACGCACACCAGGCGCGGTAAGGCAGGGGATTTTGCCACGGCATGCGCCAGCAGCTTGGGTGGTCGATCTCTAAACATTGCAATGTGTATCTTGCTACCACTAGCTTAGTATGAATTTACGTTGGTTAAAGATAAAATGCTCTTCCCTGCCGTCGCTGGTGTGCGCTGGCCTTTAGCGGTATCGATCGGCGACGGAGTGGATCTTCGGCGCTGTCTGCGTGGAGCGTGGCGCAGGCGCAGGCGGCAGCGGCGGGCTGCCGACATCGCCGGCGCACGTTGTGACGCAACCCGTTTTTGTAACGAATTAAGTACGGTATGTACTAAACTTCCATATTTATGATGATCCCCAGAAAATGATTAAATTATTAGCTTATTCATAAGTAGTTTGGTTCTTTTGGCAACGGAGAACTTCATCGTGAAAAGAATCGTAAAAAACTGTCGTAGATATTTAGTCAGCAGGCCACTGGCCAGGCAGTGTTGGAGAACGCAAATGAATGAAGTAGGTCGGTGCATGCAGACTCACTCTGAACTGGACACGTTGTACTAGCTTAGCGGCTCGTATTGCGTATCACATATTCGTATACTATTCATAAACTAACTTTGACGACCGTTTGACTTTATTTTAAAAATTTAAATGAGACAGTGATTCGACTAAAGCAGTGTTTACGGAACGTTAATGGTGACATAAATTTGAATGTTAATGCGTGGCTCGGGGTCGCGGCCGTCGCGCGGCGCTCGGCGCGGCGATCGTGTTCCAGCTGGCCACACGGTGCCGCTCTGTGTCGCCACTCGCGGCTTCAATGGAGCCTTATTCTTGCAACTGGTGCCAAACTGCCAATATCGAACACCATTTTGTTAGTTTTGTCGTAACTAGCGTGATCAGACCAGATGGCGCTGCTACTGACATTATAATATGTAATTAAAAGTTATTATTACCTACGTTCTTTCTGTTGGTTTTGTTAAAACTCATACTACAGTCCTTTTTCAGTTAGTTTTTTCTTCTGGTTTTACAAAACACACTGTCTTTACGGCGATTTTGATTTTCGTTGCATGAATGGCGTTGCTATATAATAGCGTTGCGCTGACAAGTGACGAGTCTGCCAAAGATACAGTAATATTTATTTGATGTGTTTAGATTGCTGCTACTAAAAATAATAAATGTGTGAAAGGGCTGTTCCTACTACTTCAGCTCATTTCAATGAGTAGTGGGAAAATATCCAACGAATAATTAACACAAAAATTCTATCTACATAAAACATACGAAGATAATACGTCTGTTTACCTACTTAAATATGAAAGCTTTCAGCACCGGACCCATTCCTGAATATCATACATTTTTGGATTATGTTGTGCCGCGTCTTCAGTCGTAACTAGCGGAAGGCATCCCGGGACCAGCAGCATGCACTCCTTGTCCTAGCTCACACATGCAGTCTACTCTACCTTAACATGATTATGAGATGAGTACATGTCCGGACCGGACTGGAAATGAATTATACAGCACTTCGTCATTTTGCTGTATCAAGCCTTTCAATACGATAGCCAAAGAACGAGCCTGTTCACCAGCTGTCACCTACATTAACAAATGACAGTTAGTAGTAGTCGTCCTAGATAATCACTGTACTGCTATAACTATAATCACTGTACTGCTATAACTATAATCACTGTACTGCTATAACTATAATCACTGTACTGCTATAACTATAATCACTGTACTGCTATAACTATAATCACTGTACTGCTATAACTATAATCACTGTACTGCTATAACTATAATCACTGTACTGCTATAACTATAATCACTGTACTGCTATAACTATAATCACTGTACTGCTATAACTATAATCACTGTACTGCTATAACTATAATCACTGTACTGCTATAACTATAATCACTGTACTGCTATAACTATAATCACTGTACTGCTATAACTATAATCACTGTACTGCTATAACTATAATCACTGTACTGCTATAACTATAATCACTGTACTGCTATAACTATAATCACTGTACTGCTATAACTATAATCACTGTACTGCTATAACTATAATCACTGTACTGCTATAACTATAATCACTGTACTGCTATAACTATAATCACTGTACTGCTATAACTATAATCACTGTACTGCTATAACTATAATCACTGTACTGCTATAACTATAATCACTGTACTGCTATAACTATAATCACTGTACTGCTATAACTATAATCACTGTACTGCTATAACTATAATCACTGTACTGCTATAACGAAGCAGTTTTCGCTGCCCTTACCAATTGTATCGTTTGTAATAATCTGAAACCGATCTTGATCTTGCTTGGTGTGGGGTGTTGTGGGCACCGAGCGCCCCCTACAGGTGCTGCTCCACCATACACAGGCTGCAAAGCAGAACGCTGTACAACGGGTTCGGAATGTTGTACTAAATATAGATGGACAAAATGTAACACAGCGTTCAGTACGTCTAACCAAAGCTATCCCAGCAAAAAAAAACACTGATTAAAGTGATTTTATATCGACCTAAGGGCTATGTTAGACTGAGATGGCATGACTTCAACAATGAACGCGGCAGGCGGTGACGTAGTCACGTGCGCCTGCACATTTTGTAGTATCAGAATTATGAGATAACAAAGACATGGATGTGTTTATGCTTTGGGTAACCAACATATTAAGTGTATTTTCGTTAGCTGTTTTTTTTCTTGTAAGTTTCTAATGCATTTTTCTTATTTATTTTTTACCATCATCTGCCTAGCCTTTTCCCAACTATGTTGGGGTCGGCTTCCAGTCTAACCGGATGCAGCTGAATACCAGTATTTTACATGGAGCGACTGCCTATCTGACCTCCACAACCCAGTTAGTACTGGGTTACGATACCCCTTGGTAAGACTGGTTGTCAGACTTTTTGGGCCACTGACTACCTAACGACTGTCAAAGATCTACAATGACACCCGGGACCAACGGCTTAACATGCTTTCCGAGGCACGGAGGAAACGCGGTATGTAATGGGTGGTCACCCATCCACAGATCAACCTAGGCAAGCACGGCTTAACCTAAAGATCGATCCGAGCGGCTGTTATTATTTAGCCACGGGCTCTTCTTATTTATTTTTTACCATTGTCCTTATTTTGGTGGTCTAAATGATTTCTAAAAGTTTGTCATCTATTTTAATGGGACCTTATATTATAATGGAATCCCCAAACCGTTCGTGCTAGAGCTACGCTAAATGATGGACCCGCGCCGGGTATATGATGGGGAGTCCAAATTCAGCAAGACATTCTTGCTTCTTTCTTAGATTAATAAATCTTTTAATTTTCAGGGAGTTGCTTATGGAATACACTCCCACTTGGTGAATTCAGACATTGTGAAGGTATTATTCTATAGTCAACATCATCATTATCTTCCTGCCCTTGTCCCATGTTACTTGTCCCAAGTTACTTGGGGGCGGCGCAACACGTTTTTTTCTTCCAATCTCCTCTGGCAAATGTCACGCTATCATTTACTCCTTTATCTTTCACACAATCCTTCTCCCTCTCCATCCATCAACATATATTCATCACTCTTTTAGTCACGTGCGATTCGTCCCTCCTGATCACATACCAAAACAGTCGATTCCCTTTCAACTTTTCTGTAACTGACGCAACTTTTAAACTTCCTCTAATATACTCGTCCCTTACCTTATCCATTCTTGTCACACCACACATCCACCTTAACATTCTCATCTGCGCTACATGCAATCTTTTTTCATCCATGTTCTTCACAGCCCAGCTTTTTTCAAGAGCGATCGTGAAGGATATGTAAGCTACACTAACCAAATTAAGCTGATATCTCTTTGTACGGGAAGCTCATACAAAGCGAGGTCAGGTTATACTGGGCATGTATAACTTAATGTGTTGCCGTGTGCACCTATACTATCCATAATATCTCCCTCATTTTTCCAGTTCATTAAAAGTTTTCTGAAAAGATCGCGAGGCGTGTTTAGACCGCCCATTGTAAATGGTACCTACTTGTAATAGGAATGGAATTGGTTATAGGAACCTACTTTAGAGACCTACGTTTTCTTAAATAATTCTGATACATAACTTGGAAGCCATCAAACCATGTGTGAAGTAGTGCTTCTGTGTGTATCGCACGGCGCACTGTGTTATGGTAAGTAGTGGGCGCGGCGCGAGTCGCTCGGCTGCCATCAAATAATTTCTCGCCGCGACACTTGCTCAAGGCTGGCGCGGGAGCAGCCTGCACCTGCGGCCACACTGTCGTGCGCACACACACACGACGCGTCTATTAATAGAAGCCGATGTACGACACTTGGTAACCGACTGGTTGTGCTTAGTCAGTGGCGCTTCCATTTGCAAGGAATTTGATTCCCGCTCGCTGCGGCTGCTCCTCTGCGTAGTCTGCCAGTTCCTCTGCGAGGGCGTGCTCGCTTACGTTACATAAACTTATGCAACTGTCTATTAATAACAACAATCTGATCTGAGAATAATTATGGACTTCCTGCTTTACTCAGAGATAGCTTAAATGTACATCGTAACGGCGCCGTAGCTTTTATGCACTCAGACATTTTCTAGCCTTCCCCAAGGCGGCAAGTGTCTCCATTCTTTGATTGTGAGAGCACCATCATGCCATGATAAGTACCTAACAATTTCTCTATGATCAGATACTATAAAGCATTTCTTGGTAAGCAGTTTTACAGAAACTACTTACTAGACTGGAATAAAAACTTTTTTGCAAACTGAAACAACCGACTTCCAAAAAAAAATACTAAATTAAAAGTGAAACTAGTAACGTGTGTAAGTAAGTAACTTGTTTGTTTCATTGCTTTTTCGTTATATTTCAATTTAAGGGTTTTTTAGAAGGCGATTGTTCATTTTTGTGAAAGAATTTTTATTTATTTTGCCCTTGTTAGTTGTACACACGGCGATACGTCAAGCTACATTTCCAGTATAACATGACCTCGCTTGCTATAGATTTCCCATACAATTAGAGATCCGCATATACTGGATTTAACGTCCAAATATTAATAGAATTGTGCAGGTCAAACGGCTGGCGTCCACTGAGACTGAGACTTGCCGGGCCAGCCGCAGGGGCCAGCCGCGGCTGAACACAGGGTAACTATTGAAATGAAAAACACAGAGCATAACTTATATCGTTTTATTCACACAAGCAGAAATTAATCATGAATTATTACAATAACAACTATTATTATTTATTTAACAGACCACATGATCCAATGATATTACAAAACGTACTTACTATTCTATAATGTTAGTAAACAATTTAACTATAAACTATGTTAGTACTTATATTCTACTACAAACGGGGTGGTTTTTATTACGACAATCACTTTTTGGCGGTTACTTCAACCAAGTTAAAGACCGTCTTAGTAACTTTTACTTCAATGGCAATGCACAAACACACTCGTGTATCAGTATTTATTTATGTATGGAAAACTAACAGCTAAACAAAGTGCGAGCAGGGTATAAACCTGCGACCGCTCAGCTGCAGTTCCTTACGCAGGGTTTGCGTATAATAATATTAAAAATTATTTTATGTTGTTATAAATACATTTCAGGACTGAACATTAAACTTGGCACCCATTTAGATCTCACTTCTTTTGTCGTTGAAGTCAACCAAGGCATATATCATAATATTGAACTTGGCTCTCATTTCACATTTATGTTTTTGATGGGATACAATATACAGTATGTAACTTACAAAACATAGTAACGTTTCCTTGATTTACTAGTCTTATACACGAATAACAATTTCGCCTATTACGTATTGGTCGTAACGTAAGGACTTACAATCTAATAATGACCTGTATCACCAAGGAACAAAGGTGAGATCAGCGTGGCCGGTGCCGCCCGCTACTTCAGCGAGCAGCGTTCGGAGTGTCGTCACACGCTCGATACCTATTACTGGTATTATTAAATAGCTCACGTCCAACATAAGTTATCAATGAATGTGCTTACTTTAGTGAACTCAATAAGGCCTTGTGCACAATTAATAGTATACGTAAGTACCCATATCATAATTATGTGAACCGTTGCGTTGCTCCGTTGCGCATCGTGGCAGCAGTTAAGGAGTACGCTTTATTCTTCAGGTGGTGGAATCATATTCATCACATGAACGGTGAAGGAAAACATCGTGAGGAAACCGGCATGTCCTAGAACCAAACATTCGAAGACATGTGACATCTACCAACCCGCACTGGGCCCGCGTGGTAGATTATAGCCCATTCCCTCTCATAGAGAGGAGGCCTGCGTCCCAGCAGTGGGAACATTAATAGGCTGATTATGCTATGCTAATGCTTATGCTATGGAATCATATTATGATGATTCGATTTCGCGGACTCACCTGTCATTTTCGCCTTAACCGGAACTTGTAACGTGGACCGTACCATTTTCGTTAATTGACGTTTGGGTTGACGATATCGTCAAAATTGCGGGAAACAGGTTGATGAGGGCCGCACTGAACAGAGAAGAATGGCAGAAGAAAGGGAGGCCTATACCCAACAGTAGGTGATTCCGAGCTGAAATTACGATGATGGTCATGTTGGTTATTTTGATAACATTACATAGTGAGTCTACAAAAAAATAAGTTCGAAATAAAAAAAAATAAAAATTATGACGAAAATCAAGAACTAAACTAAGTACATGCAAGAAACTAACTTTTTTTTTTTTTTTTTTTTCCGGATGGGAAATCATCAAATGACCCCCCCCACTCTGGGCGGAGCAGAAGGGAGTGTCAGACTTGTACTGACTAAAACCCATCCATGTTCCTTCTTTGCCCTTTGTGTTCCAGGGCCACGGTATCTCTTTCGATCAGTCCCGCAGCCCTGGCAGGCATCGGCCCTTGCGGACCCCTACTTATTTGCTGACATCTCTTTGAGGCGCACGTGGAACACGAACGCGCCGTCGACACGGCCTGTCGTTATAAGACGGCCGGACAGCGAGCTGGCCCATAACTCGCCGTCCACAGGCCCGCGCCTACGGTGGCCGGGAGCCACCACGTGACCCCCAACGCCCAGGGCGTCTCCCGCGGCGGCTGGGACGTGAGGTTCTTTCCCTCTCACGTCCTGCCACCTCCTTCACTAGCATCACTGCTTCGCAGAAGGAGGTGACGGCTTCCCATTCCCTCTCGCTCCGGACCATGGCTTGAACCAAGGCCGGACGCGAGAGATCGCCGCCGCCAATCGCCGCTACGAGGACACGGCGGTGCTCCGCCCAAGCGGGGCAGACCTCCACGGTGTGCTCCACCGTGTCCTCCGGACGATCCTCGCAGTGGAAACACCCGGGCGTTTCCTCCCGCCCGATTCGGTGCAGGAACCTCCCGAAACAACCGTGTCCGGTGAGGACCTGCGTCAGGCGGTAAGTGAGGGCGCCGTGGCGCCTCTCTAGCCACTCCTCAAAGAGGGGACTTATCGCCACTATGGTGGCGTGCCCTGCACGGGGTTGCGACAGTCGCTCTCTCCATGTCGCCATGAGATCACGCCGGAGGTCTGTCCGCTGAACAGCAATTTGCCGCGGCAGCGGAGTTTCCTCCCGACGTAGTGCCTCCGCGCGCCATTCGTGCAGGCGTGCGAGGACTATCGCCTCCAGATCCCATGGCGGCAATCCGGCAAGGAGGCTAGCCGCTTCGCCGGAGATCGTGCGGTACCCCCGGATTAGCCTTATGGCTATTACCTTTTGGGGGGCGTTCAGGTAGTGGGCGGCTTGCCGCCTCAAAGAACGCGCCCACACCGGGGCCCCGTAAAGGGCCATGGACCGCACGACCCCCGCGTATAGCCTCCGGCAGGAGGCGTTTGGACCCCTCAGGTTGGGCAAGAGCCGCTTGAAGGCAGCCCCTGTCCGTTCTAGTTTGGGAGCCAAACGTCGGAAGTGCTCCACGAAGTTCCACCGGCTGTCGAGGACGAGTCCTAGGTACTTCAACGTCGACCCGACGCCGATGGAAACCCCTCCTGCCTTCAGTAGGGATCCCGACGGTGGCGCATTCCGAGGCCCATGAAAACACATGGCCTCGGACTTGTGCAGTGCCACCTCGAGACCCAATTGCCGGATCCTCTCCACGACTATCGCAACCCCGCGTGTCATGTTTTCGGCCGCCGCCTCGTGCGACCTCCCTTGTGCCAGTACCAGCGTGTCGTCAGCGTAGCAAACTACACTGACGCCGGTAGGGAGGTCGGCGCGCAGCATCCAGTCGTAACCGATGTTCCACAAGGCCGGCCCCAGAACCGATCCCTGTGGAACACCGCACGACATCTCTCGCCGGTTCCATTCTCCGCTTCGACCAGGGTAGATGACGGCTCTATCCGTCAGGTAGTCCCCGACCACACGACGAAGGTAGGTCGGCACCCGGTGATACCGGAGCGCCTCCCTAATGCAGCTCCAGGGCATGGAGTTGAAGGCGTTGGCGATGTCAAGAGACACCGCCAAGACGACCCCGCCCCGGGACACCGCGTCCCCCGTCGTGAGGGCTCTCACGCGCATGATGGCGTCCACCGTCGAGCGCCCCTTGCGGAAACCAAACTGGTGTTCCGCAAGATCCGGCCCCATCCCCACAAGGTGCCCGGCGAGGCGGTTGGCAATGACTCTTTCAAAGAGCTTGCCCACCTCGTCGAGCAGCACGATGGGCCGGTATGCGGACGGAGAGTCCGCAGGGCGCCCTGGTTTCCGGATGAGGACCAGCTTCCCAGTCTTCCAACGAAGCGGAAACTGGCCTCTCTCCAAGCATGCGCTTAGGAGCCCTTCCAGTCGGGGCCCGAGAGCCTCAGAGGCCAGGACCCAGGCTTTGCCAGGCAAGCCATCGGGTCCCGGGGCGGTGTTTCTTGTTTTCAGCCTGCGTACCGCCACTCTCAGGTCTACCCCAGTCACCTCCGGAACGTCGTCATCGTCATCGGTGTGGTCCGCTTCCGGCACCGCACGCGGCGGCGGAGCCATAGGCGGGGGAGGATGCTCCCCTCGCGAAGGGAACAGAGCGCTCACCACGTCCTCCACGAGCTCAGGCCGGAGACTCTGCGTTAGCGGGGGGGCCCGGGTGCGGAGTTTGTCCCGCACCATCTTGTAAGGGCGCCCCCACGGATCTGCGTTCAGAGACTCCAGCATCTCCTCGCGGGCCAAGTTCTTGGCCCGCCGGACAGCCTCTTGGAGGGCGGTCTTCGCCGCTCTGTACCCCTCGTACAGCTCCGCCTCAATGGCTGCCGCATCCGGAGGGCGGATGCGGAGCCTGCGATGCCTGGCGTACAGGCGCCGCGTGGCAACGCACGCATTGCGCAGAGACGTCAGCTCTCGCGACCACCAGTACACCTGACGCCGGGCGCTTCCTGGCCGAACTCGGGGCATTGCCACGTCGCAAATCCCTGACATGGCCTCCTGGAACCAACCCGCCTCGTTATTGATGTCGGCAGGCCTGACTGATGATGACACCCAGGCCTGCACGATCGAGGCTTCCAGGAGGAGCTCCCGGTCCAGCTGCTTCAGCGCCCATCGCGGACCGCTCGGGGCCTGTAGGACCGGCACGCTTGAGGACTGGGTGGAGACGTCGAACCGGATGTACCGGTGGTCGGAATAGGTCTCCACCCCCTCCATGACGCGCCAGTCAACGACACGCGGCGACAGAGCGGGGCTGGCGAACGAGATGTCCACCACCGACTCGCCCCGCATCCGCACGCACGTGGGGACAGAACCCCGATTTAGGACGACCAAGCCTGTCTCCAGAGCCCAGTCCTCCACCATTCTACCCCGCACGTCCGTGTAACGAGAACCCCAAGCCAAGTTCTTGGCATTGAAGTCCCCGAGCACAAGCACGGGGAGGGAATGGCTTCCGATGACGACACTCAACTCCGTGAGGGAGTTGTGGAACTCAGCGAGAGTTCGGCTCGGGGAGAAGTAGACTCCCACTACAACGATCTCCCCGAACCGTGCTGCTACGCACCCCTGACCCTTCCTGACACTCTCAAGGGTTGGGGTACCGGCGGCGACCGACGTAATTATGGTCACTGACCCGCTAAGGTCCTCAACCCAGTCATCCCTGGGCGGGACAAAGTACGGCTCAGCGACCACGGCGATGTTAATCGACCACTGCGCCATGCTCTGGAGCAACAGATCCTGAGCGCAGGCGCAGTGGTTGATGTTCGCCTGGAGAAGGCGTAATGGGGCCGTTACTGGCACTCCATTTCAGCCCCCTCCCGGGCCCCCTGCAAGGGCCCCGCTGCGGAAGTTGCAGCAGTAGCGGCAGCGGCGGCGACAGTCACGGCGGCTGCGGTGGTGGCGACGGTGGGGGTTTTGGCGGTGGTGGCGGAGGGCCCTTGCCCCTGGCCTTGGCGGGAGTACCGCAGGACTTGCTCCCTGCCCGGTGATCGGCCGGCTTGCCAGCTGCCGCACATGCGGCGCAGCGCGGCGCCGCGGAGCAAGCCGCGGCCATATGACCAGGCTGGCCGCAGCGGAAGCACAGGCCGCTGCGGTCCACCTCCGAGGTGCACCGGACCGACACGTGGTGCCCCACATGGCAGCGGAAGCACCTCAGAGGTCTGGGTTCCAGCAGCTTCACCTGCGCCGAAACCCAGCCCACCAAGAGCCTTCGGCCCTCCACAATGACTTTCGCCGCTGTCACAGGGCAGCTTACCGTTATGGTTGGCATGCGCGACAGGTCCGGACGTAAGGTGCCTGCCTTGACTTGCTCGGCAGGGCACCCACCGGTCCTGGTGACGGCGGCCACCACCTCCTTCTCGGTCACCGAGTCGTCCAGACCCAGTATGCGCAGGTCTGCGCATTTGACGGGCCTGGACACTCGGGCCTCGTCCGCATTTAGGGACGCTCTAAGCTTTTCAGCCCAAGAAACTAACTTTATTTTACAGAGAATTTTCATATCGTATGAAATACAACCTTAAAATGATCTTCATCGTAATTACAATTTTAAAATCCTCGAATTTGGAAACACATTCAATTCACGGTTGTCTTTCTTTTGCTTGTTTTCTTTAATGATAAAAGGCGGTCATTGTCGTCGTTCACTATCATTATTAAACTACTAAAATGTCGCTAACACCAGAAGAATGTACACTATTCGTCACTATGTTAGAAGAATACAGCAATCAGCGAACTACAGCAAGAACAATAAGAATGTCACTTTATACAGTGCAATGAGTCATCCAACGTTCCCGAGACACTGGGAAGAACATTAGAATACCAGAAAACGGCATACTGAGATGTGCTACAGCTCAAGAGGATCGATTTATTGTTACGATCATGCTCCGAAATCGCCACCTCAGAGCAGTTGAAGTAACAAATCAACTTCGGGAGACCCGTAGAGACGAAGTAAGCGAGCGGACTGTAAGGCGGCAACCCCTTTAAGCTAATTTGACCAAATATAGACCCGCAAATGGTTCAAAACTTGAAAGGGAACATCGGATAATAAGATTACGTTACTCTTTCATTAAGAGTAGTAATGTTTTCTGACAAATCCAGATTTATGCCGTATGCACATGATGGGCGGCGAACAGGAGAACATTTTATTCCAGCTTGTGTTAAGAAAACGTGCCGATCAACGGTGGATCTGTTACGGTTTGGACTGGAACCTCTTCAGAGTCGTACAGAGTTAGTGCTGATAGTAAATGGTACGCTAACTAGTGCAAGATATGTGGAAGAAATTCTTAATGAACATGTCGGCACATATTTTGTTCATATTGGTGAAAATTCAATATTCATGCAGGACAACGCCAGGCCACATACAGATTAAATTCTAAAGAGTATTTTCAGGTGGACTGACCCGCGAGAAGCCTGAACCTGCATCCAATTGAACACGCTTGGGACGAGCTCAGGTGTGTAAGAAATCGAAACCCCACCCCACCTAGACTTCGAGATCTCTAACGTGCGTTAGTGGAAGAATGGAACAATATCCCACAACATCGCATAAGAAACTTTAAACTGCATGCCCAATCGCCTGGCTGCTGTGAGAAGGCTTGTGTGTTGTACGTAAGGAGCAGTCATTATTTTTTAAAGGTAAAAATCATTGATATTTTGTTTGTTTTTATATAATTTAGACAATAAATAACTGGTAAAGTAAACACTATCGTTATATCGGTATTTATTTCAAATCAAACAGCCACATAGCCAGTGCCAGTCAGGTTGTCAAGACGAAACTAATCCTCATCTGTTACAATCCATCACGCATTTTGGTTGTCAGAAGGTGTTAAAAATCATAGGTACCCAATACCTACTTCTCCAAAAAACAATAGCTACTCTTCTTTTGGGCCAGTTGGGTAACATTTTATTTCTGATACTTTCATCCCAATAGGGTTAGAAAACGAGTTCCATGACATTTAATTTTTAGATTGAGTCAAAGCTAGTAATAAAATCCTACCTAAAAACTTTGTTATTTAACCTTTTTACCCCGTTAGGAGTAAAAAAAAACATTAAACACGTACCTAATTCTTTGGTTTTGTCAAAACTATTAATACCGGTACCAAGTTTCTAGTCTCGGGGAATGCGCGTTAAAACTCTTCCTTGCAAACTTTCAACCGCACCCTACCCCCAACAACACCTTAGATGAATTTAACCACTTTAAGGTTTTGAAAAACGAATTATAAAAACAGCTTAGTGTTTTGGTTAGTCATAGAGTCAATTGTCAGGTTTATTAACCTAAGATACAATATTCTTAATATTAACGAAATCTTTTAAGCCACTTGATTTTATTTAAAGAATTAAATTGATCATCTACCAAAGAAAAAGAATAAAACCGATGTTAAAGTGATTGGTTTTTTTTAGTTTGTGCTGAAAACTATGATCATTCCCCTCGGAAGACTGAATCATATGTTATTGATGTGCATATAACAGTGTGTAACTGTGGTGAAAGCACATCCAGAGCCCTTGTCGCTAATTTTTGGACTTAATTATTTTAATTTACAATATTCAATTTGTAATTACACCACAGTATCCGTGTTTACCCCACGATGCGTTCGAAATTACCCCACGCACTTCGGATAATTCCGAACACCAAGGGTTGTTTGTTTTTGTCCTAAAAATTCATTTTATTATTTGATTTTTTTCAAATTGTTATTGAGACTTTGTGACTGACTTGTTAAACTAAATGGTAAGCAATAAATAAGATGACTACATTAGTTACGTTTCCAGATCCAGGTTTTGTTCTGTTCGGATTTAAAGCATGGTTGGGATAAGATGCGAAGATCTTTTACGTATGAGGTGTAAGTATAGAGGAGCTCAGACTGATGACTATCGATGTCCTATCCGTACCTTTGTTTACTGCTGCTCGCGCCTGCCGCAAGCTTGGAAACGAAACGTAAAACAAATTGCTCTTAAGAAAGTCGGTATCCTTACAGAGTCAGACGGCTTTAAAAGTGTTATACTTGCGTGGAGTGATGACTACAAACCCTTGGAAACCTTCTTCCGTTTGCATGAGTACCTACTAGAATGTCGTGCCTGCCATTCCTACTGTACCTACACGTATTTTTGCAGTTTCTTTGATGAGTGATGGTATGTCGCGGGAAGCAGTGACTCGGTGAGCAGTGTCCAGTGGCGGCAGTTCAAAGCAGCACAGGGCAGTTCACACCACTCACAGTGCTCACCTGCCGGGTGCCTGACGGACTGCGCCAAGGACGGCGCGGGGCTCGCTCGCGATTCGACGTCGCATGTTAATGCGGCTACATTCATTAGCGGTGCGCGGCTCGGCGGCTCGCTGTCGCGCAGCCAGTTTTAAAACAAGAATTAAACACCGAACGAGATCTGAAAGCAAGAAAAGTAACGGTACCGGACATAACCAGCCGGCCAGCGATCCACCGATACAGGCGCTCGCCGCACAGCTCACATGCGTACGTATGAATATATAAAGTTTATCGCGGCGCCCACGGCCGTTCGGGGTCGCCGACCGCCCATCCACCAAATGGACATGAGACCGTGTGCACTGTTGTCATGTGTGCCCGCTCCTCGCATCCCGCACCCCGCGTCCCTCACACTTCTCCTACACCCCGCGTCATACATGCAGCAAAGCTGATTTTTAATAAACTCCACTTATTAAGGTTGTTACAAACAACGTGCGTAAATTATGTGCTTGATACAGCAGTTTCATCCTGCGCAGTTTGCTCCGGCCCGCTGCCACTGCTCCTAGCTGACTGGTCTGTCTTTTTAGAGAGATAAGTACTTATGTAAATAACGCAACTCACTTGGAATAAGTTCTGGAGCCGGAGAGAAATATTTAAAAGTACCTCGCCAGTAAACATCGAAACTAAAGTCATGACGTCATGCCTGTTCCCGTGCCTGACATATGCATGACAGGACTATATTACTGAACTTCGAAGTTTAAAATACCGATGTACCGATGTTTTCACTTTTGCATTTACTCGTTTCGTTAAAATCTATCGTTTCTTTAAATAAATTAATATAAAATTAGGGTATACAATAAGTATTTTACCTAATAAGTTTTCAATTACATTAAGTAGGTACTTAAGTATTACTAAATGAATATATTAGATAAATGCAAAATGTTATTAAATATAATGTATTAACTAATAAATAATACAAATTATTTATTATTAATGATATTATTTCAATGATTTTATAACTTTATACAAGGTATTATTCACTGACATTCACGGTTGACCTTGTATTACAGTGACTATGGCTGAGCGTGGTGGGCTCTCTGCCCTCTATCTCAAAAACGATTGGGCGTATGAAAAATCTTTCAAAACAAAATTTGTCGCAAATTTTGTGCTCTACAATTTTTATAATATATGTTAACATCATAGGAGCTATAGAAACCGAGATAATCGCGAAAAACTGATTTTTGTGACTTTTAACCTTGAATAACTTACGACGCAGACACGAGATTTTATGAGACTTTTGAGACAACTTTTAGAACACAAAAATGAAGGTGCATACGAGTTTTCAGCTTATTATCTTTCATTCCGAGGTGAAACCCTAATATGACTGGACTATTAGTTACTTCTTGAATTAGAAGGTACGCTATGACGAATTACTTAATTGAGAATGTTCATCATCGCGATGTACGGAACTCCGAAAGTTTGCTATCGTCGGGGACAGTGCAAATCCGCGGATCTACCATACGTAAAGTGCGCGTATCTGCACTACGTGTAGGTTTGCAGGGGAAGGTTATTAGTTTTTTTTAAATTATTTCAACGATTTTTGACCTCATTTTGATATGAATAGTAACAATTCATGTGTTCTATGTATTAGTAAAAATCTGTTAAATTTCTTAATTCAGTCGCTACGACAATGCGTAATTGAAATTGCCTACGTTTTTCAGATACGCGGAATTATCCAATGCTAGTTCCGCGAATTTTTTCTATCCCCGACGCTATGTCGAATTACTTAATTCAGAATGTTCATTATCGCGGTGTACGGAACTCCGAAAGTTTGCTATGATGAATTACTTAATTGAGAATATTCATCATCGCGATGTACGGAACTCCTAAAGTTTGCTATGACGAATTACTTCATTGAGAATGTTCATCATCAAGATTTTGAGAGATACTTACATTTAATAAAGTTATCCTACATAAAAGCAAAATACTCTCAGAATCACGATGATGAACATTCTCAATGATGTAATTCGTCATAGCCTACCTTCTGATTCACGTAAGTCGTACTTTCAAACTTTATGTATATAAGGTATATCGGTATTATAAACTTCGAAGTTCAGTAATACAGTCGCAAGACAGACTTGGAAATACACTTCAAAAACAAAATTATTGCCTGTCAAAGGGGACTACAAAGCAGCGTGCTCAATATTAAAAAAAACCGGCCAAGTGCTAGTTAGACTCGCGCACCGAGGATTCCGTTTGAACTTGTACTAACTGATGACGTTACAAAAACGGCTGGCCCTCACTGACTCTATAAATAATAGAGAGAAATGGACTTCTTTGGAGGAGGCCTTCAACTGTGGAGGGGTTTTTGTAGATTAAATATGTATAAGTTCACTATGCACTATGGAACGTACCTTAACTTTTTTATTTATTTATTTATAAGTATGTAAATTGAGAACGCCTCCTCTTAATAACGTCTGTTATTAAGAGGAGCTCGTGGCTAAATAATAACAGCCGCTCGGGGTCGATCTTTAGGTTAAGCCGTGCTTGCCTAGGTTGGTCTGTGGATGGGTGACCACTCATTAGATACCGAGTTTCCTCCGTGCCTCGGAAAGCACGTTAAGCCGTTGGTCCCGGGTGTCATTTGTAGATCTTTGACAGTCGTTAGGTAGTCAGTGGCCCAAAAAGTCTGCCATCCAGTCTTACCAAGGGGTATCGTATTACCCAGTACTAACTGGGTTGTGGAGGTCAGATAAGCAGTCGCTCCATGTAAAATACTGGTATTCAGCTGCATCTGGTTAGACTGGAAGCCGACCCCAACATAGTTGGGAAAAGGCTAGGAAGATGATGTTGTAAATTGAGAACGGTTTCGGAAGTTGTGTGGGCTGGTGGTGCTGAGGGTTTATCAACTTTACCTTGACCCCGTACTTGATGTAATAGAGGTCTGTAAGACTATGACCAGCGCCCCAAACAACTCCCATACATTTTCAGAGGGATTCATATTCCATCATTTCGGTTTTTGTTTAATTCGTCGGCTTGTAAATGAAAAGAATACCCAGACTAACTGGGTTGTGGAGGTCAGATAGGCAGTCGCTCCATGTAAAATACTGGTATTCAGCTGCATCCGGTTAGACTGGAAGCCGACCCCAACATAGTTGGGAAAAGGCTAGGCAGATGATGATGATGATGTAAATGAAAAGAATACAGGACTGTGAAAGTATGATTTGTGTAGAATCGTCGAGTCACAGTCGGAAAGTGGTTTTGTTCGGGTGGAGCGGGCGCGCGGTGGCCGCTATCGAACATTATCGGAACACACATTATCCTAAACCGGGCAGTATCGCGCGATAACAAAGCGATTACACAGAGATATGCGGCCACGTCCGCCTCTAGTCCGCTACCGAGCACCGCCACAACACGCGCGCAGCGGTCCCAGGTCCAGCTCTCGTCACAAGCATGTAGGTAGCTGCAAGCTGACGCTTCGGCGGTGCCCGGGTTATGCGTGGCAGGGAACAGACGCCAGCAGAAAGTTCCACACTTTTTCCGTGCGCATAATAAATGTGGAGACGAAGAGCTAAATATGCAAGTTGCCAGGATATCAACCAGATGGTGCGTTGCTCACACCGCGACTAACAACGTATCTAATAATAATAGTGTAAAATATTTTAAGGTGTGATGAAACTAAAAATCTGAATGAATGAATATGAAAACTTTATGTTTGACGATGAAATGTCAAAAAAATGCACTTATAAGTTTTATTTAATACCTACAAGCACTTGGCCAGCGGTTTCATCAGCTAGGATTTTATACTTTTTCTTACAGACATCCCCAGTCCCCAACAACCACTTAATTTTTTTTTAATTAAGACTTCTACTTTAAGTGCCATGATTCAAGTTTCTAATGCGAAGAAATTGAGTCCGCCACAGTTGCGCCTTTTCAAGTTTCATTAAATGTTATGTACCTACCTGTACCAAATTTGGATTGACAGCAGTAAAATCTTCCCCTAAAAGCATAAAATATTAGGTAGCTACATACACCAACCCCTTGTTGCTCCGTAAAGGTTTCCATATTTTCTGTCAAAAGTAAAAATACCGAATTTTGTGTTCTTCCATACAAACATTAACACCCCCTCAACCCCTCCGAAGAATAGTTTTGAAAAACGAATTTACTTCGGTTAGTCATTTGGTGCAACTTTCATGTGCACTGCAGGTGAGCTTCGTCGGTGAAGTTTATAAGGTAATGTGTTAGTGGCGATTGTGATGAACGGTTCAACAATGCGCGGCGCAGGTGCACGCCGCCTGACCTTTGCAGCAAGCTTGCCCCTCCCCGCACGTCGCTCGCCGCCCCGCACCCGCTGCGCAAGCGGCCGAAGCCTCCGCCGCCCGTTATGAATCCTCTCGTATGCGAGAATGACCGTTACCGGCAAACTGTATTTTTAAAACCACGTTTTATATACACGACTAACTAACCATAAATATTTTTATCTTGCTGTATATAAAGCTCACGAACTAAAAAACGAATAATTAGTGCCTATAATACGTTGCAGCTCTTGTTTCCATGCCGAGTAAACACTTCAGTGATAGCTTCCTCACACGATGAAAGCGGAAATGGGATTACGTATTGTTTCAAAATTGGGGCAATAAGGTCTATGCTAAGGTTTCAACTACACACTGTCAGTTACTTAGCATGTGATGTGTTATAATTTAGACCAAAGCGGAAATCGAAGCGGAGGAAGCGGAGTTCTCTCTTGTGCCACGAGAGCAGTTACCATTTAGATCACGCATGCTGTAATAAAAACAATCATACGAATACTTAGACATACCACACGTCGTGTGCCCGGTATGATTTCCCATCCGCAAAAATGAGGAACTTCTGAACAAATTTTTCGGTCTTCGGCTTTTCTCGTCAAGTAAAGGAGAAGGTGGTGAAGTTCAAGATTATCCCCAAGGATACCGTACTACTGGGATACAAAGTCTCTAAAACCCAGATCGAGTAAGAAACACTACCCTGCGCTCCACAACTCATGTTGCAGATGTTGGAGAAGAAAACGGCCAAGCTGAATTGGAGTAGGCTGGCCATGTAGCACGAATGCGCTCGGAGAGATGGGCAACGATCGTCACTCACTGGACGCCTGACGGTTGTAGCGTTAATCTATACTACAATAATCTAAACTGTACTTAATGCAGTAAAATGGGTTCAAAAATACCCTTAACGAAACCGAAAGGCACTTGTCCTCCCCGTCATAGCAATCATTTTTTTGTTCTGGCTTGACCATACCTGGGAACCTTCTTACAGTTACGGAGATATTCAGGGTCAAGTTCCAACTTTTTCACAAGTTTTTTTTTTTAATACAAGTTTTTAATGTTTTATCTTTATATATTTCCGCGACCACCGTACTATTCAATACATCGACCAGCACAATGTTTTGAGTGCGTTACATTGAGCCCTACCGTAAAACGTGATTTTTGACCCCAAAAAAAGAAGTCGTTTCCCAATAATTATTGCGTAAACTTTTTTAGATGTACATGTAGGTACATCTAAAAAAGTTCCCTTCACAAGCCATCAACCAATGTATAATGCTTGGTTGATGGCTTAGTGAAGGGTCCCGTTTACACCTTGTTTTATAAAGTTTGTAAGTTTACATTTAGGGGTAATATTCGGTATTGCTGATTCGATTCCACTAATGGGAAGCTATACATTATCCCCGAGTGTCATAGGCTAAATTTGAAACGTTCTCGTGGAATAATTTTCGACCATAACGCGAGCAAAGTTACGGGCGCAAGCTAGTAGGTACGCAGTGTCAGGGAAACTGTAAAACATTTTCAGTCAAAAACCGGAGAGTGCGTCGAGCTACGCACTAAAAAAATTTTGTACCCTTTCCATAGTTGGGACAAATACTTACGCATGCACAATATTGATTTTACCAACCGCAAAAAAAGTTTCACAATGTGGTAAACGATGAAAAACAAAGTTATTTCTGCGGTTGCGTCTGGGTAACCGAAAACATCCCAGTGAGTTTTTAGGTTATTGTAAAGTTATTATTGTACGTATCCTGTTGGCGAGACCATGACCTCGTCAGGCTCGAGCTTTTAGTGACTTCACGATGTGCGTAACTAAAACTGAAGTAAGTAAATAATCACTTTGTGAGCGAAGTGTTTAAACATTTCAGTTTTTCATAACAACAAGAACTACACCGAATACGATGACGTCGCATGATTACGAGTTGTGTTTTTATTTGATACACAACAGTATCTAACTGATCACTCAAAATCATGGAAATACCTTCGTTTTTGGTTTATTCAGCGTAAGGTTTGCGTGAGAATATTTATAAAAGAGAATACTTAAATGTTAAGACAAGAATAATAATAAGAGAACTTGTTCGTGTTCGGTGACAGAGACCGGTATTTATAGTGCCCGCGCGCAGTAGCACCGCGCGCCGCATTGAGACGCAATCGCCGCGCGCGCGACCTGTCGCCCGAGCCGCGCCATCGTCGTCGTCGTCGCCGCGACCGCGCCACGTCACGCACTCACACGTGTGAATAAACAAAAGCGAACAGCGCACACATCAAAAACGATCTTGTCTATTAATAATACGCCATTATCATCTCAACATCGTGTGTTACAACTGTCAAATGTTCACCAAGATGCCATCTCAGACCGCGCTATCGCTATGCTTTTACTCGGACAACCGTTTTCCATTCATTAACCCACGGCCTTATTCATCACCACGATACGATAGCGGTCAGGGTCCCTCTTCTCTCGATAGATTAGTTGAACCTGAAGGTTTCACTAAACGGACTTCGTGTAAGTGAACTGCGTTCCATGTATGTAAAACCTGCCCTATCAATGAGTATCGAGTGTATCAGCGACTGGCGAGGCGAGCGACAACCTTCGCATGGCAGCTGAACAAACAGGGCCATCGACAAGAACCCAATGATTTACCCACTTTTGAGAATTCTTCACGAATATTATACCGCGGCGACAGAGCCACCTCGGGCTAGCGGAAGTTCTTCATAATAAGGTTAATGTTGTAAAGAAACTAACTATTTACATAATAATAGCTCAGCGTCGGTTTCTCATCGCATGACCGCGATTAACAACTTTAAATATTTGACGCTGCTTATTTTTGAGAATTCATTGTTGTCGTATTTAGTTAATTTATAACAACTCAGTTCGCATGCTTCGCTAACTATGCAACCGATTACGCCAAATAGCATTCCGAACAAGTAACACGTACCTATGGCTGGTAGCCGTGGCCAGCTGGCCACAGGCAATGGAGGGCGCGCATTGCCGTTGATGTCTTTTACAGGCGCAGCGTGGGCCCGGCACTCCTCTCGAGACTAGTGAGCGTGAGGGCGGAGCAGGCAGCGCAGGAGGCTTGCTCACATCCTAAATTCATTCGTTACCTTACAAAAATATTCTGGCAGACACGCTAAAAACTTGAGAATTTTACATAATTATGCATTTCGAATTTTGTATTTTGTGATATAAGTTTTTAAACAGACACGGTCACTAACACTAATCAGTATCATTTACACTGAAGACGAGATATTTACCATAATTTACTATTTGTTTTGAGTTCCCGATATTTCGGCGTTGTTGGCGTATTGCAAGCACCATGATCACGGATAAATTCAAGTTATTGTGGGTGGCTGTTTGTATTTTGTGGTTGGTTTGGTAGATATTTACAGTCGATATATTGTGGAACCCACTTCCATTAATTTACAATTGATTCCAATAGGTGTAGTCGAGCAAGTAGCTTTGCCAAGCTAAGGGTTCAATGACTTCAAAGACTGGATCCTCCCTAACCTACGTGATAAACCGAGCTCAGCTCTAGACAAGTGATAATCTCTTTTGTGTTGCTGGAACGACTTGCAACAGGATTAACAAACCAATCCCGTGCCTGTGTACGATCCAAGCATTACTCCAGTACATTTTTTACATTTCTATTGATGTCTGATTTCTATTCATCGTCAGACGTTGCTATCGCTGATAAAATGGCAGTTTGTCTAGGTCTAAGGTACGTTATTTGCTGTGTGACATTTAGATGGTTTTGTAACCAAGATAAAGTTTCAATTTACTGGAAATTGTTGTCAAAAGTGGTAAAACAATAATGAGATTACTGTATAGAACCTCGATATTAGCTACTGCTTAGCGACAAAAATCATTCACCTTAAAGCATGTTGGACATGATTAAAAATCGATACATTTTGCTTAGCTGAAGTTACCTAACTTTTATTTTAAACAAAAGAAAAGGTTGCCGTGCAAAAAAAAATTAAACCTTGAAAGTGTTAAAATCCGATTCAAATAGGGAACTAATATTTTTATAATAATATCACGCGGACGAAGGTTGCGGGCAGCAGCTAGTATGATATAATATTATGTCTATGTCTTTTGAATTTATTCGTTCATAGAATGCTAATTAATGTTACTTGCTTGTCTAAAATAAGAAAGGAACACGCAACAGAAGGAGCGTGTACCAAGTACCAAGTAGCAGGTGTCGTTCTGTAGTTTCTGCTTAAAAAGACGTGGATGTAAGGGTGCATATACTGTACATGTGTATTTTATTTTAGAAGAAAGTTTTTCATCTTAAATCGATGACAAAATCAAACATTTTAATGAATTTTCTGATAGACTCCCTAAAATTAATTTAAATTCGGCATTTACCTTTATTGATTTATTTTTGTTTTGGTGCAAATTTTATGTATTTTCTCCGTTGTTCTCGTCTTTGGAAGAAACCATAACTTTTGGACAAAATTGACTAAATTATTCGCAGCACATAAGACCGAGCGTGGCTACAAGCCAATTCGTTTTGGTGGCCTCCTCCTGGTTGACTCGGAAGTGCCGTGCTTGAACGACGCAGAGGACACCTGGAAAGTGTCTTGCCCGGATACGGATCGGCCCAAGAACCCGTTTTCCCAGAGACAGTGGGATGAGCCGCTCTGCTGGTTGGTACGGAATAACCTTATCAATACGTCTACCAACGCTGCAAAGCGTTTCCGCCTGCTGGCTGTGGGTGAGTGGGGGTCGGGTCTCTGGCTTCAGACACTACCGTCACCTAATATAGGCACTATGCTAGGTGACACAACCTTTCGGCTAGCTACATGTTTGCGAATGGGCGCTCCTTGATCGCATGTCAATGTGGTGACGTAGTCGACTGCCTCGGACACCATGGCCTTTCCTACTTCAGTTAGCAGACGAGGTCAAATACCTGGGAGTAATCCTGGATAGTAAGTTAAACTGGATTAGTCATCTAGTCAACAAAATAAACAGGGCCTGCATCACCTTTTGGCAATGCAGGAGGATGATAGGTACGAAGTGGGGCCTATGCCCTAAAAGTATACTTTGTTTATCCTGCGCGGTGATTCGACCCATGGTCACCTAAGGGATAGTAGTCTGGTGGCCCCGCACGCAGTGCAACGCATGTAAAGGCTTGCCTGCATGGCGACCACAGGTTGAATGAGGACTACTCCGACCGCAACTCTCGAAGTCATGTTGGAGCTTCCACCGCTCCATCTGTTCATACAGGAAGCGACGATGACGGCAGTACGCCTTAAAATTACTTCAACTCTAAGGAGAGAGTAAGAAGGAAACAGCACACCTCGGTACTTGAGGGATTCTTCAACAAGTTCCCTCTGGCGAAAGCCACAAACGATCGGATACCCAAACAGCTCGTGTTCGATAAAAAATACAAAATACAACTCCACGAGGACCACCGCTGCGTGTGATTAAGCCGCGCAGAACTACGGATCTTCACGGATGGATCTAAAACAGGTACTGGCACTAGAGCTGGAGTCTTCTCGGAGGATCTCAACATCCAAATAGCCATACCACTGGGGGCCCACAACACGGTATTTCAGGCAAAATGTATGGGCATTTCTCTGGCGGCATCAGCCATCTTAGCCGAATAATTCGAATACTCTCAGACAGCATGGCTGTACTGCTAGCACTAAACAACCACATAGTCAACTCTGGGTTAATACACGAGTGTCATTAACGCCTGATCCAAGTTGGTAATCTCAATAATATAACCATCCAATGGATCAAAGGACACAGCGATTCCCGAGGCAAACATGCAGTGGACGAGCTCGCTAGAAGGCGATCGAGCATAGCAGTAGTGGAACCCGAACCTATCGTGCCACTCCCTTTCAGTTACCTACACACACTGGTAAGGAAAGGAACTAGTGAACCACACCACAAGCTGTGGCTGGACTACTTCCTACGATCGACGGCCGCTTCACCAAGTGTGCTTCGGCTGGCCAAACTACAGCTGCGCACAGTTACAGCCGCCAACACTGGCCTCGGCTCTTTCAATAAACAACTCTTTGTCATAGGAGTCACAGACAACCCCCTGTGCCGAGCCTACATGGAGGAAGACGAGACAGCAGCCCACGTGCTTCTGCACTACCCAGTGGATGCGTCATACAGGGCAAAGTACTTCGGTAACCCAGGTAATTTCCGCGAGATTGCCAGTAACATCACGGTGCTGCTTGCCTTTCTCAGGGAGTTAGGGTGAATCGAATAAATTTCCCACCCGCACGCAAAATATGCGCTTGGACGTGGAGAGGCGGACATCAGCCCGTTATAGAATACAATGGCCTTTCCTCCAGCTTACTGCAGCACTTAAGTGCAGGTCGAATTGCGCGGCACGCTAGCATTAATGATCTCATCAGTCGTGCTCTTGCCACCGCCGGGTGCCAGCTGTCTTAGAACCCAATGGTTTGGCACGCGTTGATGGGAAGAGACCAGATGATATGACCATAATGCAATGGAAGTAGGGTAGGCCTTTGATGTGAGATGCAACATGCGTCGACACCCTCGCGCCATCACATCTTCCTAGCACGGTGGGCTGCGAGTGTCCACCTAGTATTTCTGGATATTGCCAAGCGGTTGGTCGACTCTTTACGTGACCAGAGAGTCGGCCTATTCTTTAGCCAAAGAATCAGTATTGCCATCCAACGTGGGAATGCTGCAGCCTTCTGAGCATTTTTCCTATTGACAGCGAAGGGACCAATTTTTTGCCGCCCTGTAATTCTTTTCCCCTTTTGATACTTGTACATATTTTATCGCTTTCATTGGTTTTCACACATATTTATTACATTTTAATATTCTAATACAAAACAATATTAAAAAACATTTAAAATATAAAAAATAGTAGCCCACCAGCATCGGGAACATTGTCCGAGCTACCGGTGCGCGGTGGTCAGGGCTCTTGAGAGAGGAACCTCCTAACGATACGCGCCGTGTCCAGAGGTACTGCTTTCTGAATCAAGCCCTTTATTATTTATTATAGGTCTGTAAACTGTAGTTTGTAAATAATGTAAATAAGCTAATTGCAATCAAGCAGTTAAAATTATTTATTAACTATACACCTAAAATAATATTATAATATAAATAAGCAGTTAACGTTGCATTGTTATACATTTTTTAGGCATACAAAGGCAAGGTATTTATATATGTATATGTTAAACTGAATACATACCTATTAAGTATAGTGTGTGAAAAAATAAAAAATGGTAATTAAACTTTATGCACAGCGGCAGTTACATCGTGATTCTTGACACAATCTTTCACCATGGACTCAGTAACTATCGTAATACGATCGTTATTTGTAGGTGGGTCACCTGCGTTGCGTTGGTACTTATTGTTCGTTAGTTATTTAAAATCATCAGTCATCTCTGCTATATACGATGATTTTCACATACTTATCTCCTTCGTGTAACATCTATTTCAAAGTAAATAAAAATATTTTCCATTCTGGCAAATAAATATTTTTGATTTGATTTCGTTTGAGAATATTATTAACATTACCTGCTTTAATTTACGACAGTCACAAAGCAGTATTTGAATGTTGTGAACTTATCGAACTACAATGTGAACTCGATGTGCTGTCATTTACATTCACTATCAGGGAAGCAGTCTGCAGTTGATAACAAATTACGGGTCATTATACTTAGCGGTTGTTTATAATAAAAATTAGCTATCGTGCAAGACAAAAGAGATGAACGAGTGGACAATCCGCCACAAATGGTGTCAACAACCATAGCTGTTGACACCCATTAAGAAAAGATTCTCTGCACTTTGGTATTGCCGGCGTTCATTACCAAATCGATCTACCGCACCACACACTTGACAAATAATGAATGCACGCAGTATGGAACTGGAAACATTATTAATTTCTACTGCAAGCTGCAATGGTTTCAATACGATTAATAGATGGAAAGTCATGTTAAAGCGCCCGTAGGCAGGCTGTGGTGGATTTTTGTTTATAATTATCAGATGAAATATCATTAGCAGGATCACATATTGGTTGAATTGAACCTACCTGCCATTATTTCCGTATCAAGATATTCTATGAAAACGTGAGGTTTTCATTGGGGATTATTCTTCTCTGCCCCAGCAAGTTGTTCCACAAATGGGGCAAAGTGTAAGTTCTAATGTTTATGCATACTTTGACACACACATCGATTTATTACGTCAGGGCTAATAGTGTTGAACGATTGAATTACGAGTACAAGATACAGTTTTATAATGAAACTGACTCTTCTTTGATTTTTTTCAAATTCTTGCACTATTAAATAATTCTCCTAAATCGTAGACTTCCGTAGTGTTTTTTTTTTCTTTCAATTAGATTAGTGGCACAAAATAGACATCAACATTTCAAACTTCCACTATTGAAGTCACAACTTTACTGTGTGTATTGCATTAAGTTTGCTCGAATGAAAGTAAGTCTATTATAACCCTTATACATATACTACTTACACGATCATACCTAGGTTGCTCTGATAGGTAACGTGCAATAAAGTAAATTCTAATTAACTCAGTATGAAAAAGCTCGTGTGTTGTGTTTGGGACGCACGCGATGGGCTTGCGAACAGTGGACAAGCTGGGACAGACACGTCTGAGTTTAGAAATGTGTATTAATAGCGCAACAATGCGGCGTGCACCGAGCGCTTGTCACTGCCGTGTGCTGCGTGGCGTATCATATTTGTTGTATTGCATGCGCTCGATGGCCGATAAATAGTAGTTTTATGTGAGGGCGAGCCGTGGCCCGCCCCCGGCTTATTAATAACATTATGCTCGATTAGGCATGTCCCTCCCGGCGCCTGGGGACGACGCACTCCCGCGCGTTACGTCATCGCCTGAAATACGCCCGAGTTTTACACGAAATCGCCGATCGGCGGGCGAGCCGCTCCCGGAACGACTCTCTGACACGAACAGAATAAAACCGGCCGCCGGTAGTGCCAAACCCGCGGTCAACGACTCCCGAAATAGATGCACAACGCGCGCACCTATAGGAAATTAAGAACCGGTCCGAACCGCCGCGACACTCCGATAGCGATAAAAATTCATTTCGAAAGCGGAATCCACCTGAGCGATTAATTTACTGCGGCTTTCACCGGTCGCGTTATCGAGACTCGACGCGAACGTAGGCGAACTTCAGGCCTCGATACGGAACTGTAATCCGCGGGGACGTGGCAGGCACGCGGCGGCCGCGTGTCGCCGTTGTGGCCGCCACTGTTGCGCCTCATTGTTGTCGGCGCGTAGTGCATTCTCCGAAAACGCCACACAGTCCACACACACAGTAAACAGCTTATACGGCAAAATTGGCCGCTTCTAAACGATTGTCACAAAAATGGCACTGAAATTATAAAGTTTTTCTAGTCATTAAGTAGCGATACGAAATCTTCCAGACGAAAAAATAACATAACATTGGGATGTGTAAGAGCTAGAGATAGCTTTATCAAGCATAACACATACAACTCATTGCATAATCTATAAAAAAAACAATGAGCGTGCAAAGACATTTTCTCAACAAATATTTTCAACTGTAAAAAAACAGGTCGTTAAGCTGTCTGATTGGAGTATTTCAAATGTTGAACTTTTAGATATATAATAAATGTCAATAAAAAACAACCTGTTGTAAGAAGCAACAAAGAGAAACAATATATAAATAATCGACAGATCGCGAGTTTCAGGTAGCACAAGGAGAAGCGGTGAACGCTTCGATTCCTACATGCCATTTTTATACTACATGATAAATGTACCATTTGGAAGTCATGAAAAAATCTGCTGACGATAGGTTCGGCTGCGGGCAACAGGAAAAACAGCCTGTCTTTGTCTCGTTGGAAACTATGTCTGGCAGACGACAGTATTTGGTCAAATTGTGCGTAAAGAATGTGAACGATATAATGGTCTGTATGCACAAAACACTAACTGGCAATAGATATTTGGGCAAACAGACAGACAGAGACGTGGCCGCAGTCCGCGGTCGTCCGGAGCGGCGCGGGCGGTGCGCTGGCGGGACTATCGTGTGCCGAGTTAATGAGTTGAAAACGCGTGCTCATTGCCGGCCATGAGGAATTTTAATTAGTTAAGTGGGTTACGTGAGCGACGATGAGGAAACGCACCAGTGCGCGGATTATGTTGATAACATCGACTTCGGGAAGCGTTTCTTGCTCCGACCAACCCGACTGTTACGCGTTTCTCATTAGTTATAAGTCTCTACATCATCACGATTATTGACAACAGGTCCCGGCACGTTACGTACAGATGGCGCTAGTTAGACTGTTGTCGGTCGAATAGTAACATTATTGAAAACTAAAAACGGAACTACATGAATACGATTGCATGTTAAGAGAGCGATATGAAGTAGTCCTTAGCCGAAAACCGGTTGTACGGTTACGATGCCGATACATGGCGGCGTATGCGGCGACCTATGAATTGAGTGGATAGCCATCAGGTTGAGGAAAATTTACATTATACAGATTACATACATATCTTTCGTGACAAAGAATCCGAACCAATTTCCGAATTCGGGTACCGACACCCGATGAAGACGATCCTACTTCAAAAGTCAACTAAGACTAGTGCGACACACATGTGACGTAATGATGTGCGACATATCGCAGGATTGCGACGGAGGTCGACGATATAACACGTTTGTTGTAGGTTACCGTAGGATCCAAAGGTGATGCGAGTGTCGTTACCCGTGCAAGTGTTCTACGCACGCGGTGCTGAGCCGCGCGTGCGATGTCCTCGTCGTCTGCGGTTCGGCGGCCCGGTTACCTGATGCGGAGAGAAAAGCTTCCAGTGAACAGCCGGATCCGGTGGATATAAACGTCGTTAGCGGACCGGTTCCGAAGAATTCCAGAAGACAAACGTAGAACTTGGAGCGCGGACGACATCTTTACCTGACAGTATTAGAAATAACTATTTGACTCTAATGCTGCCCGGTAAGATGCGAACCGCCACTCCGGCCGCAGACGGTGCTGGATGGTGTATCGGTGGAGGCCGGTGCGCGGTCGCCACGAGGCGGGCGTCGCGGGCGCGCGCGTGCGGACGGCGGCGCAGCTAGTCGCGGACTGGGCCGGTCGGCCGGGGCCCGCGCGGCGCTGCGCTCTCTGGGAGCGGCGGAGGCGGCGCCGCCTCGCCGCACGCCCCACGCCCGCGACACCTCCTGCCACGCGACACAACAACACCAGCAACCCTGACTCCCAACCGGCGTCGCCACCGCCGCTGCCACCACGCACCACGCATGCTACATCCACGGGGACTTATCTCTTAGCGCATCTACAGCTGGTTGCGTCACTACACCTACTACCAACACCAACACACACCAACACCAACAACTACATAGACCAACACCAACTACTACATAGTTAAGTATGTAGGAGACATTAATTGTAACACCATTCAGGAATAATAATTATTTGCATGTGTCCTAAGACTTTTGAATTAATACTCAATGCTCAAATTTTTATTACATTCCATAAGTATTACATAGATGGTGTAACTAACACCACCAAAACCACCATGGTGGTGTGTATTAAATTGATTAATATCGGCTTGTGTCCTTGGGTCGTCTTGCTTAACCTTTTGAACGCCATTGTCACATATACGTGATCAGCAAGGGCGTGCCCTGTACGCCAAACGACATAAATATGTGACAAAATGGTAGGTGAAATTGTGGCTTGGTGTGAGGGTACGCGCATGCCTTTATGCTCTGGCGTTCAAAAGGTTAAAGCCGCCGAAATTGTCAGTATGACTGACCTAAGCCTGTTCCAAACAGGAACTGGTGAATCTGGAACACATCGGTACCTACGTCTAATTGTATTCATTCGTTTTAACACAAATACCTGTCCTTACATTTAAAACAAGTATTTAAAAACAAACTGTAAAAAAGTTGGAACTTTGACCCCCAATATCTCCATAACTAGAAGGTTCCCAGGTATGGTCTAGAACAAAAAAATTACCGCAATGACGGGGAGAACAAGTGCCTTTCGGCTTCGTCAAGGGTCTTGTTACACCCCCATTTGTTATAGATTATTAAGTTTGAATTGACCGACACGTCACCCGTTGTTCTCCTGTTAATAGTAAAAAGGTACTACTACTACTACTTTAAATATTTAGGTTATTCCATTTGAACCCCCCTTCCAGGGTAAAAAGGAGAGGGCCCCTTTTTACCCTGCCTATTTGTGCCACCTATCAATTTTTGACTTTTATTATTTTCATTCTTCTTGACGGTACGGTTGACGCAGTGGCTGAGCGATTGACTGCTGCGCTTCGTGTCACGGGTTCCATTCCCGCACGGAACAAATATTTGTATAGCCTACAGGTAGTTGTTCCGGGTCTGGCTGTTTGTGTATGTGAATTTAAATGTTTGTAAACACTCCCACGATACAGGAGAAATTCCTAGTGTGGGGCAACGTTTAAAAAAAACTACTAATGTAAAAATTTGATTCTTCTAACCTAACAGACAGATGTGTTGCTGGGGAGTTTGTTCCGCCACTTCTTCCCCGCTGAAATACTATCGTTCGAGCCCAGGTTTTACAGCAAGCATATTTAGTAAGTATGAAAACTTGATAGGTAGGGCGTGATGAGAGAACGCTAAAACTATACCATGAAAAGCTTCACACAGGAGCCTATCGTGCAGGGGCCCACTTTCAGTTTTCAATGACACTAACAATGGGCTGTTCTGTAACGTTGATTTTCATCTCATCGTACAGGGCCCGTACCAAAAGGACTTAAACAGACCAAACTTCTCGAAGACATTGTGGCTTTTCACTAAATCTAAATAAGAGTATGCTTGCGTTGCTTGCTCCCGTAAGTGATAGTTTAAGTTGAGAATATGCTTGCTGAAAATCCGTCTCAGCTCAGCTCCCTTACCACTTACCACAGTGATGAAGAGCGGCCGTTTTGGGGGACTGTCTCATGTACATTTTCTGATTTGAATAAACGACTTTCAATTTTGACTGAAACGGACTTTTATTAAAGGGGTTTAAATATTTTAGTATGACGCCTGGCCTGCTTAACTGTCCGCCATTTTAATTTATTTTCAAAATAAAAAAAAAACGCATAATACCTGAATGAAGCAATACAAACAAGGTAAAATCTTTTGAAACGTCACGTTGTACCAACGCCAACGGTGCCATCAGTGAATACATTCTAACTTTGATATCTTATATCTCGTAAACATGTCGCTTTCAGACTTTGTCTCTTAAAATACTTGTTTTTGTTGATGCTATCTGGTATTGATTCTTTAGACATACTTTAAACATTTCCAAAAAAATAAAACAATTGTGGACAAGTGGGCAGGCCAATTTATTCAAACCTCTTTCGATGATATTCTCTTATTCACAGCATTTCGATTTGTTCGTGGTGCGGCCGTTGTTGCATCTTTGATGCCGTTGTACCTCGATGGTGTTCGCATCGATTATACAGATACCGCAAAAGATCTAGGTGTAACTATTGATTCCTATCTGCCGTGGCGAGCTCAAGTCAATGAGGTAAGCCGTAAGGTACACTTCTCACTTCATTCGCTAAAATGCCTTCAGAGTCTTTGAAGACTAAAATTACATTGGCTCAAACACTTATTCAGCCGATTATAGATTATGCCGATGCCTGCTACCTTGATGCTACTGAGAAGCTATTAAATAAACTTGAGCGCTTGCAAAATTTATGTATTCGCTTTATTTTTGGTCTCCGTAAATATGACCACGTTTCTCACCTTCGCAAAGAACTCAAGTGGCTCCCAATCCGCCTTCGCAGGAACACTAGTATCCTATGTCTCCTCTTCAATATCCTACACAACCCGTCCTATTCTTCGTACCTGCGTGAGCGTTTTTCTTATGCCCGCCCTACTGACGCACCGTGTAGATCGCACCTTAGATCCCTACTTAAATCCCGTCCTCATAAATCCAGCTATTACTCCTACTCCTTCTCCGTCCATGCTGTAAGGTTGTGGAACTCCCTTCCGCCTAGCATTCGTGATTTAAAGACCATTTCGTTATTCAAATCCCGAGTGAAAGAGCATTACCTTTCCTCTCAATTATAATTTATTATATATATATATATGTATGTATTTTTATTAGTTTATACATTATGTACCTATTTATAAAAGTATATATTAATATTTATTGATATTTGTATTTAATATTTAGTTTAAATTAGGTATGACACATATACAACTTATTCTCTTCCGTTTCTACACACTATTGTCTACATTTCTTTTTTTCACTTCTCCTTTTGCAGGTCTGCTGGCAGAAATTTCTTAGGAAATAAGCAGTACCTATGTACTCAAGTATTAAAATGAAATTTTCCTGTGTTGCATTGTGTGTACATAAACAGTAAAATAAATAAAATTATTTAAATATTTGATGAATCCATAACTGTTTAACTTTAGCGCAATAAAACGATTAGTGGGGCAAAGTGGCATTAAAAATTGAAGCATGGACAACTCACTAAAATTAAAAAAAAGAAACATGGCAGATTTTGGGCGCCATATTGTGGGGTTAAACATTTTTTTTTCTTCCAACACCTTCTAGTGGGATATCAAAAATATTTAGGACACTAGATTGATTGACGAGGTGATTAACTTGGACACCAACCTAGACGCTTTAAGTTTTTATTAACACAGTTACATATTATAAAAATCTTAATGTTTTCTATGTATATTTTCTTTCCCGACAGGTGGGTGCAACTTGCAAGTGCAACCTGCTGCCGGCGCCCATATGCGGCAAATGTTACATTTTATGTTTTACCCATCTATACTATGTTTACATACATATAATAAATCTCTGAACGTGATCTGTACATTGAAAATATTTAGAAAAAATATAGTAGGGGTTTTAAAGAATCACTAATAGATCCCATTTCTACCATTTTTCGAATTTTTGTCTGTGTCTGTGACTCTGCGAGTACGGGGTCTACATGACGCTACTTTGAAAATCTACATAGCATATAGGTACCCTGTAGTGTGTTCAATCGCTTTCCATGCGTTATATTTTAGCAGTTTACTTCGTGCTCGATAGATGGCGTTGTTTATTTCACACCTTTTCTGAATCGCAGGTTTTCCGTGATAGAATGGCCCTCGCCCGCGTCAGTTGCCTCAAGTTTGATTTTTTAACCGACAAAACAAAAGAAAGAGGTTTTCAATTCGATGACCACGCTTAACTTTTAACAGAGAAGTCCGATATGCATGATTCTTTTATTTTGTGAAAAGCGTACATCTCAAAATTGATCCTATTTAAAATTGAATAATCGTGTTTGGTCTAATTTCATGCACCTTGGTGAGAACTTAAAACCTGCCTGGAGTATGACTGTCATCGAAGTTCTGACGAAGGAGACGGAAGGCAGTTGCAAGATGTCCTCAACCGTTTACAGCAGCTTTATTGTTATTGGGCTCATTTCATGCTCCTTGATGAGAACTTTAGACCTATCTGAAGTATGACTGTCATCGAAGGTCTGAAGATGGAGATTAAAAACAGTTGCAAGAGATCCTTAAGAGTTTACAGCATCTATATCGTGCTTGGGCTCATTTCGAGAACCTTGATGAGATCTTTAGACCTGCCTGGAGTATGACTGTCATCGAGTGTCCAAGGATGAAGACGTAAGGTTGTAGAAGGAATTCCCCATTTGGAAAAACATAAGTAGAATATTTTAGCGATTATGCAAATAATTCCGAGAAATTAATTGTTAGCTACTTGAATCTATACTAATAATTATTAAAAAACTGAAGAGTTTGTTTCTTTAGTTGATTGAACTCGCCAACTTCAGGAAGTACTGTTCGAATTGAATAATTCTTATAGTGTTGGATAGCCCATTTATCGAGGAAGGCTATCCATACATATAACATTCAAAGTCCTGACTGACTGACTGATATATCAATGCACAGCCCAAACCGCTGGTCCTAGAGACACGAAATTTGGACGGTGTACCCTTTGTGAAGAGTAAATATCCACTAAGAAAGGATTTTTCGAAATTTAACCCCTAAGAGGGTGAAATGGGGTGTTCAATTTTCTGTGAAACTTTTTATTCTCGGAGCCGATTGACTTGAAATTTTGTGTACTGACTCTTCAGTTAAAATTATGAGATACGTATATCACAGTTTTTCCAAAATCATCCCCCAACAGAGTCAAATAGGGCTTTGAAGCTCACGTAGACGGGCAAACGGCGCGCAGTGTTGCGCGGGGCGTGCGGGGCGCGGGAGTATTTACTTATTAGGTTATTTGTAAGTAGGTAGGATTTTTCTAAGGTAGACGTGTCTGTTAATATAGTTTATTCTACCAATTTTTGCGTTGGCTTGTGATACGCGACATTGATATAAAATATTATGTAAAAGTATCTTCTCCTTCTTCTAAATATATAAAAGCGAAAAGTCACTCACTCACTCACTTATAATCACGAAATATCGAAAACCGCTTGACGTATAAAGATGAAATTTGACAGGGAGGTACGAGGGCGGGTCAATAAGTCCGTGACTTTTAGAATAAAACACAGATTTTTTGATAAAAAAATAATTTTATTTTTCAACGTAGTCTCCCTTGAGCTCTATACACTTTGTCCAACGCTTCTCCAATTTTTTTATCCCTTCCAAAAAAAATGATTTGTCGAGGTCCTCAAAATAGGCCTTTGTTTGCGAGATGACTTCATCATTGGAGTCAAATCTTTTTCCACCAAGCCATTTCTTCAGGTTTGGGAACAAGAAGTAGTCGCTCGGAGCCAAATCTGGAGAATAGGGCGGATGAGGGAGCAATTCATAGCCCAATTCATGGATTTTTGCCATGGCAACTGCACATGTGTGCACCCTTGCATTGTCTTGGTGGAAAAGAACTTTTTTCTTGGCCAAATGAGGTCGGTTTTTTTCAAATCGTCATTGAATCGGTCCAATAAGTTGGCATAATATTCCCCATTGATTGTTCTTCCCTTTTGAAGGTAGTCAATGTGGATTATCCCGCGTGCATCCCAAAAAACAGTCGCCATAACTTTATTGGCTGACAAACCCACCTTGGCCTTCTTTGGCGCCGATTCACCCTTAGAAACCCACTGTTTTGACTGTTGTTTGGTTTCTGGTGTGTTGTGATGGATCCATGTTTCGTCCACGGTTACAAAACGGCGCAAAAACTCCTCCATATTGCGATTAAACAACGCCAAAGCTTCCTGTGAAGTTGTTACACGATTGCGTTTGTGGTCGACTGTGAGCAAACGCGGCACCCATCTTGCGGAAAGCTTTCTCATGCCCAAGTGATCATTCAAAATTGAAACCACTGAGCCATGCGAGATCCCTACGGCTTCCACAATCTCTCGCACTTTCAATCTTCGGTCGGTCAACACCATATCGTGAATTTTTTCGATTGTTTCGGGTGTAGAGACCTCAACTGGGCGTCCAGGACGTTCGGCATCTTCAGTGCTTGTACGGCCACAACGAAATTCAGTAAACCACTTTTTTACCATTTAAATCGATGGTGCAGAGTCCCCATAGTATTTATCAAGCTTAGCCTTGGTCTCGGTAATGGTTTTTTTTCGCAAGAAATAATGCTTAATAAGCACACGAAATTCACTTTTTTCCATTTTCTCCTCAAATTAGTGAGTAGTCTGATAAAAATAGCTGTCAAACACAAACTAACTGACGCAGCAAGTTTAAATTTTGACAGGAGTCAACTGACAGATGCCTGTTGACAGGAGCAGTGTTGCTGTTTCAGTAAAGTGGTCAGAAATTCAAAAAGTCACGGACTTATTGACCCGCCCTCGTAGTTTATAGTCAGTAGACGTCCGCTAAAAACGAATTTTGCAACAGGGCCGGATTAAGCGAGTTGAAGGGGTCTCACAAGTTTGTATGAAAGTCCTTAATTTTTTGTGCTACAAACTTGATACTTGCAGGGAGGTAGTTAATAGACGTTCGCTACGAACAGATTTGGTGACAGGGCCGTATTAAGGGGGTCTAAGGGGTCTCGCAAATTTGTATGAAAGTCCTTCATTTTTTGTGCTACAAACTTGATATTTGGCAGGGAGGGAGTTTATAGTTACTAGACGTTCGCTAAGAGTGGATTTTGCGACAGGGCCGGATTAAGGAGGTCTAAGAGATCTCGCAAAAAGTCATTTAATGTTGTGTAGAGAACGGTATTAGA
Source organism: Noctua janthina (assembly GCA_963576755.1). Taxonomy (NCBI): domain Eukaryota; kingdom Metazoa; phylum Arthropoda; class Insecta; order Lepidoptera; family Noctuidae; genus Noctua; species Noctua janthina. Next base: position 18,954,978 of record OY755058.1, read on the forward strand.
ATAAAAAGCACCCAACAAGGTTCACTTTGTAAAAAAGTTGTATAGCGCCAATATAAACCGGTTTTTAAAGCCATATCGTCGCCTCAACGCCATTTAATTTTGTTTCGGACCTCTACCGCCCAGGATTGCAGCACCCAAAAAGACGCCTTTTGTGGTCATCAGTACATTATCACATATAAATCTGGCAGTCAGTTCTCACACATAACATAACATAACATGACGCCTTTAATCCCCGAAGGATTGGATAGAGTTGTACCTAATCGTACACACACATTTCGCAAGTTATGTTGAAGTCCCATGTAATAGGGGGTGCGCCTATTGCCATCAATCGGGCATAAATCCAGATTCCGCGGCTGCTACGGAGAATTTCTGATGGAATAACCCAATAACACTATTATTTATAGTATTTTTTCAATTGCATATACATACATTGTTTAATGTTAAGTGGAAGAGCGGAGTCACCTAAGGGGGCGTCCATTAAGGACGTTGTTACATTTTCGATGAACTCTAGGTAACTAAAGTCGCACACAACAACATCACGCGTACGCACACATTGAACAACTCTGAGCGCTCGATTTTATACTTCATTTATATAATCTTGGTCCATTATAATATTTTTTTTAATTTTATTGATTCTGGAAGATTACTAGGACCTTTGAAAATGCATTTGGTAACTGTTACTTAGTACCGTCGTCTTGATAAGCAGGTTAGTATTTTTAACCGACTTCAAAAAAAACAAGGTGCTCGACCCGTATGTATCCGCGATTTTCTCAAAAACTACTGATCCAATATTGATCGGGTTTTCGTTTACAAATGCAAATGTTTTCAGGAAAAGTTTAACTGTAGAATGTATTAGGATCTGAGATTTTCGAAGATAGACAATGGAACTGTTCAATAACAAACAGCAACAGACTCGCGATCGCAGAGATCGTCTAACTATCTTACTTATATAAGAAATGAGAAAGTTTGTGCGGATGAATGGGTGGATGTTTGTTACACTTTCACGCAAAAACAATTTTGAACGGATTTAGGTGAAATTTGGTACACAGATAGTTTATAACCTGGATTAACACACAGCATACTTTTTACCCCGGTATGACGTTCCCGTGAGATAATAATCGAACATCACGCCGGCATTGCCGCGGGCATAATCTAGTATATATGCATCTTGGATTTTGGTTAAGACCCCATGTTCGATATTAGCGACCCCAAAAACTATGAAAACGACACCCATGAAGAAAACTTATCAAATTTTTGTCGGCGCCATTTTGGATTTTGGTTATTATCATATATCCGATACTAGCGACCCCAAAAACCATGAAAATGACACTCATGACAAAAAGCAAATCAAATTTTTATCGGCACCATCTTGTATTTTGATTTGTCTCCATATCGTCAAACCGAATCTCACCCAATCTCACGAGGGAGAAAGGAGGGGTCTTGGCAAATATCACGTAATTTTATCCCGCAAGAATCTGTAAAATTGCAAGAAAACTGGGTAAAGTAAAGATGTACTAAAAATTTACAGATTACCGTATTTATACTAAACTACGCATTTTGATAAATCTCATGTCAGATTAGAAGGGGGGAAGGGGGTCAAGCGAAATCTCACGACATCTCACCAAGAGGCTCCCCACTGGTGAGATGTCGTGGGGTCGAAAATCACCAAAGTAACCTCACGTAATTAATGGACCCCCCCCCCCCCACACAAGCCCCCTAACACAAGTTTAAAAGGTGATCTGCAAATCATGTGTCCGACCCGGCAATCGATCGCAGGACCCCATGCTTTGTAGTCGCACCTGCGACCATTCGACCAACAAGGCGGTCTCACACATACACACCAAAATTTTCACAATTCGTCTATAAATAGATTCCTAATTGATTGTTGTCACCGGTGTCCAATCTCAAATAAAGTTATCAATATTTCACATATGTAATTTAATTGTTATTACTATGAACCTGCCGCGAGTAAGCGTTCAACTTTCGTCAAGAGATTTATTCATTTTCTTGTTCCGTTCCTGTATGACAAAATAAACGAAGGGTGTCAAATTTACGGACTACCGTATTACAAATGTAAAAAGATTGTGCAATCGTACCTCCAAAATAAGTCATATAACGAAACTAAAAAAAATATAACGTAAGTGGTGAACGTGGTCAAGCAAAAACACACACACGTACACAAACACAGACATTTATTTACCTTAAAATTATTTCATATTAACGTTTATTACAACGTACATATATAATATCTTAAACTTAATTGTCAAACTCAATACTCCAAAATTGTAACAGTACCTAACATCAGAAGCACTATGTAACCTTTACATCATTAAATCTTAGGGGACCGGACTGCTTCTCCTTAACACAGGTTTTCATAACCTAGCTAGGAGAGCAGTGCTCACCCACACGTTTGTAGATAGTACTTTTTTTGTAAAACTATTTTTAACGTGTACTTGTTTTGAGTAAATAAATTAATTATTATTATTGGAAAGTTATAAGCAAGTACTACATGTACTTGCTTATAACTTAACTAATCTATGGATATGTCGCCGTAAAATTATAATAATAATAATAGTTTATTTCAAAAAAACTTAGTACTAGTTCAATACAAAACAAAATTTGGGCCCTGACTCCTAAACTAGGAAGATCCTGTGTCTTAGGAGGCAGTGTCTTATATATATATTTATTATAATTTAATTAGTTACAATTTTAATTAGGTAACAATGTTTGTAGTGAGTGTATGTGTGAAGTGTATTGTGTGGGGAGTCGTGTCATGAGTATGTGTTTTGTGTGTAGGTGTAGGGAAGAGGGGAGTGTGGTGTGGTGTGGTGTGGTGTGGTGTGGTGTGTTGTGGTATGGTGTGTTGTGGTATGGTGTGGTGTGGTGTGGTGTGGTGTGACGGGGTGTGGTGTGGTGTGTGGGATGTGTTGATTAATTATGCCTCTGTTGTTGTGGATGGAATTAGTTTGGGCAGCCCCCTGCGCTGTTATGTGATAGATATAAGTAGTTCAGCAGATCCAAGCAAGTAGACTTTCAGTTGCCTCTTAGTCTTGATCTTTTATCCACTCCACAATTTTAACTTTAACCCTATAACTATCCAATTCAATTATGTTTTTTTTTTTTATATTTGTGTATAGGTGTGAGCCTAGAACATAATGCTGGCGTCTAGCGAATGCAGTCTTTTTTTTTTTTTTTTCCGGATGGGAAATCATCAAATGACCCCCCCCACTCTGGGCGGAGCGGAGGGGAGTGTCAGACTTGTACTGACTAAAACCCATCCATGTTCCTTCTTTGCCCGTTATGTTCCAGGGCCACGGTATCTCTTTCGAACAGTCCCGCAGCCCCGGCAGGCGTTGGCCCATGCGGACCCCTACTTGATTGCTGACATCTCTTTGAGGCGCGCGTGGAACACGAACGCGCCGTCGACACGGCCCGTCGTCATAAGACGGCCGGACGGCGAGCTAGCCCATAACTCGCCGTCCACAGGCCAGCGCCTACGGTGGTCGGAAGCCACCACGTGACCCCCGACGCCCAGGGCGTCTCCCGCGGCGGCTGGGACGTGAGATTCTTTCCCTCTTACGTCCTGCCACCTCCTTCACTAGCATGACTGCTTCGCAGAAGGAGGTGACGGCTTCCCATTCCCTCTCGCTCCGGACCATGGCTTGAACCAAGGCCGGACGCGAGAGATCGCCGCCGCCAATCGCCGCTGTGAGGACACGGCGGTGCTCCGCCCAAGTGGGGCAGACCTCCACGGTGTGTTCCACCGTGTCCTCCGGACGATCCTCGCAGTGGAAACACCCGGGCGTTTCCTCCCGCCCGATTCGATGCAGGAACCTCCCGAAACAACCGTGTCCGGTGAGGACCTGCGTCAGGTGGTAGGTAGCGAATGCAGTCTTATGCTTTACCGTGAGAATAAGAGGTTTTGTCTTACGGCGTGTTGGGTCTGGTGGGGGGGGACCTTGGTGTGTTTTCTCAGTATGGATCGTAGCACAAACAGTTGCCTAACAGTAAGTACATTTGCATCTTTGTATAATTGTGTGGTGGGATACATAAAGTGCTTTTTTGACATCACCTTTAGGACAGCTCTTTGTGCTCGTTCCACCTTGAGAAACTTTGTCCGAGCTGCGCCTCCCCACACTGTGATGCAATAGGTGATTACGGATTGACATATAGCAATATACACCATTCTAATCATGTTGAAGTGGACTGAAAACCTAAGTGACTTGAATACATAAATCATTCTTCTAACTCCACTGGTAATAGTATCTAAGTGTGAGTACCGGTTCAGTCCTCTATCCATAACCACATCCAAATACTTAAGCTGGTTCACCTCGCAAAGAGAAATGCATGAGCAAGGTATGTGGCCATCACATGACATGTGTGGGCGTTAATGACAAATCCTTTAGGAGGTTTAGTACCAGGGTGAAGCCCGAACGGGATGAAGTAGGTCTTTTCCAGGTTCAGAGTAAGGAGATTTAGCTGCACCCAACCCATAACAGATTTAAGTAAGGTTTCGGCAGTAGTTCTCAGACTCTCCCAATCAGTTCCATGAACAATGATTGCAGTGTCATCAGCATAGGTGAATATTTTAGAGTTTGTGAGAAGTATGCAGCAGAGCTCGTTGATGTAAACCTGGAAAAGGGTCGGGCCAAGCGCACTCCCCTGCGGTACACCAAAGGTGGTGGTTTCCTCTCTATTAACATGGTCACTAACCCTAACACAAAGTTTACGGTTAGTGAGATAACTTTCAAAGAAATCATGAGGTAAACCACGTATGCCGATGTCCTCCAACTTCGATAGGCGGGTGGGAACAGACACCGTATCAAATGCCTTTTTTTATGTCTAAGAATAAACCTATGCCATTCTGTTCTTTGTCGAGCTTTCTTGCAACAAATTCAGTTAAGTCGAGAACTCCATCTTCTGCCGATACTCCTTTTTTAAAACCATACTGGTTTTGTGCAATTAAGTTATTTTTGTCGAGAAACTGAGTAAGCCTTAGATTTACTAATGTTTCAAATACTTTGGAGATAGATGAAAGGACTGAAATAGGCCTGTAATTGTTCATATAGTCTTTGTTCCCACCCTTATAAATCGGATGCACAACAGCCATTTTAAAAGCCTCCGGAAAAATTCCAGCGGCAATTGAACTATTGAAAATATGCGTAATTCGAGGTACGAGGACATGACAACATTGTTTTATTAGGTTTGTTGAGATGCCATCCCAACCGGTAGCAGAATCTCGACGGAGCTGAATAATGGCATTATTTATATCCGATTCTGAGTTAAGGGGAACATTTTTACGAGGCTGTGAGCACGGGCTGGGGGGCATCGGGGGACGCGATGTGATATTAGACACGAGGTTCCTGCCAACCTCCGCAAAGTACCTACACACACGATCAACAGCTGCTTGAGGATTTAGATTCAATTTTTAATAGGTTTGTAGAGGATGTCGGTGTTTTCTTATTGTTTGTAATGTTTTTAACTTTATTCCAAAGTTTTGATATGAAAGAAAAATTCAAGTGCGAGCAGGGTTTGAACCTGCGACCTTCCGATTCAGTACACCGGACATCTTAACCAATTAGACCATCGCACCCTGCTCACAGCTCTCGAAATCTTTCGTTCCATTAATAACGTCTTACGGTGACGTTAGCGCCATCTATTTAAGAAAGTATCGAACTAATTTAAACCAACACGTTGACATTGCAACCAATGCAATCAATGTTGTATAGAAGTCGCCATATCAAACTAATTTTTAATATTTTTATACGCAAACCCTGCGTAGGGAACTGCAGCTGTTGTTGTTTTATTCCAAAGTGTCTTAATATTTGTTTTACCTTTCTCTAACTCGTTCTTTTCAAACTGAGCTTTTAAGTTACGTAATATAATGTTACAGTGGTTTCGGTAGCGATTGTTCATATGAAGTAAATCACGATCGCATGAGACCAGGCGTTATCCATGGCTTAATATTTCTATTCTTTTTGGGAATTTTAACCTCGTATGTATGTTTTTTTACTAAGCCCTGGATAATACCGATCAATTCGTATGCAACTACATTCGCATCGTCCATACGTCCATATGTGAGAGGTCCGTGACTTCGATTTCCTGAACCAGCAAAATTGTAAAAACCGTTAGATTATAATCTATCTAGCCAGATTGTAAACTGTCGAAAGTTTGTGAACCGTAGCATACTGATTACAATTTAACGCATTATTTTTCGGTAGATTATAATCTGCCGAAGTGAAACAACTATCAAATTGTGAAATGGCATGCGACGGATCGCAACTCGCGCGCTGATTGGTTGAACGTCATGTGCCCCGCGCCGCCATATTTGTTTAACGACGTCGTGACGTGGTGATGTGGGCAAGCCCTAACTATTTGAGTACTGTTACGTATTTAATAAAAAATGAACTGTTTCATTTAGTATACCGTATGTCATTACTTTCCCGAATTTGATCCCCATTAGCGACATTGTCGTGGTATTTGCATGTGATGCGGAGAAATGAGGAAAATGTCGTAAGGAAAGTGTTGAGTATGAATGTGGATGGGTATAAGAGTACAGAAAGACCCAAGAAACGATGGATGGACTGTCTAAACTGAGTAAAGGATGATATGGCAAAATAGGAAGTGTTTGATGAGTATTAGAGAAGTATGGAAGAAGAAGACATGCTGCATCGACCCCAAATGAATTGGGATAAGGGCAAGAGAATGATGATAGTGACACTACCAAATGGTGTAATAATACAGGCTGTGTTTTTTTTCCCAAAATCAATGGGTTCGATTCCTGGCTAGGGATATTGATTTTCAAAAAATCCAATAATGCAGTTTTAGTTTTCATCAAAATCAGGCTCGAGACTTCTTTGAGTTTTTTCTCTATTCCTCATAGTTTCGGATTTGGCCATCCACGCCCACTTGAAAAATTCACATTAGATAATGTGTGTTATAATAATACAAGGAAAAAAAACGAAATTAAGTATCTGGACTTGGCTTGATATTGTACCGTTAGTCGTTACGGTTAACGGACTCATAGCAGAGAGCCTCGACCAACATTTTAGGAGGCTCTCATGCGCGGCTGGATCAAGGGCTTGATTCAGAAAGCAGAACTCTTAGACACGGCACGCATAGTGAGACGGTTCCTCCCTCTGGAGCCCTGACCACCGGAAGCCTGGACCTTGTTCCTGATGTCGATGGGCCATCTATTTTTTGTATTTTTAAATGTTTTGTTTACTTTTTTTTTTAAATATTTAAAAATGTATAAAATAAGAGAAATGATGAATAAAGGAAATAGTAGTTTAATGTCATAAAAAGTCACCAATGATTACAAGAAGCCGAGCCAAAGAACAACAAGATGCACATACACCATAACCGGGCTCGTCACTCAGCTCCGCCTCGCCGGATCCCGGATAGCCTGTGTCACCAGCAGCGGCAGTTGCGTCGACCTCGAGCGACGAGTATTTCTCTCCGCCGACGACGCCACCACCTGTTCGTCGACGGGAAGGACGCCGGCCGGCGGACGGTTTAGGACCTCGAAGCCTACCGGCCTCTGATAGGGTCCCAGCTCCCGGCGGGAGTGTGCAGCGCCTGCGATGGACGCAATTCATCAATAAAAACGTTATGCGCTCATGCTATGGGGCTACATCATCATCATCATCATTTAAGCCGAAAGACGTCCACTGCTGGACATAGGCCTCCCCCAAGTGTCGCCACATTGACCGATCCCGTGCGTCTCGCATCCAGCGGAGCCCCGCAACCTTTACCAGGTCATCGGTCCACCTAGTGGGAGGCCTTCCAACGCAACGTCTTCCAGTTCGCGGTCACCATTCCAGAACTTTCCGGCCCCATCGGCCATCGGTTCTGCGAGCAATATGCCCTGCCCACTGCCACTTAAGTTTGGCTATTCTTCGTGTTACGTCGGTAACCTTGGTTCTCTTACGGATTTCCTCATTTCTGATTTGATCACGCAAGGAAACTCCGAGCATAGCCCTTTGGGTGACTTTAAGCGTTCTGATGAGGCCCATTGTGAGCGACCACGTTTCGGTCCCGTATGTAATCACTGGCAACACACACTGGTCATAGACTTTCGTCTTGAGACACTGCGGTAAGTTGGACGAGAAGATACCACGCAACTTCCCGAACGCTGCCCAGCGGAGTCGGATTCGACGATTAACCTCTTTCTCGAAGTTATACCTACCTAACTGGATCGTTTGTCATTCAACATGACTTTGGTTTTGTCCATGTTCATTTTAAGACCCACTCTTCCGGAAGCTCTACTGAGGTCATCGAGCATAGTACTGAGGTCCTCCATGGTCTCAGCCATGACCACTATATCGTCGGTAAACCGAAGGTGAGAGATGTACTCGCCATTGACGCTGATGCCTAGCCCTCTCCAGTCCAGAACCCTGAAGACATCCTCCAGTGCAGCGGTGAACAGTTTCGGAGATATGACGTCTCCCTGTATCACACCTCGCTGCAGAAGGATAGGTTCCGAGGTCCGGTCCTGAAGTCGGACTGACATGGTGGCGTTTTTGTACAAACACTTCAACACCTCGATGTACCGTCAATTTGGCACCGTTGGAGAGACTGCAGTACAGCCCAAGTCTCAATCGAATCGAAGGCTTTCTCGTAGTCCACAAACGCCAAACAGAGAGGCAGGTTATACTCTTCGGTCTTCTGTATAACCTGCCGCAGCGAATGTATGTGGTCTACGGTGTTAAAGCCTTTTCGGAATCCGGCTTGTTCGGGAGGCTGAAAATCGTCAAACCTGCACGCGAGACGATTCGTGATGACTCTTGAAAACAACTTGTAGACATGGCTTAGAAGTGAGATGGGCCTATAGTTCTTCAGCCGGGCATTGTCGCCCTTTTTGAAGAAGAGTACCACCACACCCCTGCAGCATGCCTGCGGCGTTTTCCCCTCGAGTATGACGGAATCAAACAGCTTCTGAAGGGCCTTAAGTACCGGTTTTCCACCTGCCTTCAGGAGTTAGGCCGTAATTCCATCATCACCCGGTGCCTTGTTGTTTTTCAGCTGTTTTAGAGCCATCCTAATCTCGTACAGACTGAAATCCGGAATGTCTTCGGTATAGTGTCGGGTCAGTCTAGCTCTTGGGTCGTTAGCTAGATTTGCAACGGATTTACTGGTTGAAGTGTACAACTGCCCATAAAAACTTTCGATCTCCCTCAGCAGCTCCGGTTTGGCGGATACGATCCTGCCATCGTCGGTCTTCAGTTTCGTGAGCTGGCTCTGCCCAATAGCCAGATCTCTTGAAAATACCTTGGAGCCTTTATTCCACTCAATAGCGTCTTTAATACGCTCGGTATTAAAGCGGCGGAGGTCGCTCTTCAAGGATTTAGAGATCCGTCTATTGAGCTGGTATTTCCACGCCTTATCTGAAGACTGCAGGATCATCTCACGCCGCTCCTTCATGAGCTCGAGAGTATGATCAGAGAGTTTTTTGTTCTTGTGTGCACGACGTGTCTTGAAGAACTATGACTCAGTCGTATGGACAGTTTCCACGAACCCATCGTTGTAATCGTCCACCGAGCGTCCTAGACACTCGAAACGATTCTGGAGTTCAAGCTGAAAGCTCTCGGGGTTTTGGATCTGGATCTGTGCTGGACGAAGCGTAGACTTCATCAGTCGAGACCTTTCAAGCTTGATATTGATGTTCAATGTGCCTCTTACCAGGCGGTGATCGCTCCCGGTTTACACCGAATTGATCACAGAGACATCATTGAACATTTGCTTCTTGGTTGACATGATGAAGTCAATCTCATTTTTAGTTGCACCATCGGGACTCTGCCAGGTCCACTTCCTGTACTCACGCTTTTTGAAGAAGGAGTTCATCATCTAGAGGCCCTCCTTCGCCATAAAACAAGCCAGTTGGTGACCCCGGTGGTTCCGACGTCCAACCCCAAATTGCCCCACCTGCAGCTCATCCCCGTCTCGTATGCCTAATTTCGCATTGAAGTACCCCATGACAACGGTGAAGTGAGTTTTGAAACCATGCCGGGCTTTGGAAATATCCTCATACATGGTCTCCACTTCATCGTCGGGGTGTGCCGAAGTCGGGGCGTAGACCTGTATGACCTTCAGCAAATATCTTGAGGATATTCTGAGTATAAGGAACGCCACCCTGCTTGGCACACTCTCGATCTGCACCACGTTATTCACGAGGGACTTGTGAACGATAAACACAACACCACCCTAGGACTGCCGGTCACCCTCTCGGAAATAGAGCAGGTTGCCGGATTTTAGGATTATCGTGTCCTCCCCCTCTCTTCGGACTTCAGATAATCCCACAATACTCCATCGCAGCCTGCTCAATTCCTCTTTGATTTCCGTTATCTTCTCGTCGGTCCGGAGTGTACGCGTGTTGTATGTTGCCAGGTCAAGTCGTCGGTATAGGCAGCCTGATCCCATCCGGAGATTCTAAGCACCCCTTGCCACGCTGTGACCTCGACCGCTACCATAGTCGAGGGTAGACGGGCTGCCGGGTACTAGGGGTCATTTTTGTGTTGCGCTCATCATTGGGGGGGTTTTGCCTTAATCACCACGCTTGGCAGGCGGGTTGGCGATCGCAGTACGGTTGTTAAAAACACAGAGAACGCTGCTGCCCATTCTCTGGTAAGTCCCTTAGTCGCCTCTTACGACACCCACGGGAAGATATGGGATGGTGCTATTCTTTAACGTCCGATACCATATGGGGCTACAGAGGGAGGAAACAACCTGACCGCGTACCGTGTTCGGATGCCCTCTCTGTTTCAGGTGCTTGAGCCAGATGTCAACGGGTGCGATTCGAGAATATCGGTTCATGCAACCCGACCTTAGACCACGCATACCTCGTTTGCCCATGCATAACAAAAATATGGTGCTGGTGGCTGTTCTGGATTCGCAGTTGTCAAACTATTTTGACAACTGCGAAGACCTCACCGATGCTCACTCAATCCTGTATTGTGCGGCTGTAGCGGCATATCGTGTAGCTCATGTCAAATTTTTTGATGACAGAGTTAGACGACCTAAACCAGCCATACCAGCATGGCAGTATAGGATTGAACGACGTATTGGTGGGGTCAGAGCACTCATCGACAAACTGATCTGCATCAGGGAGGGCAATACTCGCCCTAGAGTGATGCGTTTTGTGAGGCGGGTGTTCTCGGGGACTGATATTATTCCTCGAGACTACATGTCCCGTGTCACAGAGCGCATCGACTTCCTGAAGCAGAAAGTATAAGCATGGGCAAACCGTATTCGTAGGTATAAGCGGCGGGTGGACCGATACACTCAGAATCGTACATTCCAAAGAGATGAAAGGTAGGTTTATAGGGCTTGGGAGCGACCGGACCAAGGTGTGGCTAACACGCGCCTGCCGGATGATGATGCATGTCTTCGTTCTGACGCAGCATCTGGTCGGTGCCTGTTAGCCATACCGAGGGTGAATGGACTCGGGAGGTCGAGTGAGCGTGCGATCTAGTGCCAGAAATGGGGGCAATCACTATCAGCCTCCAAGCCGTAGTTCGTGCAGTCCGTCCGTTGCCTAACTGGAAATCTCCAGGGCCAGATGGGCTGCACAACTTTTGGATTAAATAGTTTACAAGGTCGCACGCTCGCCTGGCGATCCTGTTCCCGTCAGCCAGGGTCGTAGCCAGAGTTCGTGACAACAGGTATAACCCACCTGCTCCATAAATCGGGTAGTACTGCGGAGCCTAAAAATTATAGAGCGATTACCTGTCTTCCGACGGTCTATAAAGTTCTTACATCCATTTCGAGAGCTAAATTAATAAACACATTGATGACAATTCTGTCATGTCCGCTTCTCAAAATGGATGTAGGAACGAGTCCCCCGGTACTAAGGAGTTACTCCTCATTGATATGGCCATTAGTCAACAGGTTCACCGTTCCCGAAGGGATCTATCGACATGTTGGATAGATTATAAAAAGGCCTATGACTCGGTGCCACATACATGACTCATGAGAGTGCTAAAGTTGTATAAAGTTGATGCAACTTTGCGCACCTTCATGATGTCATGTATGGGGCAATGGAGGACAGTCCTTCGCTATCCAGGATGTCGGCAAATCCAGAAGAATAGCGAGCCGATAAAGATAGAGCGAGGTATATTTCAGGGCGATAGTTTGAGTCCACTTTGGTTCTGCTTAGCCTAAACCATTATTTAGGATTTTCAAACAAAAGATTAATAATGGTTCGTACGCTGCAATCTGGAAAAAGGCTAATATAGTTCCTGTCTGTATTGAGGTTCACTGCAGGCGCAGCGGCAGCGCCAGCACAGCACGACAAGCTTGGAAGATGTGATGGCGCAAGAGTATCTACGCATGTTGCGTCCTACACAAAAGGCCTACCCATCTTCCAAGGAAACAACGACATACCTTCCAGTCTCTTGCCATCGTCGCGTGCCAAGCCATAGGGTTCTAAAACAGCTGGAACGCCGACGGTGACAAGAGCTCGTCGAATGAAGTCGTTTATGTTCGCGTGCCGTGGAAAACGGCCCACACTTCGGCTGCATGACAGGCCGTGGTGACCGATGTTGTTGACAGCTTCACCACAGTGACAGCGATGAGGAGAACAGCAGGCAGCACCAAGGCGTAAAGAAGCAGCGAGGTGAAAGGTCGCGTCGTCGAACAATGTGCCGATGCTCGACGAAGGCAGTGCGTGAAGCCAAAGACCCGACTCCCACTCACCCACAGCCAGTAGGCGCGCACGCTCAGCAGTAGTAGCGGACGTGTTCAGTAGATTGTTCTGAACTACTCTGCAGAGCGGCTCGTCCCACCGTCTCTGGGAAAATGGATGGTCGGGTTCTTTAGTATTCGGGCAAGCGAGTTTCCAAGCATCGATAGCCTTGGAGAAGCACGGCACTTCAAATTCAACCAGTGTGGAAGCTAGGATATTCCTGATTAATTTCTTAGTGCCGTGGACCGAGGATATGAAGGCCGGTAATCTAATACTGGAATTTTGTGGACGCCGAGTCCTCCGAGTGCGAATGGGAAGAGTAGCTTGTGCCCAAGCTCGGTCGTCCAAACATTTTAATTTAATAGTTTTTAATTAATAATGTATTTAGTTAGTTTACTCTACTTAATTAAATATTCTCTTATTTACTAATTGTAGTAATTTCTGTCTGCGACTAAGCAACCGGTTTAAATGGTTTTCGGCTGTCCAAAATCAAAACCTAGCAAGAGCATCTAAGCAAATTTTATAGGAGAAGGAAAATAAACATTTTCTTGATCCTCTCTTTCGCACACAGAAAGACGTTGTAAGATAGAGAAGGATGGTAATAGTGCAAGCACGTGCTAGTTTGTGACGTTATTGTGTTATGAAATTACTTCTCACGAGCAAATTTATGTAATGGACACCGAACCTAAATATATTTCGATTCAAATAACGTAATGTTGACACTGCTTAAAGTATGACAGTGCAAATTAGGGTAAGGGACAACTATGTCAAAACTCGTGCAATCCATTTAAAGTATGGGTGATATTTAAATAAATAAATAAATGAAAAAAAAAATTATATATATCTTATTCGAAATGGATTTGCGGGGGTAATTACACCATTTCAAGTTACTATATTGCATAGTTTTTTAGATACATGGTTATTATGGGGCTGTTTCGAAATTTTGACTCAAAAAATCAGTAGGGTAAGGGACATTTTTCTTAAGCTAGAATTTTTTCATATACACCATTCAAAAGAGCGAAAAATTCTGAACAAAACTGTATACTCAACTCAATTTGGGTATTTTGTCCCTTACCCCAATTGAACCTACGGTCGACGATATGGTCACCACCTTTATAGACAGGAACTGTAGGATGTCGGCAAATCCAGAGGAATAGCGAGCCGATAAGGATAGAGCGAGGTATATTTCAGGGCGATAGTTTGAGTCCACTTTGGTTCTGCTTAGCCTAAACCATTATTTAGGATTTTCAATCAATGTTTTAAGAATGGTTCGTACCCTGCAATCTGGAAAAAGGCTAATATAGTTCCTGTCTATAAAGGTGGTTCCAGACAAAACATTGAGAATTATCGACCCATTTCTCTTCTCTACACTAGCTAAAATGTTTGAAAAGCTCGTTCATCACGAGATATATCCATTTATTCAAAATTGTATAATTCCGGAGCAACATGGCTTTGTGAGACGAAAGACTACTGTTACCAACTTAATGATTTTTACTACCTACTTATTTAATAATATGGACATCCGAGCCCAAACTGACACAATTTACAATGACTTTAAAAAAGCCGACGATAGAGTTGACCATATCGTCGACCGTAGGTTCAATTGGGGTAAGGGACAAAATACCCAAATTGAGTTGAGTATACAGTTTTGTTCAGAATTTTTCGCTCTTTTGAATGGTGTATATGAAAAAATTCTAGCTTAAGAAAAATGTCCCTTACCCTACTGATTTTTTGAGTCAAAATTTCGAAACAGCCCCATAATAACCATGTATCTAAAAAACTATGCAATATAGTAACTTGAAATGGTGTAATTACCGCCGCAAATCCACTTCGAATAAGATATATATAATTTTTTTTTTCATTTATTTATTTATTTAAATATCACCCATACTTTAAATGGATTGCACGAGTTTTGACATAGTTGTCCCTTACCCTAATTTGCACTGTCATACTTTAAGCAGTGTCAACATTACGTTATTTGAATCGAAATATATTTAGGTTCGGTGTCCATTACATAAATTTGCTCGTGAGAAGTAATTTCATAACACAATAACATCACAAACTAGCACGTGCTTGCACTATTACCATCCTTCTCTATCTTACAACGTATTTCTGTGTGCGAAAGAGAGGATCAAGAAAATGTTTATTTTCCTTCTCCTATAAAATTTGCTTAGATGCTCTTGCTAGGTTTTGATTTTGGACAGCCGAAAACCATTTAAACCGGTTGCTTAGTCGCAGACAGAAATTACTACAATTAGTAAATAAGAGAATATTTAATTAAGTAGAGTAAACTAACTAAATACATTATTAATTAAAAACTATTAAATTAAAATGTTTGGACGACCGAGCTTGGGCACAAGCTACTCTTCCCATTCGCACTCGGAGGACTCGGCGTCCACAAAATTCCAGTATTAGATTACCGGCCTTCATATCCTCGGTCCACGGCACTAAGAAATTAATCAGGAATATCCTAGCTTCCACACTGGTTGAATTTGAAGTGCCGTGCTTCTCCAAGGCTATCGATGCTTGGAAACTCGCTTGCCCGAATACTAAAGAACCCGACCATCCATTTTCCCAGAGACGGTGGGACGAGCCGCTCTGCAGAGTAGTTCAGAACAATCTACTGAACACGTCCGCTACTACTGCTGAGCGTGCGCGCCTACTGGCTGTGGGTGAGTGGGAGTCGGGTCTTTGGCTTCACGCACTGCCTTCGTCGAGCATCGGCACATTGTTCGACGACGCGACCTTTCACCTCGCTGCTTCTTTACGCCTTGGTGCTGCCTGCTGTTCTCCTCATCGCTGTCACTGTGGTGAAGCTGTCAACAACATCGGTCACCACGGCCTGTCATGTAGCCGAAGTGTGGGCCGTTGTCCACGGCACGCGAACATAAACGACTTCATTCGACGAGCTCTTGTCACCGTCGGCGTTCCAGCTGTTTTAGAACCCTATGGCTTGGCACGCGACGATGGCAAGAGACTGGAAGGTATGTCGTTGTTTCCTTGGAAGATGGGTAGGCCTTTTGTGTAAGACGCAACATGCGATGATACTCTTGCGCCATCACATCTTCCAAGCTTGTCGTGCTGTGCTGGCGCTGCCGCTGCGCCTGCAGAGAACCTCAAGCGCCGTTAATAAGGACACCTTTGTGGTAACTATATTTTCGAGCCGTTTGGGGTTGAAACTCTGGGGTCCGAGTGCTCATAGCCTATTTAAGGAAATTTCGAAACGCCTATTTGACGCTTTCCGTGACCCAAGGGCTGGCTTTTACTATGCTAAGTGTTGCCATACAACGTGGCAACGCCGCCAGTCTCTTGTGCACATTATCAGTCGACAGCGTTGAGGAGTTTTTTGATGCCCTTTTATAGTTTGTTATTAGTTTATTTATTTTAGGTTAGTAAATAAGAAAAAAAATTGTTACGCTAAAATAAGACTAAAAAGAAGACACAGCAAGTAGCTAAATTTTGTTATAGTAAAATCATTGTTACAATACTTGTTTTAAGCTGTCTGTTCTTTTGCCTATGCCTATTGCTAATTTTGTGCGTATTTTAATAGGTATCGATTCTTATATGATAGTAATAATATAAGAATCGGATATGAAACTATTCAATTTTACCTAATTATTCTCTAATAGTTGACAGTAACCAAACTTAAGTGGCAATGGGCAGGGCACATTGCTCGTAGAACGGATGGCCGATGGGGCCGGAAAGTTCTGGAGTGGCGACTGCGAACTGGAAGACGTTGCGTTGGAAGGCCTTCCACTAGGTGGACCGATGACCTGGTAAAGGTTGCAGGGATCTGCTGGATGCGAGACGCACGGGACTGTTCAATGTGGTGACACTTGGGGGAGGCCTATGTCCAGCAGTGGACGTATTTCGGCTAAAATGATGATGATGAGTGGACAGTAAATATTAACAAGGTACTAAAAGGCGCCGCCGAATGTTCACAATGATAACACTGTTTACAGTTATTGCTGTAATATTTTAGATGAAAAAATGAGGATGAGACAAAAACCACCAGGTAAGGTGAAATTAACACTTTCTCCGAAGAATAAAAATTAAGTAAAACTTGCCTTTATAGGTTCTAGAGAAAACTTGATTGGAATAGTAAATACGTTTTTTTATCAAATGTATCAAAATGATAACTAAAACTTAATGTTTAAAATACATATTAAAATTGTTTAATTTATTTTTATTAACAATGCCTAATAGGCTCTATTATGATTATTTGCAGCTACTCTTTTATTTGAATAAGAATTCAAATTACATCTATACTTACTTTGAATTCGTTTGTTACCATTTTTTTATAATTTGATTATAATAAACGTATTAAATGACATAAAATTTGTTTTATTCCAACTAATAGAAATTGGCTATTACAATGTACAAACATTGTATGTAAGCAACACACAAAATAACACACTCACGGTTCTAATACATTATTTTTCATGTCTCTTAAATGATTTTTTTTGACGATTTCCAAATTTAAGATATCCGTATGTCAAAAGTGTGTACTTCATTTTCTAGCAACAATCTCTTTACATTTTTTTCATAAATTTTTTCAACAAGTCCTTTACCCTATTTTTTCATTAATAGATTCGATCCAACGCAGAGGTCAATTTGATGTAAGGGACGGGACGACAACATACTTGGTCAGTAAGGGACATTACTAACAAAATACATTGGTGTAAGGGTCGTCTATTTTTTTAAATAACTAATTTATTTAAATAAATGATATACAGGTAGACAGAGCACTAAAATGTAAGATTATGTGTAAAATCAGATCCGAAAAAAGTTAATTACAACAAAAGCTTTGATCGATTTAGTCCGAAAAAAAACTTTGTCGGCCTCTCCTGAAAAATCGCATTTTGTCCCTTACCCTAATTGAACCTACGGTCGATGATATATTAAATAAAATTTCATATAATGGCATCAGGGGGAATTTATTGCGCTGGTTCCAGTCATATATTAGTAATCGCAGTCAAACTATAGTAAGTAATGGGTACCATTCTAACACATTTTTGGCAACATCTGGAGTTCCGCAGGGATCAATTTTGGGTCCTTTGTTGTTTATTATTTATATTAATGATATCGGTAATTGCTTTCAAAACAGTAATTTTTTTGTTATACGCCGATGACCTTAAAATTTTTAAGAAAATTTTATCGATTAACGATTGTTATCTTCTTCAAGACGATTTAAATAGATTATTCAATTACTGTACCAAAAATAATCTAAAATTAAGCATCGACAAATGTAAATACGTTAACTTTACCAAAAACAAAAACATTATCAACTACAATTATTGTCCCTGCGACGAACTCCTTCTTAACTGAAATTTGTGATCTGGGTGTACGTTTGGATTGCAAACTTTACCTTAATTTACATACTGAAAAGATAAAGCTAAAGCTTTCCAAATGTATAATTTTGTTATGAGATCGTCATCAGATTTCAAATGCCCAGTCACATATCTACATCTTTTCAACTTTTTATTACGACCGCAAGTAGAGTATGCGTGTATGATATGGGACCCTTGCTATGCAAAATATGATCAAGCATTACAAAAAATTCAGCGTAAGTTCTTAAAAACAATGCAGTTTAAATGTCACTTGGAGCGTCTACCGTATGAGGAGTCGTTGCAGAAATTTAAGCTACTAACACTACATTCAAGGCGTCTGTTACTCCAAACCATGATGCTCCGTGGACTGATACACAACAAGTTTGATTGTCCTGAACTTGTGAATATTATATTTTATATCGTGCCTAGAACTATATAAGGCGAGAGGCGCGCGCTTACCCGCTCTTTGCTACGACCTCTAGTCGTACAAATGCGGTTTAACGGGCGCCTCTGCACAGATTACCCAAAATATATAACCAGTATTTTGTTACAATAGACATATTTACGTTAGCTTATAATGAATTTAAAAAGAAAAAAAGAATTAGTTGATGCACTTAAAACCTAATAATTAAGTATAATATTAAAATAAGCCCTACCTTTCTTCCATACCGTAAGTGCAAGTAAATTAATACTTATAGTAATATGTGGAGACGTTGTTGATAGTACGTTAACCCACTTTATTGTATACTTAGATGTAAGACAAAATGTACAATTGTTTGTTTTCCCCATAAAAATGAAATAAATCCTCTTAGCACGCTGCTGGGGGATTCAGGTCTAGGCTATCGGTTGAGGAGAGGTGGTCATGTTATATCTCACCTCCTTTACATGGATGACCTGAAACTCTTTGCCCCCAACGATTTGCAACTGATGGAGCTACTAAAGGTAACTGAAACTTTCAGTAGCGCCATCAGGATGGATTTGGTGTGGACAAATGTGCGGTCATGCATGTAAAGCGAGGGGAGATTGTGGAATCTGTGGGAACCCAACTCTAGGATTCTATAAATCTTAGATCCCTCTCAGCAACCGAAACCTATAAGTATTTGGGTATGTCGGAAGCGCTGGGCATCAATGTTGTTGACATGAAGCAATCGTTGAAGGAGCGCTTCTTTGGCCGCCTGAAAAAAGTATTTAATAGTCTTTTATCAGACGGAAATAAGGTACGTGCCTTCAACGGTTGGGTCATGCCGGTTTTGGTGTACTCTTTCGGCATACTGAAATGGACTCAAACAGAACTAGACGCCCTGTATAGGAGGGTCCGTACATTGTTCAACTTCAAGTTATTTATGTTGTTTATGTTGTTTTTTTGTTTTTTTTTGTGTTTTTTTTTTTGTTTTTTTTTTGTGTTTTATTTTGTTTTTTTTTTGTGTTTGACGGCATATCGAATGCATCACCCGCGTTCTTCGGTTATGAGACTGTATATCCCGCGGAGGTGTGGGGGTCGAGGCTTTTTAAATGCTAAGACTCTCCACAATCGCGAGATATGCAGTCTCAGGGAATATTTCCTTAAAACCGACGTGGGGATGGATCAAGATGTGGTCACGGTGGACAAGGGCTTCACCCCGTTCTCCTTGGCTAATGAGAACTGGCGTAAACCTGTAGTGCTTGAGACTAACGACCGCAGGGAGGTATGGCAGAGTAAGGAGCTTCACGGACGCTTTTCCGGGCCCTGCATGGGCCCGATGTAGACCTGTCAGCGTCTGTAGCCTGGCTACGTTCCGGGGACCTCTTCGGAAAAACCGAAGGTATTGTCTGTGCAATTATGGATGAAGTTATGATGACGAATAACTACCGGAGATTTATTGTGAAGGACGGTACGGTTGACATATGTTGGGCATGCCACCGTCCAGGCGAATCGATCCGTCACTTTATCTCCGGGTGTTCTCGTCTGGCTAACGGAGAGTACTTGCATAGACACAACCTTGTAGCCAGGATTATGCAACAGCAACTTGCTCCAAAATACAGTCTTGTGGAATCGGAAGTGCCGTACTAAAGGCATGTGCCCGACCCAGTTCATGGAAAATGGCAGTATCACATTGTACTGGGATCGATCCATCATCACTGACAGGACTATTGTAGCCAATAAGCCTGATATAGTGGTGGTGGATCGATCAGAGCGGTGCGTAATGATTGTTGACATTACGGTCCCGCATGATGAGAACCTCGTGAAAGCCGAGAATAATAAGCAAATCAAGTATCTTGACTTGGCTCGCGAGTTTGTCGACAATTGTGGGATGTGGACTCAGCGATCATTGTGCCGATAGTTGTATCAGCCCATGGATTAATTGCTAAGAGCCTCGACCAATACCTGAGAAGGCTCTCGTTAGGCAGCTGGATCGAGGGCTTGATTTTTGTGATGCTAATCGATCCTGTTTCTAATACTAATCAAAAACTTCTACTGAACCAATCATCGTTGGTACTAAAAAGTCAAGTCGTTTGCCAGCAATAATTTAGTTTAGTTTATTTATTAATAATTATCAAAAATTACAGGTCATATTTTGAAAAAAGTAAAAACACAAATCATAATACATTAAAAAAAAAACAAGTCATTATACATTAAAAAGAGCATTAAACACAAATTATCATAATTTAAAAAATAATAATAATACACAATAAACAGAATAATAGAACCTTACAGTATACTAATCACATAAATTTTCTTAAAACCATTCTTTTAGGTCATATAATGCCTGGTCGGTTAGCCAACCTTTCAGTTTAGTTTTAAAAACAGTGTCAGACGTCGCGCTCAAAATATTATCCGGTAGCCGGTTGTATACCGATGGACCCATAACATGAATTAACTTTCCAGACTTAGATAGGGTGTGTCAAATCTGAAACAAATTAGCCAGCTAATTTGTTTCAGATTTGTTTCAGTTTTTTATGCGTAGGGTTACTTAGTTTGATGAACATAATGCTTGGTTGACGGCTTCGTGAAGGGTCCGTTTACACACCCTGTATTGTTTAAAAAGAGTCGAGGTTTGGAAACGATTCTGACTCTGTTTTGTTTTTAGTTTTGTCTGTCTATATTTATGTTCCAGATTGGCGGTAAAACTAGGTAGATATTGTTCATTTTTTAAACAAATATTCCTGAAAAGCCTTTTCAATAAATAGGCTATATTATCACGCTATTTGCACTAGGGATTAGCAATATTGTATTATGTACGTATTGTTCAATAATGAATTAAACTAAATTGAAGATCACGCTATTCTCACAAGGAGCCAATCAGTCAATGTTGACATGTGTAAATTGCTGTTTTAGAACAATTGTCAGCGAAGTTAATATTTCAACGGTTTTCTGATTGCTCTTATTTTGTTTTTACCACGCTGTGAGATTTACAAATAATAATTTTAAAAAATTAAGCATATTTGGGTCATACTCAGAAAAAGTGTACATTTGGTATCTTTTCTTGTCCCGCTACTTCATATTAAAGTCAATATCTAATAAGATGAAATGTCTCCTTTTTCCCCCCCTTGTTGTTTTATTAATCTATTAATATGAACATATTTCTGGTATTTTAACCGTAATTGTCGTTAAAAGAGTATATTTTTTGACTGTCAAAACATTGTTACAAATATCATCATACAATTTTTTAGTGTCCCAATGTCCATGACACATTTTCAGAGATGAATTGTTACGAATATTCATCTCTATATTTAACATTGACTATGGCTATATTATTCTTGATGAATCAAGTAACTAAATAGGACCAATTTTATTCGCAAATTATTTATAGAAAAAAATATTTTAATTAAACTAATTTAGTCCCAAAATTATGAAGTTTCGTTACTCAGGGTTAGTAACGCGCAATAAAATTTGAAACGCAATTATTTAAAGTGGTATGAATATTTTGTTTTATTCTGGCAATACTATTACTTACGTCAAAATCACTGTCGCGAAAGCCATTATGTTTTCGTCGTAGTCATGAAGTCGAGACGTGTATCAAGTGAATATTTACAAAAAATACCTCAGGGTGATAAACGACTATTATTGTGGTAAGTTTATTATATTTTTGTTTACTTACTATGTTATTTTCTTATTTTTTGTATTATCTTAATGAATACGCGCAGTGCTTGCGTGGTAAACACGTAGTTTACGTAAAAATATTTTTAGAGGTTATAATTTCTCAGTTTTTTTTCTCATTTTCGTTATATTGCGTTACGTTACAAAACTGAGAAATTTTAAGCTTAGTTCACACAAACAAGTTTTGATATTTTTAAACAGCTACTTAATTTTATATAAATTATTTTTAATTCGTTAATTTAATTACCGATATGTACACTATTTCCCCTCTGACTAATAAACACAGAATAAAGTGGTTTTTCCTTTGTTATTCCTGGAATAACTTTATTCCATGTGTATTAGTAAGCAGGGAACATATATTTTTTAAATTAATCTAAATAAGACTGATAAGCCAAATATAATCACGTGTTTTATTCGCCCAGTTCCCGTTCCCAATCCATGTGTACTATACCTTATGACATCAGTTTCGTGACGGAGATTCTCAGTATCGTTACTTATCAGTTTAGTTACAAATTTGAAATGTACACTTTTTCTGAGTATGACCCATTTTTAATTTAAAATCGTTTCATCCTATTTTTATCTTCAATTTTTCCATTTCTCCAGAAAATAGTCAGTAGAAATCTGACAAAACTATTTATTTATTTTTTGCAATGATAAGAGCCATTTCTTTCTTTTTGACGAGGATACAAAATCAGTATCACTGCTTGCTGCATGTAATTTTAATATTGACATAGATGACATAAAGTTAGGTAATGTTATCGTTTTGTTGTTTTATGTTGTGTTATTTGATGATTTTAATTATTTAATGTACCAAATTGCATTGTTATTTATTGACTATATAAGTACCAAATAGACAGAGAACTTGCCGTGTAAAATTGATCACCTACAAGAGAAACTTACTTCTGTTAATATTATTAGTGTGAGTAGTCGCAGCGGAAAAAAATCGAATTTCATTCCAGTCGTAGTTAATTATACCTTTGCTCATTAATTACTAAGAGCAGTTAATTGAAACTATGCAAGACATTGTAGACCCTTACAAGATACAAATAAACATTATAAGTTAGGCTCTAGAGTTCCTATTTTAAGAACTTGGACCTAATAACCTTATTTTACTTTTATATCTTTTGAACGGTATGTTTTTTTCAAATTCTGTTTTCACAAACATTACACACAAATTCAAAGCAACGTGCGTAAAAAATAACAACTCTGCAGTAAACCGGCAAATTGATTATCTTCGCAGTTTTATGACACACAAATTTCATTTAAACATACAAATTTACCTCTCGTTACACACTAATTATTGTATGTAATTTTTTTCTTGTACGTCCATAGGAAAAAAAATAGTGCCGCTGGGATGACGTAGTTAAAGCGGAAACAGTTTTTGTTGAATAGCTTCCCAATGGTTGGATACACAAATTTGTACTTACCATACACAATAATACAGGACGTCATACACTAAATATCTGCTGAACTGAAATGAAGAAATTCGACGTTTTTCCGCTGCGACTACGCACACTTAGTATTATTATTTTTCTTAACTTTATTTACTTTATTACAATTAATATGACACTTTTTCAAGTAGTTACTAAATAATTATATTCTGTTAATTACTGTGAATATGAGGACTACGTGGGTCATACTATTATTATTATTTTTTCTTTTATTTATTTCTACACAAATTAATTATTTTTTAAAATACTCCTTTAAAAAAAAAAAATATAAACAAAACATTTAAAAATATAAAACATTGTAGCCCACCGGTATCGTGATCAGGGTCCAAGCTACCGGCGGTCAGGGCTCCAGAGAGAGGAACCTCCTAACAATACGAGCCGTGTTCAGGAGTACCGCTTTATGAATCAAGCCCTTGATCCAGATGCCTAACGAGAGCCTCCTCAGGTATTGGTCGAGGCTCTTGGCAATTAAGCCATGGGCTGATACAGCTATCGACATAATGATCGCTGAGTCCACATTCCACAATTCAGACAACCTCGCGAGCCAAGTCAAAATACTTGATTTGCTTATCTTTCTCGGCTTTCACGAGGTTCTCATCATGCGGGACCGTTATGTCAACAATCATAGCGCGCCGCTCTGATCGATCCACCACCACTATATCAGGCTTATTGGCTACAATAGTCCTGTCAGTGATGATGGATCGATTCCAGTACAATGTGATACAGGCATTTTCGAAAACTGGGTCGTACACATACTTATAGTACGGTACTTCCGATTCCACAAGTTTGTATTATAGAGCAAGTGGCTGATGGATAATCCTTTTTTTTTTTTTTTTTTTTTTTTTTTTTTTTTTGTTTTCGGGGGGAAACCTTCAAAAGGCGACCGGTCTTTGGGGATAAGACCGGGGAGTGTGGGATTTTTACCGCACTAAAACCACCCCGGTGGTCACCATCCACACATGAGAGGAGGCACCGTTTCCTCTTAAAAGACCTGTCCAGAGCCCCCTCTGTGCAACGCCTCTTAAGGCACATCCCTGGGGCGACTATGCAGAGATCTCCCCTGAGCCTCGCTGTGCAAGTGTGCACGGCAGCACGTGACCACTGTGCTGCCGGTCATATCCAAGGTCACTTGGTAAGCGCACAGAGTCCCCACTCTGGACGCCCGTGACCCAGTGTCCCACCTGCTTTAGTGATGGATAATCCTGGCTACAAGGTTGTGTCTATGCAAGTACTCTCCGTTAGCCAGATGAGAACACCCGGAGATAATGTGACGGATTGATTCGCCTAGACGGTGGCATGCCCGACATATGTCAATCGTACCGTCCTTCACAATAAATTTCCGGTGGTTATTCGTCATCATAACTTCATCCATAATTGCACAGACAAAACCTTCGGTTTCTCCGAAGAGGTCCCCGGAACGTAGCCAGGCTACGGACGCTGATAGGTCTACATCGTGAAGCTCCTTATTCAGCCAAACCTCCATGCGGTCGTTAGTGTCAAGCACTACAAATTTGTTCCGTATGGTGTCGGACGTAAAAGAATAACACCATCCCATATCTTCCCGTGGGTGTCGTAAGAGGCGACTAAGGGACTTCCCAGAGAATGGGCAGCAGCGTTCTCTGTGTTTTTAACAACCGTACTGTGATCGCCAACCCGCCTGCCAAGCGTGGCGATTATGGCAAAAAATGATGAGCGCAACACAAAAATGGCCCCTAGTACCCGGCAGCCCGTCTACCCCCGACTATGGTAGCGGTCGAGGTCGCGGCGTGGCAAGGGGTGCTAAGAATTTTCGGATGCGATCAGGCTGCCTATACCGACGACTTGACCTGGCAACATACAACACGCGTACACTCCGGACCGACGAGAAAATAACGGAACTCAAAGAGGGATTGAGCAGGCTGCGATGGAGTATTGTGGGATTATCTGAAATCCGAAGAGACGGGGAGGACACGATAATCCTAAAATCCGGCAACCTGCTCTATTTCCGAGAGGGTGACGGCAGTCCCAGGGTGGTGTTGGGTTTATCGTCCACAAGTCCCTCGTGAATAACGTGGTGAAGATCGAGAGTGTGTCGACCAGGGTGGCGTACCTTATACTCAGAATATATCAAGATATTCGCTGAAGGTTATACAGGTCTACGCCCCGACCTCGGCACACCCCGACGATGAAGTGGAGACCATGTATGAGGATATTTCCAAAGCCCTGCATGGTTTCAAAACTCACTTCACCGTTGTCGTGGGGGACTGCAATGCGAAACTAGGCATACGAGGCGGGGATGAGCTGCGGGGGGTGGGGCAATTTGGGATTGGACGTCGGAACCACCGGGGTCACCTCTATATGATGAACTCCTTCTTCAAAAAGCGTGAGCACAGGAAGTGGACGTGGCTGAGTCCCGATGGTGCAACTAAAAATGAGATTGACTTCATCATGTCAACCAAGAAGCAAATGTTCAATGATGTCTCTGTGATCAATTCGGTGAAAACCGGTAGCGATCACCGCATGGTAAGAGGCACATTGAACATCAATATCAAGCTTGAAAGGTCTCGACTGATGAAGTCTACGCTCCGTCCAGCACAGATCTAGATCCAAAACCCCGAGAGCTTGAACTCCAGAATCGTTTCGAGTGCCTCGGAAGCTCGGTGGACGATTACAACGATGGGTTCGTGGAAACTGTCCATACGACTGAGTCTAAGTTCTTCAAGACACGTCGTGCACACAAGAACAAAAGACTCTCTTCTGACCCAAGAGCTAGACTGACCCGACACTATACCGAAGACATTCCGGATTTCAGCCTGTGCGAGATTAGGATGGCTCTAAAACAGCTAATAAACAACAAGGCACCGGGTGATGACGGAATTACGGCCGAACTCCTGAAGGCAGGTAGAAAACCGGTACTTAAAGCCCTTCAGAAGCTGTTTGATTCCGTCATACTCGAGGGGAAAACGCCGCAGGCATGGTGCAGGGGTGTGGTGACACTCTTCTTCAAAAAGGGCGACAATGCCCGGCTGAAGAACTATAAGCCATCTCACTTCTAAGCCATGTCTACAAATTGTTTTCAAGAGTCATGACGAATCACGAATCAACGTTTGACGATTTTCAGCCTCCCGAACAAGCCGGATTCCGAAAAGGCTTTAGCACCGTAGACCACATACATACGCTGCGGCAGGTTATACAGAAGACCGAAGAGTATAACCTGCCTCTCTGTTTGGCGTTTGTGGACTACGAGAAAGCCTTCGATTCGATCGAGATTTGGGCTGTACTGCAGTATCTCCCACGGTGCCAAATTGACTATCGGTACATCGAGGTGTTGAAGTGTTTGTACAAAAACGCCACCATGTCAGTCCGACTTCAGGACCGGACCTCGGAACCTATCCTTCTGCAGCGAGGTGTGATACAGGGAGACGTCATATCTCCGAAACTGTTCACCGCTGCACTGGAGGATGTCTTCAAGGTTCTGGACCGGAGAGGGCTAGGCATCAGCGTCAATGGCGAGTAAATCTCTCACCTTTGGTTTACCGACGATATAGTGGTCATGGCTGAGACCATGGAGGAAATCAGTACTATGCTCGATGACCTCAGTAGAGCTTCCGGAAGAGTGGGTCTTAAAATGAACATGGACAAAACCAAAGTCATGTTGAATGCCCATGTAACACCCACTCCTATCAAGATCGGAGACTCTACACTCGAAGTTGTAGACGATTATGTATATCTGGGACAAACGATCCAGTTAGGTAGGTCTAACTTCGAGAAAGAGCTTAATCGTCGAATCCGACTCGGCTGGGCAGCGTTCGGGAAGTTGCGTGGTGTCTTCTCGTCCAACTTACCGCAGTGTCTCAAGACGAAAGTCTATGACCAGTGTGTATTGCCAGTGATTACATACGGGACCGAAACGTGGTCGCTCACAATGGGCCTCATCAGAAGGCTTAAAGTCACCCAAAGGGCAATGGAGAGGGCTATGCTAGGAGTTTCCTTGCGTTAGCAAATCAGAAATGAGGAAATCCGTAAGAGAACCAAGGTTACCGACGTATCCCGAAGAATAGCCAAACTTAAGTGGCAGTGGGCAGGGCATATTGCTCGCAGAACGGATGGCCGATGGGGCCGGAAAGTTCTGGAGTGGCGACCGCGAACTGGAAGACATTGCGTTGGAAGGCCTTTGTGATGACCTGGTAAAGGTTGCGGGGATCCGCTGGATGCGCGACGCACGGGATCGGTCAATGTCGCCACATTTGGAGGAGGCCTATGTCCAGCAGTTGACGTCTTTCGGCTGAAATGATGATGATGATGATGACTACAAGTTTGCGCCAGTTCTCTTTAGCCAAGGAGAGCGGGGTGAGCCCCTTGTCCACCGCAACCACATCTCGATGCATCCCCACGTCGGTTTCAAGGAAATATACCCGCAGACTGCATATCTCGCGATTGTGGAGAGTCTTAGCGTTTAAAAAGCCTCGACCCCTACACCTCCGCGGGATATACAGTCTCATAACAGAAGAACGCGGGTGATGCATTCGAAATGCCGTCAACAATCTACGGACTCTCCTATCCAGGGCGTCTAGTTCTGTTTGAGTCCATTTGAGTATGCCGAAAGAGTACATCAAAACCGGCATGACCCAACCGTTGAAGGCACGTACCTTATTTTTGCCTGATAAAAGACTAGTAAATACTTTTTTCAGGCGGCCAACGAAGCGCTTCTTCAACGATTGCTTCATGTCAACAACATTGATGCCCAGCGCTTCCGACATACCCAAATACTTATAGGTTTCGGTTGCTGAGAGGGATCTAAGATTAATGGAATCTGAGAGGTGGGTTCCCACAGATTCTACAATCTCCCCTCGCTTAACATGCATGACTGCACATTTGTCCACACCAAATTCCATCCTGATGGCGCTACTGAAAGTTTCAGTTACCTTTAGTAGCTCCATCAGTTGCAAATCGTTGGGGGCAAAGAGTTTCAGGTCATCCATGTAAAGGAGGTGAGATATAACATGACCACCTCTCCTCAACCGATAGCTTAGACCTGAATCCTCCAGCAGCGTGCTAAGAGGATTCAAGGCTAAGCAGAACCAAAGTGGACTCAAACTATCGCCCTGAAATATACCTCGCTCTATCCTTATCGGCTCGGATTTGCCGACATCCTGGATAGCGAAGGACTGTCCTCCATTGCTCCATACATGACATCAGGAAGGTGCGCAGAGTTGCATCAACTTTATACAACTCTAGCACCCTCAGGAGCCATGTATACTGTGGCACCGAGTCATAGGCTTTCTTATAGTCTATCCAACATGTCGACAGATGCTTTCGGGAACGGCAAACCTGTTGACTAATGGCTATATCAAAAAGGAGTAGCTTCTTAGTACCACGGGACCCGTTCCTACATCCATTTTGAGAAGCGGACATGACAGAATTGTCATTAATGTGTTTGTTAATAATTTTAGGTCTCAAAATGGATGTAAGAACTTTATAGACCGTCGGAAGACAGGTTGTCTGAATCGGTCTATAATTTTTGGGCTCCGCAGTACTACCCGATTTATGGAGCAGGTGGGTTATACCTGTTGTCAGGAACTCTGGCAGCGACCCTGACTCTAAGGCTGACTGGAACAGGATCGCCAGGCGAGCGTGCGACCTTGTAAACCATTTAATCCAGAAGTTGTGCAGCCCATCCAGCCCTGGAGATTTCCAGTTAGGCAACGGACGGACTGCACGAACTACGTCTTGAGGGCTGATAGTGATTGCCCCCATTTCAGGTACTAGATCGCACGCTCGCTCGACCTCCCGAGTCCATTTACCCTCGGTATGACTAACAGGCACCGACCAGATGCTGCGCCAGAACGAACACATGGCATCATCATCCGGCAGGCGCATGTCAGCCACACCTTGGTCCGGTCGCTCCCAAACCCTTTAAACATACCTTTCATCTCTTTGGAATGTGCGATTCTGAGTGTATCGGTCCACCCGCCGCTTATACCTACGAATACGGTTTGCCCATGCATACACTTTCTGCTTCAGGAAGTCGATGCGCTCTGTGACACGGGACATGTAGTCTTAACGCCCGCCTCACAAAACGCATCACTCTAGCTCGAGTATTGCCCTCCCTGAAGCAGATCAGTTTGCCGATGATAGTTGTAAGGAAATATTGTTACTAACATTGTGCATCATTTGTTACTTGTTGATTAAAATGTAAAATAAATAAATAAATATGACTTGAGCAATGTCTGGACTTTAAAAGAGACGGTGACCTCTCAGATTGTTTCGGATGTTTCTTTTCAGAGTAGTCAGGTACGCAAACCCGGCCCCATCTTGTTTTAAAACAGAACATGTTGTGACATGTAAAAGAGGTTTGTAAACCAATTTACAGAAATAAATATGATTTATGACTGTTTTTTTTTTTTTTTTGAAGCAATTTAATTGTATGTACCTAATTGGAGAAGCATTTTGTATACCTAACGGCGGGACATAGATAGTTTCTGAATTTTATATATTATACCACCTACTGTTTTACTTATGTTCACAAAATAAATGAAATTGAATTTGCTTTTAAAGTATCCCGCAGCAGTAGTGAAGGGTCTATTGTTGTAAGAGGTAAACCGGAGTACATATCTTTAATGTGATTAATATATTATTTGTCTATAGATCACTGACTGTGTCATTTTTGATATGGCTACCAGTACGATTAGAGTTGTATGGAACCTTCGCCACTGGCCCGCAGTAGGAGATCTCACTGTGCATGCCGAAAGAACGGTGGCGAATACGACAGCGTTCATAATTCATGAGTAAATGACAACATTATAAAGATGATTTATTATTACACTAGCTGTTGCCCGCGACTTCGTTCGCGTGGAAATTTTGTTGTGTATGCGTGTTCAATTCCCGGGTTGGGCAATGTGTTATTTAGTTTTTCCATCAGGAATTTCTCAGTAGCAGCTACGGAATCTGGATTTGTGCCCGATTGATGGCAATAGGCTCGCCCACTATTAAATGGGACTTCAACATAACTGGTGAAATGTGGGTGTACGATTAGGTACACACCTGTGCCTAACCCTTCGGGGATTACAGGCAGGATGTTATGTGTGAGAACTGAAGGCTTGATCAAAATGTGATAACGTGGGTGATGACTACAAAAGGCGTCTTTTTGGGCGCTGTAATTCTGGGCGGCAGAGGACTGAGACAAAACAAAAGGCGAAGACGATAAGGCTTAAAAACCAGAACACTATGGTGCCATACGACTTTTTTTTTTCAAAGTGAACAATCAAACGCCTTGTTGGGCGCTATTTATTTATTCATTCTAATACCGTTTCGTATACAACATTAATTGATTTGTATAATGACCGTGTGAGAAACATGAAGTGCCCAAATGAATGCCTGCCACTTTTAGGGTTTTTCCTTGGAATTTGTTGACCGTCATTGTAAAAGCCAATTTTAAGGAAAATTGCTACTTCTTAAATTGAAATGGCAAGTTATTTGGAATAATGGGTATGCGGGGAATTAAACCGCTCTCTCCTTTAGCCACTCCTGTAATAATGGTGGCTATTATAATACTCCTGCCCAGCTCTGTTATATGAAGCCTGGTTCCATTACACAGTCTGGGTGCATCAAAATTTCGCATCAGCATAACTGGAACGCCAACTTTTAGCTCCAGCTTATGGGACGGTACGCCGTTAACCCCAGGCAGTTGAGAAATTCAATGGGGTAGGCAGTACTATCATCATTCTCCATCACCTATTATATGGATGTCGACGCCGACGATCGTATCATTTTTTTTAACTTGATTTATCCACTCGTTCTTTGGCGATAGCACTCACACAACCACCCTTCATTTTTTATATTAACCTCCAAATTGGAAAAAACGTGCATGATTGTGATTATGTGGATGTGCGTGCATCCTCTGTAGCCACTGGATGGGAAAATTCTTCGGAAAATAGAATTTTCCCATCTGCGCCCGATTCCAAACGACCCACTCCCATTTGCAGACGCATATTCGCAAAGACACCTGCTTCATGGTCCTTGTACAGTTGGTTGCCTTGAGACATGCGTTTATTTCATCCGCCGGTGTGCCCGGCTTCTCAATAACTTGTAGTATCTATCTAAAGTCGCCTACGACCAAAACGAAAACACCACCCATCAGCGCCCGGTTGCCGCGGATGTTCTGCAAGCAGTGGTTCAACGCCTCTAATGCACTTTAAACTTACACTGCTGCAAAAGGACTCTGTTGCATGTTGAGGTATCTTCACTTGCAAGAATCAGCGGCAATGTGAAAACGGAATGTGTAGTCCGGCCACCGTTAAGCAAATTTGCAGCAATGTCCGAGGGAGCCACAGCCATAGCTATGTGATGGCACGGTTGGCGCAGCGGCTGAGCGAATGGCTGCTGCGCTGCGAGTATTCGATTCCCGCACGGAATACATTTTTGTATGGCCTACGGGTAGTTGTTCCGGGTCTGGCTGTTTGTGAGTTTAAATGTCTGTTAACACACACACTTAAAATTTCTTCTGTATGAAGAAATTCCAAGTGTGGGGCTGGACTGGGGCAAGGTTAAAAAAAAAACTTTAAAGCTGTATATAGCGGTTCTTGCACAGTTGGCCCAGTGGCTGAGTGATTGAATGCGGCGCTGCGTGTCGCGGGTTCGATTCCCGCACGGAACAAATTAACAACGTCGTTGGTTTTAAGTAATTTTAATTTATGTTTTTATTTTAAAGTTTTTAGAGATTTTTTTTCGGCCAGTGAAAATTGGTCAATTATTATTTGTTAATTTATGATTACCCAACTGTCTTTTGAATGGTTAAAAAAAACCAAAAGCATACTAATCTAAGTACTTTATAATGATTTCAAAATCATAAAGCATTAGAATAAAACAAAATATCTAGTTACAAAAAGTTAAAACCGGCTGGGGATCGAACTCGCCAACCATGTTTATTATTTTGGAAATCTTAAAGCATTAAAAAAATCACAAATAGTGGAAACTGGCTGCGACTCGGGTTGCGAACCCTGATTTACAGGGAGGTTTGTAAACCGTCAGCCTACCTCGCTTCGCTTCGATGACAAATGGGCTAAAATAACCGTTGTACTCCAATGCATGTTATGACAGTTGTCATTTGTAAAACAGTTGCAGAATATGGACATAATGCAATATTGTTCATCCACCTAAGTTATTGGCACGATAATATAGCTATGTACCAAATTTCATCTACATCCGTTGAGCCGTTCTGGCGTGATTGAGGAGCAAACATCCATCCATCCAAGCTTTCCCATT
The DNA here is from genome assembly GCA_963576755.1 of Noctua janthina. Taxonomy (NCBI): domain Eukaryota; kingdom Metazoa; phylum Arthropoda; class Insecta; order Lepidoptera; family Noctuidae; genus Noctua; species Noctua janthina. The sequence continues at coordinate 18,987,762 of OY755058.1, forward strand.
TATAATAGTAGTAAGATACAAAAGATAGATATTTTGATAAAGATACCTAAATATTTTTCAAATAACGAATTACGTGCTTTTTTATCAATCAAGACGTATCAGAAATCATACATTACAATCATCGACCCTCCGACAAAGACAACCAAGACGAATCTATTTTTGGGACCTAACAATGCAGAGAAACAACATGAATCTATTATAGTTGTACAAAACTAAGAACAGCGACACAACAAAATAGTTTCAAATTAATTTCAATAACTGCTATTATTTTTATTGGGAGCGACTGGTGAAATTCAAAACATCGAGTCTGACAGCACCTGTGGACAGCACACAACGACGTTGTTAGTTCAGAACACCATCGAACGGCCAGATTTAAACATGAGGAAAGAGATTTTACCAATGATATAACTTTATTCATTAGAATTTATTGTATTATACGTAAAAAAGAGAGAAAAAAAAAATTCTGCGAAAATCTTGAGGATATTCTGAGTATAAGGTACGCCACCCTGGTCGACACACTCTCGATCTTCACCACGTTATTCACGAGGGACTTGTGGACGATAAACCCAACACCACCCTGGGACTACCGGTCACCCTCTCGAAAATAGAGCAGGTTGCCGGATTTCAGGATTATCGTGTCCTCCCCCTCTCTTTGGACTTCAGATAATCTCACAATACTCCATCGCAGCCTGCTCAATTCCTCTTCGAGTTCCGTTATCTTCTCGTCGGTCCGGAGTGTACGCGTGTTGTATGTTGCCAGGTCAAGTCGTCGGTATAGGCAGCCTGATCCCATCCGAAGATTCTTAGCACCCCTTGCCACGCCGCGACCTCGACCGCTACCATAGTCGAGGGTAGATGGGCTGCCGGGTACTAGGGGCCATTTTTGTGTTGCGCTCATCATTAGGGGGGTTTTGCCATAATCGCCACGCTTGGCAGGCGGGTTGGCGATCGCGGTTATTATAAAACACAGAGGACGCTGCTGCCCATTCTCTGGTACGTCCTTAGTCGCCTCTTACGACACCCACGGGAAGATATGGGATGGTGCTATTCTTTTACATCCAACACCATACGGAACAAATGAAATGATTTTATCAAAATGAAATTATTAAAAAAAAAGTTTTTTGGTAAGATAAAAAGTGTATAAGTTGTTTTCAAAAGTCATCACGAATCGTCTCGCGCGCAGGTTGGACGATTTTCAGCCTGCCGAACAAGCCGGATTCCGAAAAGGCTTTGGCACCGTAGACCACATACATACGCTGCGGCAGGTTATACAGAAGACCGAAGAGCATAACCTGCCTCTCTGTCTAGCTTAAGTGGACTACGAGAAAGCCTTCGATTCGATCGAGACTTGGGTTGTACTGCAGTCTCTCCAACGGTGCCAAATCGATTATCGGTACATCGAGGTGTTGTAGTGTTTGTACAAAAACGCCACCATGTCAGTCCGACTTCAGGACCAGACCTCGGAACCTATCCTTCTGCAGCGAGGTGTGAGACAGGGAGACATCATATCTCCGAAACTGTTCACCGCTGCACTGGAGGATTCTTCAAGGTTATGGACTGGAGAGGGCTAGGCATCAGCGTCAATGGCGAGTACATCTCTCACCTTCGGTTTACCGACGATATAGTGGTCATGGCTGAGACCATGGAGGACCTCAGTACTATGCTCGATGACCTCAGTAGAGCTTCCGGAAGAGTGGGTCTTAAAATGAACATGGACAAAACCAAAGTCATGTTGAATGCCCATGTAACACCCACTCCTATCAAGATCAGAGACTCGACTTTTTTTACATTTTGATTTATATTCTTGAATTAACCATCAGTTTTTTATTTATATAAATAATTCATTTTTAATGAATCTTAACCAGTCTAAAATTATAAATTCAAATTTCATATCTTTATATAATATTCTTTAGAAATTTATTTACCTTATGTACAGACTACAAATAGAACTAAACTAATGATAAAACTAAGACTAAAATAATATAATATTAATAAATTAATATTCTTAAGTTGAGTTTTGATTTGCATGTACCTAGCTTATTAATTTATATTTCGACACCAGCAATGGTAGTATCTATGTAAAATATACTGAGAAATAAATAAATAAAATAAATAATCTTAGAAACAATTGAAGAAAATAGGATATTTAAAAAAAACTTGAAATATGAACATTGAAAAATAATTTTCACGCTTGCTTGCAGGCCGAATACAGGGACTTTTAGAATATAAGATCTTTGCTTGTAATTTGTATGTATTTTCTTGCAAATAAACATTTTTGTTGCACCCAGTATACATAATTATATTATTAAATGCTATTTATATTATTTAATGCTATTATTAAAAAAATATCAGTATATTAAACATAATTAAATCTTTAAATTCCACCAATAGTACAGGTTATGATGGTATTTTTACAAAGGTGATCCATCTGTACCCACATAAGCTACCTAATAAATCTGTGCATCAGCTTAGGTGTATATCCGGATGCCCTAAAAGTTTCAAGAGTAAAACCACTATTTAAAAAACAATAAAGAACACATGGCTAACTATAGACCAATTGCCTTAATTCTCACAATGTCCAAATTTTTGATAAATACGAGTACGTTTACAAAGAAGTGTACTCATACCTTGAAAAGAAATATATAGTTAGAGAAGAGCAAAAGGGGTTTAGAAAAAACATGTCAACCAATATGGTCAATTGGCCATTTATGACTTTTTATATACAGTTATGACGAACATGGACAGGAGAATCCCAGTGTGTGCTATATACTGCGACATGACGCAAGCCTTTGATTATGTTGACCATAGCATCTTGCTACAAAGATTAGAAGTCATACCTCACCAATAGAAAACAATACTCGGAAATTGAGAGAATTAATTTTAAGACAAAGAAAGACGAAATTTATGTATCAAGCGAACGCATACCTATACAGTATTCCTCAAGGCAGTATACTCGGATCTTTATTATTCATAATATACATCAATGATTTGCATAGTGCTATTAACCACCCCATTGACTCTTTTAACCGACGACAACACTTCGCTCGCCAATTTATCCTATACCTTTTTAATTCTGGAAAAGTTGACAGCCCCTATTCTCATTCCTGTGTGAATGAACAAAAATAACCTTATTCTGAGGAAGAGTGCAAAAATTTGCGAGCTCGCTTAGCTCGCTCTTTCGTCTAAGTACCTACAAGCTGAAGATGCACCCCCCGGAAATAAACCTGTAGGCGCCCATGATCGTTTTGTGTGACCCCCGTCCTACCCCAAAGTCTTAGGCTGGGAACGCGCCTGCACAGGTCTTTCTATTACGCATCAATATAAATTCGTCGAATTTCAAGACATTCATAAACGAAAAAAAAAATACTACAAAGAAATATAAATAAAACAAGCTTGCGAATGGCGAAATTTCTTTTTTGCTTTCTTCTCTACATCTCTAGGAATTTAATAAAAAAAAGTCCCATGAAAATCCGACTACTATAAACTTCGTTCCACCTTTTGAGTATTTTTTGTCTAATAGCACTCGGCTAATACAGCCGATCTTTAAAGTACCAACTTAAAAGTTTTAGTTTAAATTGACAAAACAACCGATGCTGTAGAGTATATTATGAAAATACTATGACTTCCCGTTAACGTATAATTCCAAAAGAATAGTCACGTGAGCGAAACTGCGGGCACAGCTAGTTATTATAAATAAATACTGTGACTGTTAGACAAAACACAACTACTACATTAATAATAATATGTAAAGAAACAAACTTTTATAAATGAAAGGTTTTGATTCCCTAAGAACGCCATAAATGTAATATTCTCATGTGGTTGAAATTAGTACCAGCATGTTATCTCTACTTATCGCTGTTCGAAGCTTCAATGACTTGTAGCGTCATGTTGATCACTGACTCCCGATAACCCTGCTTTATGTAAGTGTGACCTCTGATTTACAATGTCCTACATTTGACTTACTTCTTTACATCACACATTAGGTATTATTTTTTAGATCAGCACAGGGGATTGATGGCCTTGTTAAACTATAGGCTCCAGCTACTTTGCATTTGTTATTCAATCATAATACGTCGTCGTTTCACGTTTATGAAACAACAAATTTTTATTATTTATTTCTTAATACGAACCTGTTCATCCGATCAGTCCCTACAAAGTCCAACGGGCTCTTCGCGAAATGAAATACAATAAAAGCACTGGGATGGACGGCAGAACAACAGAAGTTTTAAAGCTAGGGCGCCGTGTTCTTGTACCTTTTTTTTCGGATGGGCACTTATCAAATGATCCCCCCCCCCCCCCGCTCTGGTCGGAGCGGAAGGGAGTGTCTTGTACCTCACATCACATCTTTTTCAACACCATCTTACACTCCGGCCGTGTTCCCTCTGAAATGTGTCACCCTAATATTATTTTATTACACAAGAAAGGAGACAAAGCTGACACCTCGAACTATCGACCTTTAAGCCTCATCTCACATTTATAAAGGGTGTAAATAGACCCTTTATAAATGTACCGGCCTCACCCTTGACCTTCACCAAACTCCCGAATAAGCTGAATTTCGTCCCCATTGGACTTTCTATGACAACAGATAACAGATTATAAACCCAGGTCATGACCAACAGCACAAAACGTGGGGTCGAGGTAGACTGGCATGTGTTGCAATATGTCGATGAGAATACATACTTGAGCCAGATAATAATACTATTTATTTATTTGTTTATTTAACACCTCAAGCACAAAGAACAGAGGCGAACTTAATGTCATAGGCATTCTCTACCAGTCAACCTTTGGGTGATGCAGAGGCAAACAGTGGTAGGAGTACCTATATATCTGCAAAAAAAATAATTTAATACTAAGATAAATTAAAAGGATATATAAAATACTATAACTATATATCAAAAAACTATAAATATATATCAATATTGCAATAGAACAAATGCAAATAGACATTTACACGGATATACTAAAATAAAAAGACAAACAATGAAGAAAACATTACCGGTAACGTTGTGACGAAACGGCCAGCTTTTTCTGAATGTACTCGCGAACTTTAATTTTAAACGATAAACGATTGGTTGCCATCCTTATTTCCTAGGGAAGCGCATTCCACAGAGAAATAGACTGAACGAAGAATGGTCGATGAATAAAGTCAGTGCGGTGACAGGGACATTGAAGATTCGGTTTTGCGATGAGCGCAGACTCTTATTATGATTTGCATAGATGTATTGAAAGTGAGGAGCAAGGTAACTAGGGGAAGAGGGAGAAACAAGGAAAGAAAACAAGGTGGTTAGTGCCCTTTGCTCCCTACGCAGACGCATGGGCAACCACTTAAGAAGAGACCGGTGCTCTGAGACATGATCATATTTACGCAGATTGAACACGAATCGAAAGCAGTAATTTATAAGACGGTCAAGTTTGTCGAGGAGATCCGCATTCAGGTCCAAGTAGCACACATCACCATAATCGATAATAGGAAAAATTAAGGACTAGACAAGCATTGTTTTTGTATTTGAGGGTAAAAAGTTTTTCAAACGGTATAGAGCCCGCAACGTACCAGTAACCTTTTGGCTGACACGAGCGACTTGAGTATGCTATTTCATAGATATATCAATATGCAAGCCTAGATCCTTTACATCAGCGCTAAAAGGAACGACTGTACCGTCAAAAAGAACTGGTGGCAAGGTTGTACCATCCAACTTACTGAGACTGCGAGAACTCCCAATGATGATCGCCTCACATTTATTAGGGTTAACTGCCACACCGTTGAAATGTGTATTAAAAAATCCGTTATATTTTTCTAAAGGAAATCACAAAATAATAACAGCTAAATTAAGTCATGAAACTATATACTCGATTATAATCGATAACGAATGAATCGGTAAAATCTTAGAATATGTATGAAAATCAAGTGACGAGCATGGACCTAGCAAGTGCTTATCAATCGTTTCGTCGAATCAATTCGTAGTGAATCGAGTTCCTTTAACTTTTCATCAACACTGGTCACCGACTGACAGATGACAGGCAGAAAAAAACCAGCACTTGTTCGTTTTCTTTCGTTCTCAGTTTTTCCATGTTTTATTTTATAACCCCTCAATCTCGAATTTGCAAATTATACAGGACTAATCCAAGGATCTTGCTACTTTGAATTACCCGGCTATTATATATGATGCTCTGTGCTCGACTCTCTGTTTTGGACAACTGATAATGCCGATCTATCGGATATTGTCGACATGGATTGCTGTGTGAATAATCTGTAAGACTGGTCGTATTAACTCTGTTGGCAGAAGAGTCTTGGACGATAAGGCGATTTTATCAGTTATTCTTTTTTGGTTAACGTAGGTAGGTAGTGTGCAGGGAGGTAAGCAGCAGCTTTCTTCGACAGCTGTTGGCTTCAAATACTTCATGGTTATTGCGGGGACGTATACAATCCCGCCAAATAAGTCGCAAAACATATATTTTGTTTACATTTTAGTTGACAGCTGTTGAAGTGGACGAGATTCAATATTAGGCTATTATTGTAATTGTATTGTAGGTAGAAGAACTGTAGGCTGCTGTGCCAATGTAATGTGCATAATGTGGTATCTCAGTTGGGCAGGATACCAAGAAAATATCGTACCTCCTGTAAGTCCTGCACAATTCTTAGATGATATTGTCATAATTATTGAAGATTAATAATGTATATTTTGTACATAATTATGTTGGTGTTTTATTTTACTTCCTCTTCTCCCTTTTTAAAAGGCAGGTACCTACTGCCTCTCACTGCTAGGAGCGTTACAGGCAAGTAGATTATTAGTGTTAAAGTAACCCATGATGATGTGGTGTGCATACTCTGAACCCAGAGATTTTAGTACTGACTCGAATTCAGTGAAGAAATCAATAGTAGGAGGACAGTAGACGACACCAATAACAGTTTTGGCTCCTTTGACACAGACTTCAAGGAAAATAAACTCGGCAGAAGCAGAATAGTGTGATGAGGAAGAAGCAAGTATTTTATATGGAAAATCACTACGGAGGTACATCGCTACACCACCCCTCCCTTACCAATCCTGTCATTCCGTATAAGAATGAAACCAGTAAGTGGGTAGGTTGAGTTGTTAAAGGCGTCGTACAGCTCACCATAGTGGCTCGGAACGCGCCAAAAAATTTGTCGAAATTTGTCAAAATTTGTCAAAACTTTGTCAAAGTAGAAATAAAGAAGTTATAAGGGTTTTAAGTTGGCCGCGTGAACGTAACGTGGAGGATTGCGCGGCCATGGAGATCTCAGCAACTACTTGGGTTAGAGATCCAATTCTTTTTGTCAATTGAAGACTGAATTTGTTAAAAATTGTCGAAAAAAGAAATATAAGCTCTGGATCAATATTTTACGAAATATTCACATTGGAAGCGCAATCCTCCGCTTGTTGTTTCTTTATTGTTGATTATGTCTTTAAACCTAAGACTTCATACATTAAAACTGGTACAAGAGGAAAGGTCTTATTTTGTCGAAACTAACGAAAGCATTAAATACTACTAAAGTTTAGTTAAACAGACGAAATAAGTCCAAAACAAAAAGTACGTGGCCGCGCGATCGAAACGTTACTTTGTACGCTAATATCTCATTATCTATAATTCCATCCCAAGGGGTAGTTGATATCGCGAAAGTTACGCATCTGAGATAAATTTTTGACCCGCGTGTGCCGCACGGAGTCCGGGCGCTTCGCCCTTCGTTAGTTTCGTAGTTCGGGTAAAAAGTCGCCGTTTTAAATGCGGGATGCATTTAAAACGGCGACTTTTTACCCTTTAAAATCTGTGTGTGAAACATTTACCCAAGGATCTTATATACTAACTGAAATGAGTACGAACAAAATTTTGATATCAAAAAACCGTTTGAAAATGAACTTTATTTATTTATTTAACAATTTATGTACACACTAAATACAGGAAAGAAGAAAGGAACAGAAAATAGTACAAAGGTGATGCTTATTTCTAAAGAAAATATCTCTTCCAGCATACCTGCGAAAGGAGATACTAAAAAAGAGATGTAGACATAGTATGTAAAAGAAGAAGAGAAAATGGAATACATAATACGTAAAGCAGAACTATTTAAACATAATAAAATAAGAATATACTAACATACGTATAATACAAAGACAAAACATAACAATGCTGTAAATACAATAAAATAACTAATAATAAATACTTATGCAACTATGACGAAATGGAAAGATAATGTTCTTTCACTCTTCTTTTGAAAACTGCAACAGTTCGGCAGTCCCTAATGTCAGGCGGAAGTGAATTCCACAGCCGCAGTGTACAGTGAAGGAATAGGAGTAGAAGTCGGTTTATCTTAAAGGCATAGAGTTTACTTTAACTAATTCAAAGGTGGAAGAAAACTTCAGAGCGAGAAAGCGATCAAGAGTGGATTGTGTCCATGTCTAATAATTGCCAGTAAACAAAAAATAAAAAATATTTTTTATTTTTGTTTTAATATGTCAATCGGAAATCACGTTGATAGCTAAACTAGCACATAAATCGTAACGGGATTAATTTAATATTCAAATACTAAATATTAAAATAATAATTTCTTGCGAAATAAAGTAAGCTTAATATAAATTAAATTATTTATGAATTAAGTTATTTCTGAATGGCAACATAGATGACACTCATATAAACAAACAATATGGCCGATTTAATTTCGCGCTGAAGTCATATTTTTGCGTTATCAAGTTCTTTTTACATTACTTAAGTGAAATCTTTCTCTTTAAATATGGTGAAATCAAGTAACTTATATACTAACTGGAATGAGTACGAACAAAATTTTGATATCAAAAAACCGTTTGAAAATGAAGTTTATCTCAAACGAATAGAGTACTTATTACTTTAATTAATTCAAAGGGGGAAGAATACTTCAGAGCGAGAACGTGATCAGGAGTGGATTGTGTCCTTGTCTAACAATTGCCAGTACACAAAAAATATATATTTTTTTTTTCTTTAGTAAATTATTCGGAAATCACGTTGATAGCTAAACTAGCACATAAATCGTATCGGGATTAATTTAATATTCAAATAATAAATATTAAAATAATTATTTCTTGCGAAATACAGTAAGCTATTATGTTATTTCAATTTATTTAGAATTAATATAATAGAAATGATTATTTAGAATTATGTTATTTCTGAATGGCAACATAGATGACACTCATATAAACAAACAATATGGCCGATACAATTTCGCGCTGAAGTCATATTTTTGCGTTATCAAGTTCTTTTTACATTACTTAAGTGAAATCTACCTCTTTAAATGTCGTGAAATCGAGTTGTGTGAAGGGGTGTAACAGTGAAGGGTTTGCTGGATGTGAAATTTCTTTTTTCAGGTAAGTTCGTATAACTTCGTTTACAAATTACGACTAGGGTGACAATGTTCTAGATATGTAAACAAAGATCAAGAAAATATTCTAAAGAATAAACCTTTTCTATTATCCATATCGGTATTTATAGTCTTGGGAAAATGCGTATAAAATACATCATTTATAATGCAGTAGCAAAACTTAATCAATTACTCCATTTTAATAATAATAAAATTATCTTCTTGAAAATAAACGAATTCTATCTTTACTTTTTTAAATACTGTTTATTGTTTGTGTATTAATAATACTGTTTTGTTTCCATGCAGACTCCCTAACAATGAGAATCTTCAGCAACGGGCTTGAAGTAGTCCATTTAACGATTATTCAACCTATTGCCTAGTTTGGAACTGTCTTCCATCATCAGCATCTTCGCACTAAGATTTAAGATTACTGACTCATACTAAAACCAACAATAACATAAAACCATAAGTTTTATAATGTATAGTGTGATTAATAAATTTATCAAATACTACATATTATGTTGTTTAAAAATGCTACATGCTCATGCTTCATCTCTTTTCAAATAATGGATGTAACCTAAGTGTCACGTATTCTTTACTTTATAGACCTATCCCATTACAGAGTATAACAGTATGCGTAGGCTTCGGCTTCGCCCTGTTTTTGATTATAAAAGAATAACTGTCCCAAAAGTAAGTACAAATATTGGATACCCTATTAGAAAGGGATGACATCCACTCACGAAGTTTTCTCGCTTGGAAGAGCTTTCCGCTGCACGTCCTCATTCCAGTTAGTATATAAGTTCCTTGGTCACCACAGAGTACTTTTATATATAGGTACAGTCACTCAAATAAAAGAAAAATAAACACAGTTGAAGGTATCTAACTACCAGTACACCTATTAATAATAAAGAAACAGAAATAAACAGTTGAGGTACAAATCATACGAAAGACAACTATAAGACAGGACAACTACAAACTGGTAAGTAAAAATTTTAGAATCTATAACTAATAATCAAGAAACAACAATAAGACATCAAACACTCTAACCTAGAATTATTTTCGTGTTGTGTTTTTCAGATTCCCGGCAGCACCATCTCTTCCACTCGTAGGAGCCGCGGGCCTTGGGATACTGGGCTACCATGGGCTTCAGCTTATAAATAGAAATTCTCTTGTGCCGACTTCCGTCAGGAAGCTTTATGAAGACAACCCCGTCGTGTGTCCAACACGAGCGCATGCTGAAGTGTTCCCTTGCTTTACTGAAGACAGATTGCCTGGTCCTAATCAAGAACTCCTTCATAGACATTTTGGAGCCTTTCAAGCCTTTCTTTGCGTTCCAGACCAATGACTTCAAATCTACAGTGGCAAACCTAACAAGGATAGGCCTGTGATGATCCTTGCTGAGGGTCCCCAGTCTGTGACAGGCTTTAATAGAGGATGCCGATATGTTACTGAGTGCCAGCTTTGCCTTTAAAACATTCAATATAACCGCCGTGCAGTCTTTTTTGTCCGCTTCAGCGAGCCCTTGGATAACCAATGCTTTCCGTCGGTGCCTGGTCCATAAGCCATCAATTTGCGTGGCACACTCATTAATTTGGCTTCGTAGCAGACCAAGCATGCAAGAACACAAGCTCCCGAAAGCTATGAAACTCCTCAGCTATCTTTGCCACTGTATCCTTGTGTAAGCTTGATTAAAATTCATGTATTAATTTCTATTAAATATTGTGCATTTTTAAAATACCTTTGCCATTTTAATTATAAATAAGTTGTGAATTCTATCAAAACTTGTTGATTTACGGAAGTTTGTATTAAGTAAAATATTAATTATTGTTTATTGTACTATAAATTATGTTGATTTTTACCTGTATTTTTAGAATGATCTTTTATTTTGTTTGTAATCCTTTATTTATTTTTATACAAATCTTCTACATTTTTAAATATTTCATAAACTAAAAACAATATAAAAAACATTTAAAAATATAAAAAATTGTAGCCCACCGGTATCGGGAACAGGGTCCAAGCTACCGGCGGTCAGGGCTCCAGAGAGAGGAACCTCCTGACAATACGAGCTGTGTCCAGGAGTACCGCTTTCTGAATCAAACCCTTGATCCAGCTGCCTAACGAGAGCCTCCTCAGGTATTGGTCGAGGCTCTTGGCAATTAAGCCATGGGCTGATACAACTATCGGCACAATGATCGCTGAGTCCACATCCCACATGTCGACAACCTCGCGAGCCAAGTCAAGATACTTGATTTGCTTATCTTTCTCGGCTTTCACGAGGTTCTCATCATGCGGGACCGTTATGTCTACAATCATTGCGCGCCGCTCTGACCGATCCACCACCACTATATCAGGTTTATTGGCTACAATAGTCCTGTCAGTTATGATGGATCGATCCCAGTACAATGTGATACTGCCATTTTCGAGAACTGGGTCGGGCACATACTTATAGTACGGTACTTCCGATTCCACAAGGTTGTATTTTAGAGCAAGTTGCTGATGGATAATCCTGGCTACAAGGTTGTGTCTATGCAAGTACTCTCCGTTAGCCAGACGAGAACACCCGGAGATAATGTGACGGATTGATTCGCCTGGACGGTGGCATGCCCGACATATGTCAACCGTACCGTCCTTCACAATAAATCTCCGGTAGTTATTCGTCATCATAACTTCATCCATAATTGCACAGACAAAACCTTCGGTTTCTCCGAAGTGGTCCCCGGAACGTAGCCAGGCTACGGACGCTGATAGGTCTACGTCGGGCCCATGCAGGGCCCGGAAAAAGCGTCCGTGAAGCTCCTTACTCTACCATACCTCCATGCGGTCGTTAGTGTCAAGCACTACAGGTTTGCGCCAGTTCTCTTTAGCCAAGGAGAGCGGGGTGAGCCCCTTGTCCACCGCGACCACATCTCGATGCATCCCCACGTCGGTTTCAAGGAAATATTCCCTGAGACTGCATATCTCGCGATTGTGGAGAGTCTTAGCGTTTAAAAAGCCTCGACCCCCACACCTCCGCGGGATATACAGTCTCATAACAGAAGAACGCGGGTGATGCATTCGATATGCCGTCAACAATGTACGGACCCTCCTATCCAGGGCGTCTAGTTCTGTCTGAGTCCATTTGAGTATGCCGAAAGAATACATCAAAACCGGCATGACCCAACCGTTGAAGGCACGCACCTTATTGCCGCCTGATAAAAGACTATTATTATTTGTAATATTATTAGTAATGTTATTTTAAATTAGTGGCTCAATTTTGACTTCCGGTACGGTAATGGCGGGAAAATGTCGTTAGTAGTCAGTTGAGTACGTACGGCTGAGAATCTTGCTAATAACCAATGAGTGATTCCACGGCAGTCATCATTGAGCTACGAAGCGAGTCGTTCATGGTTATCATATTGTATGTAATACCAATAAAGTTATTTTGAAGAAGAAGTTTTTGGATTTTTAAAGAAACTTTCAACAATTCAGAAGTGGGATAACACCAAGGATTCTGGTGCACCTATTGCTGCCACCCTGGTGTGATCATACGCCTACAACAAGGTATGTTATTAGTGCATTTTAATATTCAATATGATTTATATTGTGTAATTTCTTTTTGCAAGTGTTGTGCCTAATTTTTCCGTTGACAATATCATAATGGAAAAAATTATCCGTATTGTTGTAATTCCGCTGGAAGATTATTAATTAATTCGATTTTTTTTTGTATCTATTGGTCTAAAAGACGCTTAGCGAACCCGAAAGTCACGTGTTTTACTGGAAATTACGATGATTTTCTGTACTAGAACGAACTTGAGCTGATATATTGAAGGTCAAAGTTCCAAGTTTTTTTTTCTCTCTTGTCTTTTTTTTCTCTTTCTTCTTTCCCAGCAATGCTTTTGCTCAATGTTTTTTAGATTTTATGTAGGTACAGAATGCTCAAATGATGGCTCGGTGATGAGTTTTTAAAAATATCCTATGGCTAGTGTGGCCGTGATTAAAAAAAAATACGCCAAGTAGCAGTTATTTATTTGCATAAATGGGCTAAGACGACCCACTGACCGGGGTTTATTCTTGTATGTTATTGGAATCGTTTAAAATCAACTTTACCACCTGTTTTGTAAATATTTATTTTTCTGCTGTGTGATATAAAATAAACCACAGTAACCAATTTATGACATCATTCATTCAATTAATTACCTAATATTTGAATTACATTTTTGATACATAGGACAATTATATGAAATAGATACTCGTTGTTTCAAATATTTTTTTCAGATTATTGGACATTGTACTGTTAGTACACTTGGAAGATGCCCAGTGACCGGTCCGAGAACAGACAGAAGTCCATTCGAAGTCATCACAGCGTCATGCCGGGAGGGTCCTCGAGACGCAGCCGATCCCGGACACGTGCTCGGACTTCGAGACAAAGTCATCGCTCGTCGGCAGCACCCCGCAGCGATATTCATTGCTCCGAGCGGCGTAGATCCAGAAGGTCACCTCGGCGTGTGGAGTCACCGGCAAGAACTCGAAGCAGGTCAGTCGTAATAACGCCATTACCGCATCACAAACCACGTGCGCCACCAACGAACATGCATGCAGATGTACCAAGAGATATGATTATAGATAATAGTCTTAGTAGGCAGAGGCGTCGGAGATTGCAGACCCCTCTCAGAGAAAGCATTAATAGATCACGTAGTCCAGTCGGCTCTTTTACGAATGAAACCACTTCATCTGCGCCGCCGCTGCCTACATCTACCGATGCTGTTAATAATGAATTACTTAAAATAATCAAAGAATCGTTGCAATCCATTTCAGCTGTAAATCCAGAGCGTACAGAAAGATTTACCAATAGTAATGTAGTTCCAGAATTCGATCCTAAATTGAAAAACCAAACAGTTGTTACTTGGTTGAATAAAGTTAAAGAATGCTCTGTCAAACATGAGCTATTAGATAGGTTCAATAAGAAACCAGTACGTACTGTAATCGAAACGCGTAAACCTGTAAAAAATTAAGTGGTTAGAGTTTTGAAATGTTTTAACTGCCATGAAACTGGTCACACGGTACCAGAATGTAAAAAACCTATTGTTAAGTGCCAAAACTGTAAGCGTATTGGTCATGATGATCCTATCTGTAATAGAAACGTTTGGACAAAAGCCGAAGTTAAGACATTATGACTAGATAATAGTAGTAACTTAGGAGCAGACAGCAAATTTATCAAATGTGTTAACGTTAATAATGTCCAGTTGATAGGGTACGATTTTGGTAGTCAGTGTACGTTAGCCAAGGAATCGGTTAAAAAAGTAATTGTACCGCGTGAAAAATGGCAGACACATAATTTGCCATCTCTTAAAGGCTTTGGTAATACATACGTGAATGCATTAGGTAAGACTAAAATTTTATTAATGATTGACAATGCTAAAATCTCTGTCGAGGCGATTGTTGTACCTGATAGTTATCTAAACTATGACCTACTTATTGGTCAGACGGCTACGGAACAACCTCACATATGGGTATTTAAATCTGATACAAATTTGGTGATTAATGATAAACGAGTGCAAGATGATTCAAGACTGGTTTTGAAGTCTTTCGAAACTGTTAAGGCCGAAGGTTGTATTTCTGTAAAAGTATTTACTGATTTCGAATTTAATGGAATTATTTTCGTTGAAAATGGTTATCGCTTAAACTATAGTGTAGAAATTGGCCCTTATAATATAAAAAACGGTAGTGGTTATTTAACTATTCTAAAACATGACAATAAATTAATTCAATTTAAAAAGAGACAAGTCTTGGCACGTGCTTTTCGAATTAATAATGATATTCAAATCATTAATAGAATACACGAAGTTCAAAATCGCGGCGGTAAACTTCCATTAATATTGGATGACCTCAATATTGATGAAAATTTAGACGTAAATCAGATACTTAAATTATTCAATACTTTGAACCAGTATCGCGATTGTTTTGCCAAGGATTTGTCTGAACTAGGCCAGACAACGGTTGCAGAAATGAATATTCAGTTAGTAGATACGGAGCCAGTCGTTTATCGACCATACAAGTTAAGTCATTCAGAACGGGAAGAAGTTAGAATTATGGTTGACGAACTCTTAAAATATGACATCATAAGAGAGTCTCAGTCTCCATACGCGAGTCCAGTTCTGTTAGTGAAAAAGAAAACTGGAGATAAACGACTTTGTGTAGACTATCGTGCCCTGAATAAGAAAACTATTAAGCAACATTATCCGCTGCCTCGTATTGAGGACCAAATTGATCGTTTGGCTGGGAATAGGTACTTTTCTGCTTTAGACCTGGCATCTGGGTATTACCAAATTTCACTTTCTGAAGAGAGCAGGCGTAAAAGCTCGTTTGTAACGCCCGATGGGCAGTTTGAATTTAATAGAATGCCCTTCGGTCTAGCCAATGCACCAGCCGTTTTCCAACGAACTATCAATTTGGTCTTAGGCAATTTACGCTATAATATTGCATTAGCTTATATGGATGATATCTTAGTGCCCAGTAGGTCATTTGAAGAAGGCATCGAAAGATTAGAAATCGTACTTCAAAGGTTTAGGGAGGCAGGCCTAACATTAAAGCCGCAAAAATGTTATTTCTTTCAAAATCATGTTGACTACTTAGGTTTTGAAATTTCCAAAGAAGGTGTAAGGCCGGGCTTTAAGAAAATTGAATCTGTTAAAAACTTTCCTAGGCCAAAAGATGTACACAATGTTCGACAGTTTATCGGCCTAGCCAATTTTTTTCGACGTTTTATCAGGGGTTTCGGAGAGATAGCTCGTCCCCTTACAAAGTTATTAAAGAAAAACTCTGTTTGGCTTTGGTCACAAGCCCAAGAAGAAGCATTTGATAAGCTGAAAAGTGCACTGATTTCTAGGCCTGTACTAGCATTGTATAATCCTAATTTTGAAACTCAAATACACACAGATGCGAGCAAACACGGTATAGGTAGTGTTTTACTTCAAAAACAAATCGATGGAGTTTTCAAACCGGTAGCTTACTATAGTAGACAGACTTCGCCTGAGGAGTCCCATTTTTTGTCGTATGAGTTAGAGACTCTTGCCGTTATTGCTGCTCTAGTGAAGTTCAGAACATACGTACTTGGGTTAAGCTTCACCATCGTAACTCTCTTAGGGCAACGTTCTTAAAACGAGACATGTTACCCCGAGTTGCGCGATGGTGGAATTTGATTCAGGAGTATGACTGTAACGTAGTATACAAATCCGGCAAAGGCATGATTCACGTTGATGCATTGAGTAGGAATCCGACTATGGAAAATGCAGGGATAATTCAGGCTATTGACACTTTTGATATTATGACGATAACTGATGATTGGTTAGCGACGGTACAGCTAGCGGATACCGAAATACAACGCATAAAGAAAAACCTTTCTGACAAATACTTTGATGACATGGTAGAAATACGTAAGAATTTCGTCCTAAAGCGCTAGGGTTTATAAAGTAACTGAAGACGGATTAAGGTGGGTGTTGCCAAAGGGTTGTCGGTGGCAAATCCTCCAGAAAAATCATGATGAAATAGGTCACTTTGCATTCGATTAGACTTTAGATAAAATAAAAGAACATTACTGGTTTCCTCGCATGCGAAAGTTTATTCAAAAGTATGTAAATTCCTGTTTAGAATGTGCTCATAATAAATTGCCGGCAGGAAAAAAAACAGATTTTCTTGCACCCTATACCTAAAGTAAATACTTCTTTCACACCATTCATGTTGATCATGTTGGTCGATTCGTAAAATCAAAAAGGAAAAATTGCTACATTTTGGTGATTGTAGAGTCGTTCACAAAATTTATTGTGTTAAAGGCGGTTAAAAATACTAAGTCCACTTCCACTATTGCAGTTCTTAGGGATTATTTTGGTACGTTCGGTTTACCAAAACGACTTATCAGTGATAGAGGCACGTCACTTACAAGTTCGAAGTTTAAAAGTTTTCTTACTGAAATAGGAGTCCATCATATAAAAAATGCAGTGGCTTCACCTAGAGCAAATGGTCAGGTGGAGCGGTATAATAGAACAATTTTGGATTCATTAGCTTCACAAAATCATGGTAAAGACGAAAGACTTTGGGATGACAGACTATTACAGGTACAGTGGGGCCTAAACAACACCCTAAACAAAGGTACGGGTAAAACCACTTCTGAGGTTTTGTTTGGGTTAAGGCTTACTGGGATTAATGAGGGTAACCTAGTTTCGGAAATTGATAATGATATAGTTAAAAACACACATGACGAAAAATTAAGCACATGCTATAATAAATTACGTGAGGTTAGGGATGAAGTAGACGATCATACAAAAAAGTCTCAAGAAAAACAGAAGAATCGGTACGACAAGAAAAGAAAGCAACCGCTAAAATTTCAAATTGGAAATTTGGTGAGAGTTGAAAGAGCAGTACATACTGTAGGGAAAAGTAGAAAATTATTAGCTAAATGCTCAAGGCCATATAGAATAACTAAAGTTTTGGATCACGATAGGTATGAGGTTGAAGATACTCATATTACTAAAAAGAAAGGGGAGTCAAAGTATAAGGGTATATTTTCTATAGACAAAAAATATTATTAAAACAAAGCCAAGGATGTATATCCTTGGCTTTGTTTTAATAATAAAGGTAGTGAATCATCTTCTGGCGAGAGTACAGATGATTAAAATAATATAAGAATAGAGTAAGAGAAACCTATGTTGTGGTGTCTAAATATTTCATGTTTGTGTATAGTAAATTTCATAATGATGAAGTTTAATATCACTTTATTTTATTTGTTAAATGTAATGAAACAATTTATGTGATTTGTACAGTGATTGATTTACAGTTTTAAAAATAATAAATTAATTAAATGTAAACTTTGGTACTAAATTGAAAACTGATAATTACATTATTGTTAACCTACACTGATGAGAGCTTGAGTGTTAAGTACTTTGAAGTGCAATGTGCACATAACTATATAAGCCGCTATGAGCGAAAGGCTACTTTGAAGTGCAATGTGCACATAAACTATGAGAGCCGCTATGAGCGAAAGGCTACTTTGAAGTGCAATGTGCACATAACTATATAAGCCGCTATAAGCGAAAGGCTACTTTGAAGTTCAATGTGCACATAAGTATATAAGCCGCTATGAGCGAAAAGCTACTTTGAAGTGCAATGTGCACATCAACCTATGAGAGCCGCTATGAGCGAAAGGCTACTTTGAAGTGCAATGTGCACTATAACTGAAATAACAGTATGTCATTTTAGAATAATAAATACTATGAAGTATTGAATGTTTGGGTAATTTTTATTATTATATAATATTTTCAAATAGTTGTTTTTGCTTAATGATGTCGTTCGCGGGGACGCGAAATTAATCAGGATGGACGAATTGTAAGCTTGATTAAAATTCATGTATTAATTTCTATTAAATATTGTGCATTTTTAAAATACCTTTGCCATTTTAATTATAAATAAGTTGTGAATTCTATCAAAACTTGTTGATTTACGGAAGTTTGTATTAAGTAAAATATTAATTATTGTTTATTGTACTATAAATTATGTTGATTTTTACCTGTATTTTTAGAATGATCTTTTATTTTATTTGTAATATTATTAGTAATGTTATTTTAAATTAGTGGCTCAATTTTGACTTCCGGTACGGTAATGGCGGGAAAATGTCGTTAGTAGTCAGTTGAGTACGTACGGCTGAGAATCTTGCTAATAACCAATGAGTGATTCCACGGCAGTCATCATTGAGCTACGAAGCGAGTCGTTCATGGTTATCATATTGTATGTAATACCAATAAAGTTATTTTGAAGAAGAAGTTTTTGGATTTTTAAAGAAATTTTCAACACTTGGCAGGACTGGCGCACTGAATCTGTGCCTCAAGCTCACCCATCTTCTTTAAGAAGTTTTCCTTCACTGTTTTCTGCGCAGCCAGGACTTCGGCAAATTGTGACATTGTGTGTTGTGAAGTGCTTCTTAAACTTGTAATGTGGTGTAGTTAAACAGCTGGCAAATGGTGTGTATATAACATCTCTGTGTCACATAAATGAGCCACAAACGTGAGTACTAGCTATGTAACTGTTGTACTTATTTCTGACGTAAACTTGTTTTAAGCTTAAATAATGAACAATCACGAAGATATCCCGTAAGTGACAGTATAAGTTTTGACGTAAACTTATTAAGTTTATCAATTAATTATATTTTAAATAAAATTCCGGATTTTTAAAAACGTCTATACTATTTCACACCTACCCCCAAAAAAAAGCCAGATATTTTTATAAAAATTCAAAATTTTTATAAAAATATCCCATAGATCAGTGTGCCTCTTGGCATAGGCCTCCTCTAACAATTTCCACTGGGTTCTGTCTCGCGCTACTCTTCTCCAATGGTGTCCAGCCGTGAGCTTCAGGTCGTCTTGCCATCTGGTTTATTTTCGACCTCTATTTCGTTTCCCGTCCCTGGGGTACCAGTCGGAGACTATTGTGCTCCATTTGTTTTATTTTATTTTATTTATTAGGGAAAACAAACAATTACACATTAAGGATAACAAAAAAAAATAATAATAAGATACAAAAATGATACAAATGTGAAATCAACCACGTTTTCAGATACACAATGAACAATGAGACAATATGGTAAATAACAAAAAAGATTAATACAAATAGTGAAGCATCAACACCAACAATGAAGCTATTTAGTGTTGCTCAATAAAATTACAAAGTCATATTATTTTTTCAATAAATCAAGCAACATTTGCCTAAACCTTCCCTGGTGTAAAGCAAACAGATCTAAGCTACAGAAATTTTTATTATAATTGCTCGTAAGGCGACGAATAGGTGCACGCAAGCCGGCATTCGTACGACTGGTAGTAGTGGCGAATACAGGTCGTGCCCGCACCTGTCGTCCCTGGCATGTCCTGGGAACTATATAACATAGCCTGTTACTAAGATCTAAGCAATCATACAAGTTATTGCACAAGTCATACAAAAATTTGGTTTCGAGATAAGTACGCCTTGAACTCAAGGAAAGCAGATTGTACTTTTTAAGTAGCTCACTATAAGAGAGATAACAACTCTTTAAGCAACGGTAATGCATAGACTTCAGAAATTTGCGCTGTATGCTTTCTATACACTCACTGTATTTATTGTAGTAGGGGTTCCACACGGTTGCGATAGTTGTGGAGAGGATCCGGCAATTGGGTCTCGAGGTGGCATTGCACAAGTCCGAGGCCATGTGTTTTCATGGGCCTCGGAATGCGCCACCGTCGGGATCCCTACTGATGGCAGGAGGGGTTTCCATCGGCGTCGGGTCGACGTTGAAGTACCTAGGACTCGTCCTCGACAGCCGGTGGAACTTCGTGGAGCACTTCCGACGTTTGGCTCCCAAACTGGAACGGACAGGGGCTGCCTTCAAGCGGCTCTTGCCCAACCTGAGGGGTCCAAACGCCTCCTGCCGGAAGCTATACGCGGGGGTCGTGCGGTCCATGGCCCTCTACGGGGCCCCGGTGTGGGCGCGTTCTTTGAGGCGGCAAGCCGCCCACTACCTGAACGCGCCCCAAAAGGTGATAGCCATAAGGCTAATCCGGGGGTACCGCACGATCTCCGGCGAGGCGGCTAGCCTCCTTGCCGGATTGCCGCCATGGGATCTGGAGGCGATAGTCCTCGCGCGCCTGCATGAATGGCGCGCGGAAGCACTATGTCGGGGAGAAACTCCTCTGCCGCGACAAATTGCCGCTCAGCGGACAGACCTCCGGCGTGATCTCATGGCGACATGGAGAGAGCGACTGTCGCAACCCCGTGCAGGGCACGCCACCATAGTGGCGATAAGTCCCCTCTTTGAGGAGTGGCTAGAGAGGCGCCACGGCGCCCTCACCTACCGCCTGACGCAGGTCCTCACCGGACACGGTTGTTTCGGGAGGTTCCTGCATCGAATCGGGCGGGAGGAAACGCCCGGGTGTTTCCACTGCGAGGATCGTCCGGAGGACACGGTGGAACACACCGTGGAGGTCTGCCCCACTTGGGCGGAGCACCGCCGTGTCCTCACAGCGGCGATTGGCGGCGGCGATCTCTCGCGTCCGGCCTTGGTTTAAGCCATGGTCCGGAGCGAGAGGGAATGGGAAGCCGTCACCTCCTTCTGCGAAGCAGTCATGCTAGTGAAGGAGGTGGCAGGACGTGAGAGGGAAAGAACCTCACGTCCCAGCCGCCGCGGGGGACGCCCTGGGCGTCGGGGGTCACGTGGTGGCTTCCGACCACCGTAGGCGCTGGCCTGTGGACGGCGAGTTATGGGCTAGCTCGCCGTCCGGCCGTCTTATGACGACGGGCCGTGTCGACGGCGCGTTCGTGTTCCACGCGCGCCTCAAGGAGATGTCAGCAATCAAGTAGGGGTCCGCATGGGCCGACGCCTGCCGGGGCTGCGGGACTGTTCGAAAGAGATACCGTGGCCCTGGAACATAACGGGCAAAGAAGGAACATGGATGGGTTTTAGTCAGTACAAGTCTGACACTCCCCTCCGCTCCGCCCAGAGTGGGGGGGGTCATTTGATGATTTCCCATCCGGAAAAAAAAAAAAAAAAAAAAGGGGTTCCACACGGGTACTGCATACTCCAATTGTGACCTTACCAGTGATCGATACAGATATAAATATGTACTAGGGTGCTTAAATTCCGTGGCTGATCTCATCACAAAGCCGTAAATGCGATAAGCATTATTGATGATTTTTTCTACATGTGCGTCTAAGTGCAGTTTATCATCCAGGAATACTCCCAGATCACTGATCAAACTCTCCCTTGCCAGAGTTACACTATGTATTGCATAGGGATATTTAAATATATTTTTATTAAAGCTAATACAATAACATTTAGAGATACTGAGTTGGAGTTTGTTCTCAATGCAATAATCTGCAAGACGATTAAGATCTTCTTGAAGCAATTGATAGTCACGTGTAGTTTTTATGGGTCTAAAGATTTTAAGGTCATCAGCGTAAAGTAAATATTATGAATTATAAAGGACATGCCAATATCATTTATAAATATAATAAATAACAAAGAGCCCAGTATCGAGCCTTGGGGCACCCCTGATGACACAAATATGGATTTGGAATGAAAACCATTAACTACCACTTTTTGCGTTCTATTTGTAATATAAGAAGTAAACCAACGATACAAGTCCCTGCGAATTCCGTTGAATGCCAATTTATCCATAAGTAATTCATGATTGACCTTGTCAAATGCTTTACGGAAATCTGTGTAAATAGAGTCCACCTGTACACGTGTGTCTAAATTATTGAATAAATAATCAGTATATTCAATCAAATTTGTAGTTGTCGATCTTTTCTTGACAAAGCCATGCTGTTGCTTGATAATCTGTTTATGAACAATTGGGTACAGCTGATTGTGGACAAGTCTCTCGAAAAGCTTTGACAATATCGGCAGAATGGAAATAGGACGGTAGTTCTGTTCTGTTCTGTTTTGTGGTCTCCAATCATGTTGCCGGTCCATCTCCACTTCTGAAGGTCTATCCGAGTAAGTATGCCTGCTGCTTTGGCTTTTTCTCTTATTTTGCTACTTCTCACTTTGTCCTGTTTCTTTATTCCCGTCATAATTCTTTCCATGGCTCTTTGGCAACGTTCCAGTTTTTCTCTGGTGTTTGGTGAATGACCATGTTTCGCATCCGTAGATAATGACTGGCAGTATACAGTTGTCGAACGCTTTCCTTTTTGTTGACTTACCTCGCTCCTTGGATTTCAAGATCCCTCTCAAGGACCAGTACTTCTTCCATCCATTTCCTATTCGTCTGTTAATTTCTTTAGTGGTTTGGTCACTGTGAGAGATTATCTGCCCCAGGTAGATGTATTCTTGTACGTATTCGAGTGGTTTATTGTCAACATTTGTAGCTATTGGCTTGGAGTTCGTGGGCAATTTTGTTTTACATTTGATTATTAGTAAACCTACTTTTTTACTTTCCTTGTGGAGTGAGTTTATTATTTATTCGAGATATAGAGGATTTTCTTCAAACAGGACTATATCATCTGCTAATCTTAGGTGGTTCAGTTTTACTCCGTGTATGTTGAGGCTAAATTCATTCCAGTTCATTTTGCTAAAGATTCTTTCTAGTACGGCCGAGAAAAGTTTCGGTGACACCCCTGTCACCGAAACTTTTCTCGGCCTGGAATGGTAAAAAAATAAAAATTTCGGGAATTTCGAGAGCTGTGAGCAGGGTGCGATGGTCTAATTGGTTAAGACATCCGGTGTACTGAATCGGAAGGTCGCAGGTTCAAACCCTGCTCGCACTAGAATTTTTCTTTCCATGTCAAAAACATAGTGTTTGGTTGCCTACCTCTACCGTTAACCTATCACGAACAGCTGATGTTCCTGCGGATCTATCTGGAGAGTATAATTGTTTCCTTTTAATGTATAAATAGCTCACATTAGTCAATTAAAAGCTCTCACGGAGCACTAAATTCATTGTTCTGATTAATCCGGCACTCTTTTGTGGTTTAAAGTTAGGTTCAGTGTCAGGTGTCAATTGTTGAATCAGTAATTGTGTAGTTTGTAGTAACTATACAACGTGTAACAGAATAAACGCAATTCCTAAAAGTAGTTGGTTCAGAATCGGCTTCTGAATCGATTTCCGTCATAAAAAAATAGGTGTTAAATTTTGACGGAAAAATCTTTTAAATAACTTAAATTAGAAACCCAGTATTATGACGAATTAATACAATCCTTAATTCAAGGAAATTGAAACCTAAACTCAGAGCAATAAAGGCTTCTTAAACGCACGACATTATTTGTAGTTCGCTCATAGCTCGTAATACACACACGTAAATAATCAATCATGCATTTTACATTAGAGGTAGTGTGCGTCGAATAAATAGGTAATTTAAAGGAATTCTAACTTTATCTCTAATGAGTAAGGCTTATTTGAATGCACGACCAAACTTAGTTGGTCATCAGAGTAGCCCTACACAATAACAAACAATTTTTAGGCATTTTTACAAAATAAAATTATTTAATTTGAATAAATTTAGAACTTATTGCAAAGAGATAAAGCATTTGTCGGCAACCTCTTTGACGTTTATGCGAAATGCCGACACACACGCCGCCGCTACCGCCGAATAATGCACAATAGCTAGTCATTCGCCGTTAGTGATCTAGTGTTAGTTGTTTTTTATTTACTTCCTTGACATTTTTGTTTCCGCGCGTGATGGCTTTCCGGTATCAACATACAATACACGGAGATGGTTAGGACCCTGGCTTGCTGTGTTGATAATGTCGCGTTAGCTTGTCGGTAGTTCAATGACCGTTTTGGCTGCAGTGTGAGCGCCAGGACGATGCTGGCTGCAAATCAGCAACTGAGGCATCTGGATACGGAGTATGGCAGTTGTTGGATAGGTCGCGGAGGACCTGTGCCATGGCCTCCCACATCGCCTGACTTAGCACCATTAGACTTTTATTTGTGGGGTCGCATAAAATCGCTCGTGGACGTCGGTCAATCTACAAGTTTCGAGGAACTAAAAACAAAAATTGAACAAGCATTTGAGACGGTGAAAAGTGATACTGAACTGCTTACAAAATTGAAATACAATTTAAGAAAGCTTGCAAATAAGTGCATAGAACAAGGCGGTGGTCATTTTGAAACTTTAATGAAAGTGGATCGCAGAAATAGTGCAAATTAATAACCTAAGTGTAAAGTGTAAATAGTCCAGTTCTGTAAGTACCTACTTCTTCCTATCAATACGATTGTATTCTTATCACTGTAAATATTATGATTCAAATCTTTTAAACACGCCGTCTTTGATATTTTTGTAGTAAAAACAATAAACTGTACCTAACCACAACTTATCAGAGGGATTGCGGGATCCGCGGGGGTGCAATCTCGAAAGATAAAGTCGCTGTTTTAAATGCATCCCCGTTACTAAGCCTAAAGTCTTAGATTCGTGTTGATAATTTCACTTACTAGAAAATTATCAATCATTACACGGTAAACTCGATGAAGTATCAAAAGTTATTCATAATATCAGTCTGTGGCATTTTAGGTACGTAAAATACGTTCATTGAACTAACGCACATCTAATGCCTACAGCTATGGTCAGCTGGCGGGCGCTCGAGTGTGCGTGTCGCGTCGGCCGCTAACATTGCATGAGTGTGTGTGCAGGGATGTTATTGCACATACATTTTGCGTTTAGTAAGGATAACTATTTTATAAAAAAAAACTAGGTTTTGGTTTAAATGTATTTAATTACGGATGTTGTTTTAGACTTATAATTTAATATTCTAATTGGGGTTAATCTGTTACACGTTGTATATCTATTTATTTATTAATCAACTAAATACACAACAATAAAGAACGTTGGTCATTCTTTATAAATTTTGGCGTTTTTAGTCAGTTAAATCTAATAATTTTAAGCCAATGTACTACCCACTTAAGAAAAAAAAAAAGAAGTAGTATAAGACAAGGAATTAATGTAAAATACTTAATTAATTCCTCTTACCGAAGTATTGTGTGTAAGACTCTTAAGCCTACCTCAGTTACCTGTTTATTAATCATATGTGATTCTAGACTATTCCCATTTTCTCTCTTCATTTCTAGTTTTCCTAATTTTGTCCATCCAATTAGTTTTCACCGTTATTTGTACTTCTACTTTCAGCTCTATTTCCTGCAACCATGCCTGTGATGACCCGTAAGGCTGCTACTCAAGAATTGCAGGCTAAGTTGAGAACGGCCCTTAATGAACTTAAGGAATCCAACAGCAAATGTGAACAGCTGTTATAGAGAGGACCACGAGGTTGAAATAGAGAAGGTCGTTTACAAAAACACAAGCTTGAAACGGGAGTTAGTGGACCTACACCAACAATACATGGATGTTGTTGATGAACAGGACAAACTTCGGGTGGTTACGGATGGTTTCAACAACTGCAGTAACTAGTATGAAGAGGCTTTATGTAAGGTTAGGGATTTAGAAGATGAACTGCTACAAGCTCTTCAAGCATCTTCTTTTTAACGAAGACGCAGATTGCGACTCCGTCAGATGTGGCGTACCTCAACTACCCAGGTTACTCGCTTGAACATAAGTTCGTAAAACGAGCTGGGGTCTGTGTGTACGTCCGCGATGATATATGCTTTCGGCGTCTCCGTTGCTTTGAGGATTCCGGGTTATCTACTATCTGGATACTGGTGGATACCGGGGTAGAGAAATCACTCTACGTCGGTGTCTATCGGTCGCACAGCGGTGACCAGGAGACGACCAGGCTGTTTGAGCACCTGATGGAGAAGGCGGATTGTGTCCAGCAACGGTACCCGAAGGCAAAGCTTCTTTTTCTGGGGGACTTTAATGCCCATCACGATGAGTGGTTGTTCCCGTTCCAGAAAACTGACCACGCTGGGAGAGAGGCGCGCAGATTTGCACTGTCGCTAGATCTCACCCAGCTGGTGACTGAAGCTACGCGGGTACCAGATGTTGACGGACACACACCCAACTGCTTAGACTTGCTGCTGACAACTGACCCAGACAGGTACTCGGTATCAGCCCCACTCGGAACATCTGACCACTGTCTGGTGAAATCAGTGTCTATCAGCTCTCCTCCAGATGATAGCCCCAGGGGCGAGAGGCGAGTTTGGCGATACGAGTCAGCAGACTGGGATGAGATGCGGCACTTCTTTGCGTCCTTCCCTTGGCATCCAGTGTGCTTTTCTTCGGGCGATCCCAGTTGTTCAGCTGAAGCGGTTGCGGACGTGATACGGCAGGGAATGGAATACATATATTCCATTCTCCGACATACCGCTCGGTCACAAAGCCCGTCCTTGGTTCAACGTGGACTGCGCTCGTGCTGAGGCTCGAATGCAGTCTGCATAACAAGCCTGGGTGCTAGCTCGTGACCGCAAAGTTCGAGCTCGACGGGTTCGCGAGAAGAAAAGTTTTTAATTCTGCCGCAAAGTCCTGTAAGCGGGTAATCCGAAAGGCGCGTTTCGACCACGTCAACCGTATAGGGACTAAACTTGCGTCCTACCCCTCTGGTAGTAAACAGTTTTGGTCCCTTTCCAAATCGGTCGAAACCAACTTCTGCCGGCCCACATTACCTCCGCTGCAAAAACCGGATGGGTCGCTTGCTCACTCCGCTACCGAGAAGGCAAACCTGTTTGCATCTCTATTTGCCAGCAATTCACGTCTAGATACTGACTCAAAACTGCCACCAACGATTCCTCACTGTGATTCTTCGATGCCCGAGATCACAATACACATGAAAGAGGTTCGTAGAGTACTCTCTAGCCTAGACGTGAACAAGGTTAGCGGTCCTGACGGCATACCAGCAAGAGTCTTGAGGAACTGTGCGCCTGAGTTGTCTCCTGTGTTGACACGCTTGTACCGCCTCTCTCTTAAAACCAAAACGGTTCCGAAGGCATGGAAGGTTGCCAATGTACAACCAGTGCCCAAGAAAGGTAGTCGTGCCGACCCCAGTAACTATAGACCAATCGCCATCACCTCCATACTTTGTAAAGTTATGGAAAGGGTTCTCAATGCGAAGCTGCTGGCATACCTAGAAGTAAACTACCTACTTAGTGACCGTCAGTATGGCTTTCGCTGGGGACGATCAACTGGGGATCTTCTGGTTTTTGCTACGCACTGCTGGGGCGAGGCCATCGAGAGACACGGCGAAGCCCTTGCCGTTTCGCTCGACATCTCGAAGGCTTTTGACAGGGTATGGCAAACTTCCTGCATATGGCATCCCCGTTGACTTTTGCCGCTGGATATCTGACTTCCTAAGTGAAAGGTCGATCCGAGTGATCATTGATGGTTGCTCCTCTGACCATATCGCTATTGATGCCGGAGTTCCTCAGGGGTCTGTTCTCTCCGCGACACTTTTCCTGCTGCACATCAATGACCTTCTGGTTCCTGGTATTGTTGGGTACGCAGTACTGTCATGGAGAGCTATGCATCCAGCGCAAAGGCCAGCGGTGATGAAGTGCGTTCATTGAGAGAGGCCATGGTAGAGCGAACGAATTCAACCTTAAGTCTTGTCTCCAAGTGGGGTGATGAGAATCTGGTTGTTTTTAACGCCACCAAAACACAAGTGTGCCTGTTCACCGCCAAAAGGAGTCCGTTTAATCTGGCTCCTACTCTCCGGGGTACATCTGTACCAGTCACCGACAGCCTCGAGCTTCTTGGCGCGAAGTTGAGTGCCAATCTGAACTTCGGTGCCTACATTGAGTCGAAAGCTCAAACTGCGGCAAAAAAGCTGGGTATCCTAAATAAAGTTAAGCGTTACATCAAGCCTTGACAGCTTTTAGTCTTATATAAAATTCAGGTTCGGTCCGGCATGGAATATTGCTGTCACCTTTGGGATGGCTCAGCCAAATACCAATTAGCCACACTCGACTCTGTTGAGCGCAGAGCCAAGAGGCTCATTGGTGACGATAAGCTGGTTGGTACCAGGCTTCATAGCCTAGCCCAACGGCGCAAAGTTGCTTGTTTGTCGGTCTTTTACAGATTGTACTTCGGTGAGTGTGCCCAAGAGGTCCACGAGCTCATTCCACCATCTCCCTTCTACCATCGGGAGTCCAGACGTACTTCAGGTTATCACCCATACTTTGTCGATGTTCCACATATTCGCACGAAGCGCTTTGCTGCATCATTTATTATGCGCACAGCCAAGGAGTGGAATTCCCTGCCTGCATCGGTGTTCCCAAGTTAATATGACCCCAATCTATTTAAGTCGCGAGTTAATAGGCTTCTTTTGGGTTAGCTCGTTCCATCGTCGACCTCATCTCTGTCCTCTGGACTAGATTGAGGTCAAGAGTAAGCCCATTCATTATTAAAAAAAAAAAAAACAAAGCTAACATACCAATTATTAAGTTTCAGAAAGAAAGAGAATGTACTCAGGTTAGGGAAACAGATAACTTATATAATCAATTATTGAATTCAAATTGTAACCCACTATCTTTAACAACAATAGATCTTACTGAAGATTCTATTCTGAAATAAAATTGTAGCAGTTATAAAGTAAGCCAGAATAAAATAAAAAAATATTCAAAACTAAACAGAATTATGAAAAAATGAAATAAATTTAAGAAACAACAAAAAGACATGGAAAGAAAAATTCCAGTGCGAGCAGGGTTTGAACCTGCGACCTTCCTTAAGTTAGTTCGATACTTTCTTAAATAGATGGCGCTAACGTCACCGTAAGACGTTATTAATGGAACGAAAATTTCGGGATCTGTGAGCGGGGTGCGATGGTCTAGTTGGTTAAGACATCCGGTGTACTGAATCGGAAGGTCGCAGGTTCAAACCCTGCTCGCACTGGAATTTTTCTTTCCATGTCAAAAACAACAAAAAGACAGTTCCAACAATATTAAACTAAGAAAGGGACGTGTTTTTCTTATAAAAAAGTTAAATAATTATCAAATTAAATTAGAGGACAGCAAGAATTTTTATGAAATAGACACTCAAAACTTAGTCTGAAATTCAAATACTAGAGGGTCAACTACAATCATGTTATTCTAAATATGTGAACTCTCAAAAACAAATTAAGGAACATATCCAGGCTGCAAACGAGTTAGTCGATAGGTGTAATAGTAATGCAGACTGTAGACATGATGTCCTTGAACAACACTCAATGTACCTACATCACAAAGGGAATCCAGCCCTGATACTCTCATACATGAGGAAACGGAGGACCTGACCCGGTTGGGAAGTGCTCGGGGCTGTATCCTCATTCAAAATTCACCAGTCATTGTACAAGATTCATCACAAGTAGGACAAACGGAAAATAGTTCTCCCGGCTTGTTATACCTAATACACATTGTTGCGGGTCAAAGAGATTTTAAGTACTTGAATGTCTTTGTTGCGGGTCAATTATGTTTTCAGATAGTTTAGGAAAAGGGTTAGGGAATAAATTAATAACAATTTGAGTCATTCTCTCACTCAAAATTATTGTACACCTCGGGCTTCTTACAACCAGATAATGTCATCCATAACTCGGAAGGAATTAAACCCTAATGCCATTATAACTGTACTTGTAGGTAATAGTTCGAACGTTTCAAATAGATGAAGCATGAGCATGTAGCATTTTCAACCAACATAATATGTAGTATTTGATAAATTTATTAATCACACTATACATTATAAAACTTACGGTTTTATGTTATTGTTGGTTTTAGTATGAGTCAGTAATCTTAAATTTAAGTGCGAAGATGCTGATGATGGAAGACAGTTGCAAACAAGGCAATAGGTTGAATACTTCTTCTTTAAATGGACAACTTCAAGCTCGTTGCTGAAGATTCTCATTGTTAGGGAGTCTGCATGGAAACAAAACAGTATTATTATTACACAAACAATAAACAGTATTTAAAAAAAGTAAAGATAGAATTCGTTTATTTTCAAGAACTTTTTTTTTATTATTAAAATGGAGTAATTGATTAAGTTTTACTACTGCATTATAAGTGATGTATTTTGTACGCATTTTCACAAGACTATAAATACCGATATGGATAATAGAAAAGGCGTATTCTTTAGAATATTTTCTTGATCCCCGTTTACATATCTAGAACATTGTCACCCTAGTCGTAATTTGTAAACGAAGTTATACGAACTTAAAAAATTAAATTATTTTAGCATTATTAGTTTAGCTATCAACGTGATTTCCGAATAATTTACTAAAAAAAAAAAAAAAATTTTTGTGTACTGGTAATTGTTAGACAAGGACACAATCCACTCTTGATCGCGTTCTCGCTGTGAAGTATTCTTTCCCCTTTGAATTAATTAAAGTAATAAGTACTCTATTCGTTTGAGATAAAGTTCATTTTCAAACGGTTTTTTGATATCAAAATTTTGTTCGTACTCATTCCAGTTAGTATATAAGTTCCTTGGTTAGTCACTATAGTGCACTGCTGCCAATAAAAAATTCTCGATTCCCCGCGTCAGTGTGGTCAATTCCCCGAAATTCCCCGCTTCTTTTTTATTCATTCCCCACAAAATCCACATAATATTTTTGGAATAAAAACGCTGTTTTATACAAAATTTGTTCAATAAACTACTAAAACTTTTATAAAATCTCAAGGAAACCGTATTGTACACCGCGACAAACTCAAATTCTGGGTTCCGGGTAACTTATGCTAAACATGCAACTTACCTGTTTTTTAACAGTTTTTAACAGAAAATTACAATCTTTTGCACCAATTTAAAAAATCGACAACCATGAACAATTAGTTGATGATATAGAAATGGATGCATTCAGAAATACAAAATCAGTTGAGCAGGCATTTGAGTTGTGCTGCCATTTAAAATTATGTTAGTAATGTCGAGCTGTTTTTGCCAAGTATAAACATGATTTTTAGGTGTAAGCAATACTGGACATAAAATAGTTTTACACCCACCGAAAAAATTGGCCTGGATTCCCCAAAATTCCCCGATTTTTGTCATTCTTCGCGCTCTCCCCGCGTTAACCCTCTATTCCCCGCAAATTGGAGATTTTCCCCGCGATTGGCAGTACTGCTATAGTGACAAGTTGATATTTTTCGACACCAACAATTTCGTTCAGAAATTGAAGTCAACAAATAATGCGTACCTGCCTATTAGTTTTAGACGTCAAATAGCACGGCTATTAGCTTTTATTATAAACTCAGACATGAGTAGTATGTTGCAATTTTTTGTAAATAGATCTACAGAAATTAGTAATTTTACTAATTGTAATTATACACATATTAACTTAGATTTAAACTAGTCAATACGACAATAGAGGGTACGAGTGACAATCTAGTTAAACCTATCAACTTTGAGGTATCTTCTAGCTCGCAATCAATTAATTGTAAAAAGGGGTTCAGCAGAATTCCTTGAAATTGTTTCATCAAAATATTAAGGGTTTTTCTTCCAAACAATAAGAAATAAAACTATTTTTAGAAAAAAACTAAGTTTGATATTATCTGTATAACGGAACATTGGATGAAAGATTATGAAATGCAAATTAATTATGAGAATTATAGCGTGGGCATTTGCTTTAACCGAAAATCAATGCTGCGGGGAGGTTCATTAAATATTGGTAATTAAAAATCGTTTTAAATCAAAACCACGCAAAGACATAGTTGAACTCTAAGTTGAGCATAGCATTGAATTGTCATGTGTTGAGCTGGATAAGCATGTTATAGTGTGCGTATACAGACCCCCTAATTATCAAAACTACTCTATTTTTGAGTCAGTTATGGAAGATGTTTTGGGTAAACTTTCAAGTGGTAATAAATTAGTAATTATCTGCGGTGATTTTAATATTAATATTTTAGAAAATAACTTTAATAGCAGTAGACTAATAAGCCGCTTTAAATCTTTCAATCTGTCGAATGTATTTTTAGAACCGACCAGAATACTACTACTACTACCACAAGTACTTCTACATGCATTGATAATGTTTTCTGTGGCTGCGACTATTTGGAGAAAGCTATTGTAAATTACCTCCCTTCTGATCACTGTGTCTTTTGAATTTAACACATCATCGCAAAAAGTACAGATACAAACTAGACCAATAACTTCCAGTGCCTTGATCAAAAATAGCACTTTAATTGACAAGTTAGGTGTGCAGGGCCTAAATATGAAGAATGTTAATACTATGTATGAAGAATTCTTTTCATTAGTGCAAACTGAGTTCAATAATACTTTTAAGGAAAAAATTAAAACTATCTGCCCGAAGTTTGCATTCATTCATTTGGGTAACTAAAGGCATCAGGAAGAGTGGTGAAAGACTTTTTGAGTTGTATGGCCTTAAGCCTTATATTAATACGGAAACTTTTAATAAATACGTTGCAACTTTTTCTAAAATTTTCAAAAATACCTGCAGGACAGCTAAAGCATTATTCATTAGCAACAAGTTAAAATCTGCCGACAACGAGACAGTTGAGACAGTTTGGAAAATTATAAATAATGAAACAAATAGAAACAAAAGACACAACACTGATTACACACTGTACTCTTCACGAGGGCTCATTAGCACAAATGTCGATGTTGCTCAGGAATTCGCAACGTTCTTTACCAATACTCCGATTAGAACCACAGAAACGCTAGATTCTTCGCCATCCCTTACCTTTGATTTATTAAGAGAGAATGTTGCAGCCTGTCCTGTTGAGTTTAAATTTAAACATATAAACCCTGTGGTCGTTATAAAGGCGTTTAAGCAACTTAAAATAAAAACTACTGAAGACCTTTGGGGCATGTCTACTAAAGTCTGTCAATCAATATCCTGTAAAGATAGTGTGTGTAAGTTAATAATAATAAATAATAAATAAATAAATAATTGTTGAGACAGTAGCTCCCTATTTAGCTTTAATATTTAATTTATGTGTAGACTCCTTGGTATTTCCATATTTAATGAAGTTTAGTAAAGTTATACCACTTTTTAAATCTGGAGACAGCAAAGACACAAATAATTATAGACCCGTATCTATTTTGCCGGTTTTCAGCAAGGTATTTGAAAAAGTGATGCTAAATCAAATGCTCAATCATTTTAATCGAAATGACATCCTACATGATCAACAATATGGCTTCACCAAAGGTCGTTGCACTACTGACACCGGTGTCACTTTACTAAAGCACATCTTCAATGCATAGGAAGAGGCAAAATATGCATTAGGCATCTTTTGCGACCTATCCAAGGCATTTGATTGCGTGAATCACGACACACTGTTGCTAAAACTTGAGCATTACGGACTGGGGAAACAAGCACTTAGCTTAGTTAAATCATATTTAAATGATCGAATGCAGCAATTACAAATAAATGGCGTAAATTCATTAGGATTAAAAGTATAAATGGGGGTACCGTAGCGTTCAATATTGGGCCCATTCCTTTTTCTAGTATATATAAATGATTTCCCTCTTTTACTGAAAAGTCGACCTCAAATGGTGTTATTTGCTGATGACACATCACTGATTTTTAAGGTTAACAGACGTGCACAAGAGTTTGATGACGTAAATAACGCTATACTTAAGATTCATAACTGGTTCACTGTTAATAATTTAGTGTTAAATGAGAAGAAAACTAAATGCATAAGATTCGCGTTACCGAATGTTAGAAAAGACTGGGAGATACTAGAATTCGTCGAACAGAAGGTTTTCCTGGGGATTACGCTTGACTCGAAACTGCAATGGAGTCCTCACTTAACAGCACTTGCAGGGCGGCTAAGTTCAGCCGCTTACGCTGTCCGTAAAATCCAGCAAATAACAGACGTGGATACCGCGAGACTAGTCTATTTTAGTTACTTCCATAGCATCATAGCGTCTTACGATATTCTGCTGTGGGGACGGGCATCAGATATTGATTCAATATTTCTTCTGCAAAAGAGGACCGTTAGAGCCATATATAACCTACGCAGACGCGAATCTCTAAGAGAATTGTTTAAACAAATTAACATCATGATGGTACCTTGTCAATATATTTATGAAAACATTATGTATGTTCGGAAAAACATACTTCTTTTTAGTACAATAAGCGACAGGCATAATTTTAATACTAGAAACAAGGACAAATTAGATCAGCCTCGTTTCAGATTGTCAAAAGTACGCACTTCTTTTATGGGGTACTGTGTAAAATGTTACAATAAAATACCACTTGACATTCTACAACATAATGAAAAGAAATTTAAAACATGCATAAAACGCACACTATGTAAGCGAGCATATTATAAGTTGGAAGACTGCATTGTAGATAAAAATGCTTGGCTTAATGCTGGTCCTGCTCCACAGCCACTTGGGCTCACAAACTAAGATTTTAATGTTTGGAAGAGATGCTCTCCCTAGTTCTTTAATTAATTTATTTTTTCGTTTGGAAACTTAGTTACTTTGATCACCATTGTGTTATATAAATTAGAAGCATTATTTCAGTTTTTTTTTTTTGTAAATGTGAGTACCACCATGTAGACTTTCTAATATAGTTAGTAGGGCTTATCCTAATCTTTAAGGTCTTAATTGTGTTTTTTTTTTCTTTTTCCTTTCTATCTCTGCGTTGTGTTCACATATAGAAGCAACAATTTGCTACTCCACAACCATAGGGGCAAACTAATTGATTACCATGTTAAATTATTGTGGAAGCTGCAGAAGATTGTAAAATATCCTTGCTTTGTATAGATTCCATATGTTAATATTATATAACTGCATATCACATGTGTGAGTGCTATGTACTGTAAGGCTACATCTTAAATTTTGTTATCTTTCATTGACTGGAATGTGCCTTGGTGGCTGAAAGAATGTCATGCGCTCTCAAATGTCTCGCTGATGGTGGCGGGCGTATAGGGTCATTTAGTTCCCTTTAATTATGGTTGAGTAGAATGGCGCTGATCCATGCGTCATATTCGTGAACGGGCGCTGTCAAATTGGGACTGGTCACCTCTTAGCAGCCACGGTTTATTTTTCTTTTATTTTTTTTTTCATTGATGATTTAATATCGTTTTATCGGTTGGCGCAGTGGCTGAGCAATTGGCTGCTGCGCTGCGTTTTGCGGGTTCGATCCCCGCACGGAACAAATATTTGTATGATCTACAGGTAGTTGTTCCGGGTCTGGCTGTTTGTGTATGTGAGTTTAAATGTTTGTAAACGCACCCACGATACAGGAGAAATTCCTAGTGTGGGGCAACGTTTTAAAAAAAAGAAAGGAGAAAAAGAAGAAAGAAAGAATCTTTTACTCTGGACGCTCTTAATGTGCAAGTCTTTCTACATCGTTCTCACATATATGTACAGTACTTTCTCAAGTTATTATGTCTTGTGACTGTGACTGTAGCTTCGCTTCTTTTTGTTTTTTTGACATTCAAAACTGCCTGTGATGGTCTAATTGAAATAAATGCTTTTGTCTTTGACTCCCCTTTCGACCTTAAACCTTTCTCCCAACATTTCTGGTTGTATTCTTACTTCAGTGTTTGTATAGATGTTCTTGTTAATGTTTATGTATATTGACTGTACCCCTTGTTGTTCTAGGCTCTCTCATATTGCTTTGTGACTTAAACTGTCGAAGGCTTTGGCGTAGTCGATGAATGCCATATACAGGTTTTTGTTGTATTCCTTGTATTTTTCCATTATTTGTTTCACAGTATGTATGTGGTCTAAAGTTGAAAATTTTCATCTGAAGCCTTCCTCTGAAGCTTGCCCTCGTGTTTGTTTTTCGTCGAGCTTTTTGGATATTCTTTCCAGGATCACTTTGGAGAATACCTTGTAAATGTTTGACATCAGACTTAAAGATCGATAGTTGCCTATGTCTTGTTTGAGATCTTTCTTAAAAATAAGATGAATAATGAATGATGATGGAAAACATCGCATGTTTTCCACTGAACAGGAATTCGACCAGTCTTAATTATTTCGTTGAATAAAGATGTAAGTATGGGTAGTAGTTTTTCGAGAGTGCCCTTGAGAAGCTCGTTTGTAATTTTGTCAGGGCCTGGAGCCTTTTCCAATTTCTGGCTAAGTGTAACTTTTTCGACCTCGCTAGACAATAGTTTTGGTTCAGGATCTTGTCTGTGTTGCCTTTCGTGTGGGTCGTTCTTATGCCCTTGTTTTTGTTCGTCATCTAGGTTCGAGTATAGGTCTTTGTAGAATTATTTTCTGTTCGTTGAAGTATTTCCTTGTTTTTTGAGTTTTGGTATCCATTCTTTGTTTATTTCTTTCGAGTTCCTTTAAAGCCTTCTTTACACCACCTGTTTTCTTTATGTCTTTCTAGTGTTTCCTGTTTCTTATTATTCCTGTCTTTTCTGAAGTTTTCACTAATTTGTTTACTTAGTTCGGTTATTAATTTGATATTTTATTTTTTAGGGTGATTTGAGAGCAGATTTTTCCTTTTTCTATAAGTTTAAGTGTGATATCGGTCCGTCTGTATTTCTTATCTATCGTATTTTCGGTTTTGAATAGAGTTAGCTATTTTTCTAATTTTCCATACTTTGTAAGGACATTGGTGTTTTGGTCTTCTAGGGTTATTTTATTTCTTCACTCAATTCCTTCAGTGATTTGGCAGCTTTCTTTAATGTTTCGTTGCTGTATTGGCCTGTTTTGTGTGGAGTTATTTGTTTTCTAGATTGACATAGTGGATCTGTTCTCAAAGAGCTTCTTACTATGCGGTGGTGCATGTTGAAACTAAAGGAGAATGAACAAAAGTGTATGGAGCTTGGTTCAAATGTCCACCACTAACGACACCTATGTTATGAAATGGTCTACAAAATAATGAGGTATTATAACCAGACCGCAACCAAAAATATGCTGTCAGTACAAAGTTATGACTGAATGAAAAGTCATGTTTTGTGACCTTTTTATGCGAAAAATATCGTTAATATCATTCTTTCTATCGCACATTTTAAACTATTCTACGCATGTTATGTCATTCTCTTGCGGGGATGTAATCACTTCTGATTTGATCACGCAAGGAAACTCCGAGCATAGCCCTCTCCATTGCCCTTTGGGTGAAACATCACCCAAAGGGCAATGGAGAGGGCAAGACAAGAACGCTGCCCACCCGAGTCGGATTCGACGATTGACCTCTTTCTCGAAGTTTTACATACCTAACTGGACCGTTTGTCCCATGTAGACATAATCGTCTACAACTTCGAGTGTAGAGGCATTCAACATGGCTTTGGTTTTGTCCATGTTCATTTTAAGACCCGCTCTTTTAGAAGCTCTACTGAGGTCATCGAGAATTGTACTCCATGGTCTCAGCCATGACCACTATATCGTCGGCAAACCGAAGGTGAGAGATGTACTCGCCATTGACGTTGATGCCTAGCCTTCTCCAGTCCAGAACCATAAAGACATCCTCCAGTGCAGCGGTGAACAATTTCGGAGATACGACGTCTCCCTGTCTCACACCTCGCTGCAGAAGGATAGGTTCCGAGGTCTGGTCCTGAAGTCGGACTGACATGGCGGCGTTTTTGTACAAACACTTCAACACCTCGATGTACCGATAGTAGATCTGGCACCGTTGAAGAGACTACAGTACAGCCCAAGTCTCGATCTAACCGGAGGCTTTCTCGTAGTCCACAAACGCTAAACAGAGAAGCAGGTGATACTCTTCGGTCTTCTGTATAACCTGCCGCAGCGCATGTATGTGGTCTACGGTGCTAAAGCCTTTTCGGAATCCAGCTTGTTCGGGAGGCTGAAAAACGTCAAACCTGCGCGCGAGACGATTCGTGATGACTCTTGAAAACAACTTGTAGACATGGCTTAGTAGTGAAATGGGCCTATAGTTCTTCAGCCGGGCATTGTCGCCCTTTTTGAAGAAGAGTACCACCACACCCCTGCACCATGCCTGTGGCGTTTTCCCCTCCTCCTCTTATGTACACATCTATAAATAAATAAAACAGAAGTGTTTGTTTGTAATTTCAAAACAACAGCTTTTTACTGAATGCATATGAAAGTATAAAGGGTGTAAATAGACCCTTAACATAACCAAAAGACACTTGTTCTCCCAGTCTTTGGAACGTCCTGGGAACCTTCTAGTTACAGAGATATTGGGGGCCAGAGTTCCAACTTTGTTACATTTTGTTTTATAATACATGTTTTGTATTAAAAAATAAAATGTAAGATTTTTACTTTACATACCTACACGACCCCCGTACTATTCAATCCATCCATCAGCACAATACTTTGAGTGCTTTCCATCAAGTCCTACCCGAAAACGTGATTTTTCACCGCAAAAAAAAAAGTCGATTCCCAGCAATAATTTTTGCGTAAAGTTACTTAGTTTGATGTACAGAATGCTTGGTTGACGGCTATGTGAAGGGTCTGTTTACAATAGTCTTTGGTTTACACCCTGTATAGGTACTTATAACAAAAAAGCTTTTTTTATTTATTTTTGTCTATCTGTAGTGGATTATTCCTACAGACGATACTGTTAAAAAAAAAACGTAGATGAATTAAAAAAAATCAATATCTCTAATATCGCAAAATATCGCAGTGCTAGTTTATATGCCAAAATAGGCTAATAATTTGTACTATCCAAATCTCTTAATCGTATATTGAGATAATTTGAGAGTCTCGAGATTTTCATGAAGTTATGTTTATTTTCATACAAAAAATCTTTAAATATTCATAACGTTGAAAATAATGGTCAAAACCTAATAGTCATAGAACATTATTTTGTTTAAATAATATTTAGCCACTAAGAGCTGACGGAGATCGGTCCTTCGTGCCTTGACTTCCCGGGGAACTGGCCGCTGACCACGAAGTATCGCCGTCTGACAGCGATATAGAGACGCAACGATTTTTGCGTCCATATCCCAGGACGTTGATCCAGCCAGGAGGCTTGCTGCCTCGTAGGAGATCATACGGTATCCCCTTATCACCCTAACAGCCATTGCTCTCTGCAGTCTTCGCAGTATTGCGACGTTCCGTGCCAACAGGGTGTCCGCCCACACAGGTGCCATGGACCGCACGATCCCCACGTAAAGTCTATGACAGGAGTTGTTGGGCCCTCTCAGATTGGGTAGCAACCACGCAGCAACTGCAGTCCTCATCAATCTGGGGACTAACCGCTGAATGCGCGGCCCAAAGTCCCATCGGCTGTCAAGGACGAGTCTCAGGTTCCGATACCAATGTGAAGGCCTCCTACGACTATTTGTGAATCCCGTGGTGGTTTTTCCGAGTCCATGGAAACAGAGCAACCGACTTGTGCAATGCCACCTCGAGACCCAAACGCCGGATCCCGTAAAGTAATAGGTAGTTTACGGGATCCGGCGTTTGGGGGAGAGGGTTAGGTTTAGACCAGAATTACATTTATTTTGAACTCGTAGGGAACTACTGCAAGTCAAAGTTCCTTCATTTTGACTATTACTCGAAAACTTGTAAAGCCTATAAAGTTATACTACCATCGTGCACCGTGAATTTGTTCACACCCAAACACAACCCTTTAGCTGGTAGAGGGTACACTTGAGTCCCTTAGTTTTTAGTGAACAAAAACTTTCTTTTCGAGATTTTATTTTACCACTTTGTCGGCGTAACTAATCTGTATATTCATACCAAATTACAGCTTTCTAGTACTAAGAATCTTTGAGTTAAGCAGCGGACAGCCAGACGGACATGGCGAAACTATAAGGGTTCCTTTCCTTTTTGACTACGGAACCCTAAAAATAGCTGTCCCAGTCAAAATTACGCTTTATACTCGGCCAAAATGTACTGTAATGTTCCTTTACTTGAGTCTTACCAAATTTTATGATTCGAGATCGGCGGGTCCCCATAGATTTGGATATGGAGTAAAAACCCTTATTTTTAAAGCTAAGCCAAGATTGATATTTAATTTAAATTTCAACTTCATTTCTCCACGCTTACCGGAGAAAAAAAGGTCTTGTCACACTAGTCACACAGACGGACAGTCAAACACACAGGCGGGCGACAAAGTAATGGTACAAGGTTTCCGTTTTTGATCTTACTCACCAGTTGCGCCATCAAAATGACACATAGTGAAAAGAAATCTGTCATTGTTTCGACACAATCTGTCATTTTGTCGATTCTCCCGTCTAAAAAATTCGTTTCTACTGTGGTTATGCTACGAGTGCTGGTGAACTCAAAAACGATAGCACTCGGGCTCATAGAAAATATGTCGTGGTTCGGCCAATAAACTTATATACTAACTGGAATGAGTACGAACAAAATTTATAATTAAAAAAACCGTTAGAAAATGAACTTTATCTCAAACGAATAGAGTACTTATTAATTTAATTCATTCAAAGGGGGAAGAATACTTCAGAGCGAGAACGCGATCAAGAGTGGATTGTGTCCTTGTCTAACAATTGCCTGTGCACAAAAAATATTTTTTTTTTTTTAGGTACTAATTTATTCGGAAATTACGTTGATAGCTAAACTAGCACATAAATCGTATCGGGATTAATTTAATATTCAAATAATAAATATTAAAATAATATTTACTTGCGAAATACAGTAAGCTTAAATAAATTAAATTATTTATGAATTATGTTATTTCTGAATGGCAACATAGATGACACTCATATAAACAAACAATATGGCCGATACAATTTTGCGCTGAAGTCATATTTTTGCGTTATCAAGTTCTTTTTACATTACTTAAGTGAAATCTACTTCTTTAAATGTCGCGAAATCGAGTTGTGTGAAGGGGTGTAACAGTGAAGGCTTTACTGGATGTGAAATTTCTTTTTTCAGGTAAGTTCGTATAACTTTGTTTACAAATTACGACTAGGGTGACAATGTTCTAGATATGTAAACGGGGATCAAGAAAATATTCTAAAGAATAAACCTTTTCTATTATCCATATCGGTATTTATAGTCTTGGGAAAATGCGTATAAAATACATCATTTATAATGCAGTAGCAAAACTTAATCAATTACTCCATTTTAATAATAATAAAATTATCTTCTTGAAAATAAACGAATTCTATCTTTACTTTTGTAAATACTGTTTATTGTTTGTGTATTAATAATACTGTTTTGTTTCCGTGCAGACTCCCTAACAATAAGAATCTTCAGCATCGGGCTTGAAGTTGTCCATTTAAAGAAGAAGTTTAGTACTCAATACTCAATACTTTATTGCATTCCATAATGTTAACCAACCAATACAATACTCAATACTTTATGTTAGTTGTTTGTTGTGTTGTTGTTGTTGTGTTATGTGTTAGTATTCAACCTATTGCCTAGTTTGCAACCGTCTTCTATCATTAGCATCTTCGCACTTAAATTTAAGATTACTGACTCATACTAAAACCAACGATAACATAAAACCATAAGTTTTATATTTTATAGTGTGATTAATAAATTTATCAAATACTACATATTTTGTTGTTTGAAAATGCTGCATGCTCATGCTTCACCTATGTGAATGTTGCAGCCCTGTACGCTTTAAAATCTCTTTACAAATGAAGGATCTAACCCAAGTGTCACGTATTCTTCACTTCATAGACCTTTCCCATTACAGAGTTTTACAGTTTGCGTAGGCTTCGGCTTCGCCCTGTTTTTGATTATAAAAGAATAACTGTCCCAAAAATAAACAAATGTTGATACCCTATTAGAAAGGGATGACATCCACTCTCGAAGTTTTCTCGCTCGGAACGGCTTTGCGCTGTACGTCCTCATTCCAGTTAGTATATAATTTTCTTGGGTTCGGCAGATTCAAAAAGAGCTACA
Organism: Noctua janthina; assembly: GCA_963576755.1. Classification (NCBI taxonomy): domain Eukaryota; kingdom Metazoa; phylum Arthropoda; class Insecta; order Lepidoptera; family Noctuidae; genus Noctua; species Noctua janthina. Next base: position 19,030,174 of record OY755058.1, read on the forward strand.
TGTTAAGCTAGCATTTGGCAACACTATTTATTTGAAAATATTGTCTTTGGTTCTCTTCGCGTCCTTGTTTGTTGTCTTTACTCTTTGTGGTTGTTTGACATTTTAATGATGACAGTATTGAATCAGCCAGTATAAAATGAATTGGTGAAACTACAATAAATGTACTGTAAAGTAATGGCAAATTAATCTTAATTGTTAGTAATGTGATCTATAAATACATAAATATCAAGAGTAAAATATAATCAGTCAAAATCATGGCCCAACGCTTTCCTGCCGGCGGGCCGAGCCCAGCACCCCCTCCGGGCGCCATGCAGCCACAGCAGCGCTACCCGGGGCCAGCACAGCCGCAGGGCTCCCCAATGCCGCCCAGGCCTTACCCAGGACCCAACTTTCCTGTAAGATTGGTTACATTAAACCTTATCTCAGACGTACTGTACTTAAATATTGTATTAAGCTATGACTTTGTAAATTCATCTGCGTTTGGTGCCGTGGCTTCACATTGTTTATTGCAAACGCATTCGCTGTTTTTGAAATCACTGCACAATACCAACTTCACAACTGCAAAATGAAGAATGAATTAGGTTGCAAAATGTTTACTCTTTGCCCTCAAATGCCAGTAATGGAACCATTTTCATAAATACAATAACATAATAACACTCGGGATTAACAATGAAGTTATAAAAAATGTGTAAACATTTGATTTATTATATACAGCCAAGGTTTATTTGTTGTATTGAAAAGTTTAGAACAACTTTTTAAATATAACTTATGCTATATGGTCAGCTTACAATTAAACACACCTTCCTGTATTTGCATTTCACATTAACAAAAAGTGGCAAAAATCAACAGCATAAAGCTACAGATATTTTGGTGTATTTTGTTTTTTTGTTGTTGTCATATCCTTCGCAAATTCTTGCTATGTATTAAGATATTGTTAACAATTCATGTCATGTTATGGTAATAGGATTATTTTACCATCCGACTTTCAACTGTGTGGTCCCAATAGTCTCGAGAGTAAAATGTGACATACAGACAGAAAGATAGTCAAGACAATCTATAAGGGTTCTGGTTTTTGGCATTTGGCTACTGAACCCTAAAAAATTGTTGACTTGATAACCTCCTCATTTTGAAAGTTGGTTAAAATCACAAATAACAAAACAAATGTATGTGCTGCTATAGTTCCAATTTCATAAACCTAACTTTACAAAAGTCTGACTCGTTTTCTTTATGACACAAACTCTTACTTAAAAAGCATAATGCTAAGATTGTCTGATAAAATCTTGTGGAATTTTGTGTTTTAGCCTGCGGGTTCCTTTTTTATCCATGAGATGGTTTGCCAAGATGTTTGGGTGACGAGTTATTCTTTCCTTGTATTATGACTTGATGTAGCTTTTTGTTTCTGTGATTGTTCTCAGAAACTTGTTCTGAAAGCGCTGTATGATCTCTATGTTAGAGTGTGATGCTGTTCCCCAAAGTTGGATGCCATGGGTCCATATAGGCTTGATTATGGCTTTGTTTTTATACAAACCCATTTTGTTTTCCAGGTGTAATTGTGAACTTCGGCCAATTAACCAGTAGAGCTTTCTTAGTGTCAGTCCAAGTTGCTTTTGTTTCGTGAAGATGAGTTTTTTCCAAATGAGGCGTCTGTCAAAGTATAAACCAAGGTATTTAACATGTTCAGCTTGAGGCACTTGTATTCTATTTAACTGTACTAGTGGGCGGGCATGTATCCTTTCTCCTAGAAAATGTGGCATTTACTGACTTGTTCTCGTTTGCTTTTATCCTCTACTTTTTGAGCCAGAGCACTATGTCATCCAAACAGGTCTGCAGCATAGCTGACGCTACTTTATGGTCAGTATGGGATACCAATGCAGCTGTGTCATCCTCGAAGGTTTCTGTAGTCTCTAAAGGAGGTCCGCAGTATGAATCGTACAAAATCAGTCCAGTATAGTATGGGATATAGATTTTTTGTTATTCTTGAAGTTGTTGGTAGGAGTGGATTACCAGCCAGCAGTTTGAACTGAATCATTGAAGAATTCTATTGCTGCTACTATATTATTTAATGATTTTAAACTGACTGTAGGCATCAGGGCATGATTGACTATTGACCTGAATTTTTCCCAATATGTCTTTTTGGTGTGAAGGACACATGTTTCTATAGTTTCTTTGAAACTACTAAGACTGGTGAGTGGTCGGATGATAGCTCATAGCTGCTCTGGCACTGGAAGTAATCTTTCTTTAACAGCACAGAAGTCTATTAGGTCAGGTACTTTCTTTCAGTTGGTAAGCCAGTATGTGGGCTGACCTGATGATATGATTGCCATTTTTAGTTTTTCGACAGTTTTGAGTAGCTCCTGGCCCCTAGGAAGGGTCTATATTAGCCCCAATAGCTATGCTTCGCATTGAAGTCTCCACCAGCTATGAACCAATCGCCGAGAGAATTGAAGAGCTTGGTGAACTCCTCCTGTTTGATAATGTGTTTTGGTGGGCAGTAGAGAGCTGACACAGTAATGGGGCTTACCCAATCATCAACTATTACAGTTGTTGCTTGTATTGATGCTTTGCAGTATGGTACTGATTCATAATGTTTTAATTTGCTTCTGATTTTTATAGCAGATCCACCATATGCTTTCCCGTCAGGTTGTGTGGTATGATAAAGCTTATATCCAGGGAATTCCATATGGCTTCTAGAAGTGAAATGCGTTTCAGATATTAACATGATATCAATATTATGTTGGTGTAAAAAAAGTTTTAACTCCTCAGAGTGTTGTGACAGGCCATTTGCGTTCCAGACACATAATGCTAGTGTATAAAATTTGGAAGCATGGACATGAGATCACCCAGCATCTCAGTTATTAGCATCATCTGGTTCATGAGTGTCTGCATGAATTCCTTAATGTCAGGTGACGGGTTTGGCTTTGATTGAGGTAGTTGTGTTGTTGGTTGGGTTTCTTTAGTTGTTATATCGGTTGGTATTTCTGTGTATGATTTATTGCCTGCACTTTCATATCAGCTATTTTTTGGCCGTACTATTATTTATTTCCTGTGTGTCTTTGCTGCGTTGGGGTTTTGGTCTCAGAGGGGGATACTTAACTTTTTGCAATTCCTTATAAACCAAGCAACCCTTGTAATTTGCGGGGTGGTTTCCTTCACAAAGTATGCACCGCACATCATTGGATCGCTCTTTCCTCGCGCAGTCGAGAGTAGCGTATGCTCCAGCGCACTTGACGCATCGGGGTTGGCGATGACAGAATCTACAGGCGTGTCCATATCTCTGGCAGTTAGAGCATTGCGGGATCTCTCTTTTTGGTCTTGGTTCAAATACAACGCAGCAATGGAGAAGGCTCAAGCGCCTTCTCCATTGCTGTGTTGTAAATGTTTTTATTATTTTGGTTTGACTTGAATTCTATGTAGTGCAGTAGAGGTGTTTTAGTTTTTCTATCCTTAATATTCCAGATATTTGTAACATTGTGGTATAATTCTTCGAGTGCCACTTTTATTTCGTTGGTGTCAGTAGTCGGATGGATGTTTTTAAGGACTACTCGAAAGCTCCTTTTTTTCTTTGGGTTTGTACGTGTAGAATTCAGTTTCTCGTTTTTGAAGTTCCTTGTAGATTTTTGTGTATGCTTTTGTGGTTTTTAGTTGAATTTTCACTTATTCCCTACGGAAGATCTTGATTTCGTACTGGTCAGTGACTATGGCATTCAGCGTGTCATAGAGTGACTGAATGTTACTAACTTTGTCTACGAACAATAAAGGTGGTTTGATGGGCTTTTGGGCGGTTTCGGAAGAATTATTTGTGACATCAAGTCCAGAGAATCGGTTGGAGGTAGTAATGGGAGCAGTCAGCCAGTAGCTATTTAATTTAGTTTGCTTTTGGCTAGTTGGTAGTTCTTCAGGGCTGCGGGGTCTTTTGCGTCCCGGTACTTCAACCCAGTTTGCTTCTGGAACATTTTCAGAGTCTACTAGTTCTATCGTCGTGCTGGCGTAGCTAGTAGGTATTATACCACACATAAGAGCTTGATCTGGGTCGACTAATAAATAGGCTTTTATGAAATATTTGCTGGCTTAATATTTTAGTCGTATTCGCACTATTCTTTTTTGAATTTTCTGTTTGGCAATCCATGATTCTGGGGTAATTTAACTTTTTAAGTGGCAACACTGCTTTGAAGTTGACATTGACACTTTGTCTTTAACAGTGACATTTTGAAAGATACAGAAATATTAAAAAAAGTTAATTATTATGAACCTGTAAAGTACATTAATGTTTTGTTCTATTTTTACGTTTTCCTTTTTGAATATATGCCCAGCCCATTTCTATTTGAGCTTACCTATGGCGTCTTTGGCTTTTTTACTGCTGCTTTTAGGGTTCCGTACTTACCCAAAAAACGGAACTGTCGAAGATTTACAAATGTCAGCCAGGATCAACGGCTTAACATGATTTCCGAGGCACGGAGGAAACTCAGTATGTAACAGATGGTCACTCATCCATGGACCAACCTTGACAAGCCACAATTTGGCAGCGAGCTCCTGGCCATGCTTTGGCTTATACATATAAAAACCCATTTCCTCACAACCTAAGTCAATATTTAACTTGGCCACTTAAATATATTTAATTTTTTTTATTTATTTATTTATAACCAACTTATACTTACAGTTTACACCACACATACAAGTTATTGGTTGAACAAAAAAATAAGAATAAAAAATAAAAAATAGTAATAAAATTATTAAGTAAACAATGTGGTAGGCGCGAAGAATAAACTAAACATTTTTAGTAGACAGAATAAACACAATGAAATAACAATAAAAATGAACAAAACTCGTATCATCATAAAACTATATATTTTTTATTAGGGAACAATTTGTTTACCCCGAGGAGATAGTACTGGGAGTAGTAATGGACTCCAGGTATCGAGAAGCAGTGTTGAGGAGTCTCAGTTCAGTACTTGCAAAAATATCCATGGATTCATCAAACATTAAAATGTTATTAATATGGTTAAGAGCTAGAAATAGCGGGCTTGTCGTAAGGGTTACGGTGCTGGTTTGAGGAATCGAAAAAAGAGGTCGTTGGCGTGGGCGAAGAGTGTGTCTGATAGGTAGTGGGATGTTAAAGGAGATATATTGTACTAAATGCGAATTAAAATGGGAGCCACGAATTAGGCGAACGACATATTTAATGAGAGCAAGATTTCTCCTGACCTCTAAGCTCTGGTATGTCACCATACCTAACACGAATGGCGTAGGGTACATATATGGGTAAAACCCATATAATTTGAGGTAGAGGAAGCGGATAAAAGACTTCTGGACCTTTTCAATGATTAGTTTATAGACTTTTTCATGGGGGCTCCAAATTGCACTGTTGGTTTCGAGCAAACTGCGGACGAAAGAGTTGTAAATTACGGTTATGGCTTGCCGATTTTTAAAAATATTAGCCTGTCGCAAAAGAAAACCTAGACTTTTGCGGGACTTGTTGAAGATTTGTATTATGTGTTGGTTAAACGTTAGGTGTGGGTCAAAGTTAGTACCCAGATCACGCACGGTAGAAACTCGTTTTTAATTTAAAATTTTAGCTTTAAATCTCCATAAATAAGTTTTCCATTTGACAATTGATTCTGCGAAAATGTGCCCATTGAACCACTCCTCTAGATTTTCGCCGAGAAGGCTCTAATATTTCTGAGATCCGTGACTGAAAAGTATCTTGCTGTCTCCTTATCTTTGATCTCGTCCTCTTCGCGACACTTCTCGCTGTGCTGGTCGTCGTGAATTTGTAGACCGGATTACCCAAGTAGTTACTGTGGTACGGGTGACCACAACAACGAGGCAACTTAAGCACATGTCAAGTGATGGAATGAGCTGTCAGCATGCGTCTGTCTTAAATTATTGTTATTCTTATATACTAGCAATCATTATAATAATATGTTATCGTATGCATGTCGGCAGGCACGTAGCGGGTTCACGCCGCCGCCGGTGGGCGTGGGCGGCGTGGGAGGAGCGGGCGGCCCCGGAGGCGTGGGCGGTCCCGTCGGCGTGAGCGGCGGGCGCGCGGCTGGTGGCGCGGCCTACGGCGGCGGCCCGGCACCGGGAGCGGCGACCGCGCCGGGCATGCGGCCCGCGCCGGCGCCCTCCGCGCCCGCGCCGCCCCCCAAGCGCCCGGCAGACGCACGCGCCGCGCTGGCGCCGCAGCACAAGCCCGGCCTCTACAACCCGTGAGTACCGCGAGAGTCGCCCGTGTGGCGCGTGAGGCGTGTGTAACGTGTACGACGTGTGACGTCTGCGTGTGTGTGCAGGGACGCGTACGGCGGGGGCGCTGGCGCTGGCGGCGCGCCCTCCAAACGCAAAAAGCGGCTGGCGGACAAGATCCTGCCGCAGAAGGTGCGCGACCTGGTGCCGGAGTCGCAGGCCTACATGGACCTGCTCGCCTTTGAGCGCAAGCTCGACGCCACCATCATGCGCAAGCGCCTCGATATCCAGGAGGCGCTCAAGCGACCCATGAAGCAGAAGCGAAAGCTCAGAATATTCATCTCCAATACCTTTTACCCGGGTATGTGTATCCATAAACATCATTTTCTGAAAATTGAAACATAGATATACACGGTGTTTGGTGCATCGTTTGCCAAACTGAATTGGCCGAATGGAGAGGTCCTTTGCTATCTCTTCAGGCCCAAGAACTCACTCTTGGCCACACCGGTTTTTTTATTCGGATTTAATTACTCGCTAAGCTTTTGGAACAAGAAAAATTAAAATTAAAACTCAACTTTAAATTGCTTTATAAAAAAAAACTAAAGGAGATCGAGAACTTCAAATACTTTTAAAAAGTTCTTTAGTCTGTCCTCTTTCCAATGGTATGCAATATGCTAAAAAAATCTTTTAATAACTTCGCTAATTCGTTAAATTTGTGTATTGGGACGCACCATCAAGCTACTTCAGATTCAGGATAAAACACTAGTTTTCGAATAAATAACATGGTGTAAGTAGGTAGATACTGTTATCTCACTCTTACGCAGTTTCTTATCTCTTTCTTACATAGGGTTATAACTTTCCTCGAATTTGAAATGTCCCAATACACAAATTTAACAAATTAGCGAAGTTATTAAAATATTTTTTTAGCATATTGCATACGGATGAATAGAAGACAGACTAGAGAACTTTTAAAAGAATTCGAAGATCTCGATCGCTTTTAGTTTTTGTTCTATAGCAATTTAAAGTTGAGTTTTAAGTTTATTTTTTCTTCTTCCAAAAGCTTTCTGAGTTATTAAAAAAAAACTAGATATTACTAGCGAGTAGTTTTGAATTTGATAGAACCATACAACAGTACGTATAAAAATTAAAATGTAATTTAAGGATTACACTTATAACTTTTTTTTTTAATTCAAGCTTTAATGCTAAGTTTGAGAATTTTTCAAAATAAAAAAAAAACACTTAAATCGAACCAGTAATCACGCAGAAATCGGTGAACATCATCATTTCAGCCGAAAGACGTCCACTGCTGGACATAGGGCCCAAGTGTCTCCACATTGACCGATCCCGAGCGTCTCGCATCCAGCGGATCCCTGCAACCTTTACCAGGTCATCGGTCCACCTAGTGGAAGGCCTTCCAACGCAACGTCTTCCAGTTCGCGGTCGCCACTCCAGAACGTTCCGGCCCCATCGGCCATCCGTTCTGCGAGCAATGTGCCCTGCCCACTGCCACTTAAGTTTGTTACGTCGGTAACCTTGGTTCTCTTGCAGATTTCCTCATTTCTGATTTGATCACTCAAGGAAACTGAGCATAGCCCTCTCCATTGCCCTTTGGGTGACTTTAACCCTTTTGATGAGGTCCATTGTGAGCGACCAAGTTTCGGTCCCGTATGTAATCACTGGCAAAACACACTGGTCATAGAGTTTCGTCTTGAGACACTGCGGTAAGTTGGACGAGAAGATACCACGCAACTTCCCGAACGCTGCCCAGGCGAGTCGTATTCAACGATTGACCTCTTTCTCGAAGTTAGACCTACCTAACTGGACCGTTTGTCCCAGGTAGACATAATCGTCTACAACTTCGAGTGTAGTGTCCGATCTTGATAGGACTGGGTGTTACATGGGCATTCAACATGACTTTGGTTTTTTCCATGTTCATTTAAGACCCACTCTTTCGGAAGCTCTACTGAGGTCATCGAGCATTGTACTGAGGTCCTCCATGGTCTCAGCGATGACAACGATATCGTCGGCAAACGGCAGGTGAGAGATGTACTCGCCTTTGACGTTGATGCCTAGCCCTCTCCAGTCCAGAACCTTGAAGACATCCTCCAGTACAGCGGTGAACAGTTTCGGAGATATGACGTCTCCCTGTCTCACACCTCGCTGCAGAAGGATAGGTTCCGAAATCTGGTCCTGAAGTCGAAATGACATTGTGGCGTTTTTGTACAAACACTTCAACACCTCGATGTACCGATAGTCAAGTTGGCACCGTTGGAGAGGCTGCAGTACAGCCCAAGTCTCGATCAAATCGAAGGCTTTCTCGTAGTCCACAAACGCTAAACAGAGAAGCAGGTTATACTCTTCGGCCTTCTGTATAACCTGCCACAGCGTATGTATGTGGTCTACGGTGCTAAAGCCTTTTCGGAATCCGCCTTGTTCGGGAGGCTGAAAATCGTCAAACCTGCGCGCGAGACGATTCGTGATGACTCTTGAAAATACCTTGTAGACATGGCTTAGAAGTGAGATGGGCCTATAGTGCTTCAGCCGGGCATTGTCGCCCTTTTTGAAGAGGAGTACCACCACACCCCTGCACCATGCCTGCGGCGTTTTCCCCTCGAGTATGACGGAATCAAACAGCTTCTGAAGGGCCTCAAGTTTCGGTTTTCCACCTACTTTCAGGAGTTCGGCCGTAATTCTGTCGTCACCCGGTGCCTTGTTGTTTTTAAGCTGTTTCAGAGCCATCCTAATCTCTTACAGGCTGACATCCGGAATGTCTTCGGTATAGTGTCGGGTCAGTCTAGCTCTTGGATCGTTAGCTAGATTTGCTACGGGTTTACTGGTTGAAGTGTATAACTGCCCATTAAAACTCTCGATCTCCCTCAGCAGCTCCGGTTTGGCGGATACAATCCTGCCATCGTCGGTCTTCAGTCTCGTGAGCTGGCACTGCCCAATAGCCAGATCTCTTGAAAATACCTTGGAGCCTTTATTCCGCTCAATAGCGTCTTTAATACGCTCGGTATTAAAGCGGCCGAGGTCGCTCTTCAAGGATTTAGAGATCCGTCTATTGAGCTGCCGGTACTTCCACGCCTTATCTGAAGACTGCAGGATCATCTCACGCCGCTCCTTCATGAGCTCGAGAGTATTATCAGAGAGTTTTTTGTTCTTGTGTGCACGACGTGTCTTAAAGAACTTGGACCCAGTCGTATGGACAGTTTCCACGAACCCATCGTTGTATTCGTCCACTGAGCTTCCTCGGCATTCGAAACGATTCTGGAGTTCAAGCTGAAAGCTCTCGGGGTTTTGGATCTGGATCTGTGCTGGACGGAGCCTAGACTTCATCAGTCGAGACCTTTCAATTTTTATATTGATGTGTCTCTTACCATGCGGTGATCGCTCCCGGTTTTCACCGAATTGATCACAGAGACATCATTGAACACTTGCTTCTTGGTTGACTTGATGAAGTCAATCTCATTTTTAGTTGCACCATCGGGACACTGCCAGGTCCACTTCCTGTGCTCACGCTTTTTGAAGAAGTTCATCATATAGAGGTCCTCCTTATCCATAAAACTAGCCAGTTGGTGAACCCGGTGGTTCCGACGTCCAACCCCAAATTGCCCCACCTGCAGCTCATCCCCGTCTCGTATGCCCAGTTTCGAAACCATGACAAAGACGAAATGAGTTTCGAAACCATGCAGGGCTTTGGAAATATCCTCATACATGGTCTCCACTTCATCGTCGGGGTGTGCTGAGGTCGGGGCGTAGACCTGTATGACCTTCAGCGAATATCTTGAGGATATTCTGAGTATAAGGTACGCCACCCTGGTCGACACACTCTCGATCTTCACCACGTTATTCTCGAGGGACTTGTGGACGATAAACCCAACACCACCCTGGAACTGCCGGTCACCCTCACGGAAATAGAGCAGGTTGCCGGATTTCAGGATTATCGTGTTCTCCCTCTCTCTTCGGACTTCAGATAATCTCACAATACTTCAACGCAGCCTGCTCAATTCCTCTTCGAGTTCCGTTATCTTCTCGTCGGTCCGGAGTGTATGCGTGTTGTATTTTGCCACGTCAAGTCGTCGGTATAGGCAGCCTGATCCCTTCTGGAGATTCTTCGCACCCCTTGCCACGCCGCAACCTCGACCGCTACCATAGTCGAAGGTAGACGGGCTGCCGGGTACTAGGGGCTTTTTTTGTGTTGCGCTCTTCTTTGGGGGGGTTTTGCCATAATCTCCACGCTTGGCAGGCGGGTTGGCGATCGCAGTACGGTTGTTATAAAACACAGAGAACGCTGCTGCCCATTCTCTGGTAAGTCCCTTCCGACACCCACGGAAAGATATGGGATGGTGCTATTCTTTTACGTCCGACACCATACGGAACGCAAACGGTGAACATACATAAAAAAAAAAAATAGCATGTTGCGCTTTGCTGTTGTAGTGCATGTTGTGCTTTTCTGTAAGTGATGAGGCGCTTAGACTGAAGTTTTTTTTTTCCTATCCTACTCTGTCCCACTCCTGGGCGAAGGCCATCCTCCACTCCTTCCACTTCTCGCGAACCCGTGCGTCCTCCTTCCAGTTCGGACGTAACTTGTCCAGTTCGTCCCGCCATCTCTTTCGGGGCCTACCGCGACCCCGCCTCACTGTGTCAGGACACCAGTTTCCTGCTATTTTGGCCTACAGTTTGTCGTGTTTTTCGGCATGCGACAGACATGACCTGCCCAGTCCCATTTGAGTTAGGCAGCCAACAAAGGCTGCCCAACTCAAATGGGATTAACGTTTGCGATGTATAAATTATAATGCAACAGTGTACTCATTGTTGAAAAGCCTAATAATAAATAAATAAGATGCTGACCGAAGACATACCTCTTCCTTTTCTAGAAGTCGGTTAAAAATATTATTGTTTACAATAGAAAATCTTTTTATTTCCATCACAAATATGCAGATTAGATTAGATTTATTTATTTCTAAGTATATGGTACAATACATTAAGATCTTAATATTAAACAGTTTCACATACACTACCATTACCGGTGTTGAAATATTAAAATTAACTAACAAATTCAAAGTGGCCGAGTTCTAGACCAATCGACAATATAATAAAATATAATTATAATTTATTTTAAACCCTGCTCGCACTAGAATTTTTCTTTCCATGTCAAAACAGGTATAATTATAAATTAGTTTAGATTATAAAAAATCTTTTTTGCAAAAAATAAAACCGACTTCAAAAACACAGAAAAGTGAAAAATAACTTTAGTCAGGATCTAATGATGGAATCATGGAATAATAGGGAAATTTGGAGAGTCTCCTCGATTTCTCCAGGATCCCATCATTAGATCCTGACCTGATGACCATGGGACCACAAGGAAAGTATACTGTTTCAAACAATGCCCATAAAATTTGAGGGTTGCACTTAATTTTACTGGGATTCCATCATCTGATCCTGACTTATACCTTCCATCATCAGCTCAGCAACATGAGATGATGATTACCAGGCACAAATATCTGAATTGCGTTAGAGAGTATATGAAACACATTGTATCTGCCTATAATATTTGAGAGTTGCCCTCGATTTCCCTGGGATTCCATCATCAGATTCTGATTTGGTGACAATGGGACTACCTCATTAGTATAGGCTTTCGAATAAAAAAGAATTATGAAAATCGGTCTACAATTGGTGGAGAAATCGGTGAACACAGGATGAAAAAAAATACATACAGTCGAACATAGAAACTCCTCCTTTTATTTTAAGTCGGTTAAAAACTGTCAAAGGAGTTTTGGTGAAACATTAGTGAACCGTGAACAATACATGTCATGGTAATAGGCCCAATGAAATGGAACTTAACATACCTAACTGTTGAAATGTGGGTGTACAGTAGACTGTACTCATCTCAGAGCATTCAAGCGTGATGTTATGTTATGATGTTGTGTAAACAATGACCATCCAAGCGATTGCAGCCATCGCGACAGATTTGCTGTCTATTATTGAAGAGTTCCATTGCAAATCTCCGAAGATCAGCATCAGATCTTAACCAAATTTAAATGGTACCACCACGGAATAATATTCTTCCAAACAAAAAAAGAATTATCAAAATCGGTTCACAATTGACGATGATATCGCTGAACATACACTCAAAAAAAACAGTCGATTTGATAACCTCCTCTTTTTGGAAGTCGATTAAAAATAGGTAATTGTGAATGTTAACTTTATAAGCACATTTTTTTTAAATTTTTTTTTTATGAATGAAATGTCAAAATTTACTAATGTACAGGGTGTGGCGTAAGTAGTGGTCCACCGTTCATAATTCTATGAACCAGATAATTAACTATAACAATTAAAAATTTTAACCATTTTTACCCAAGGGTTACGAAAATATTTCCTTTTTGTCTTTTATTTACGAAATTTCTATCTTTTTTTACAAATTTGTTTGTAGTTTCAACAAAAACCATTATTTTTTCATTTTGATTTCTGTCTTTTTTTTGTGCAATGAATACTCTGTTCACATCTACTGAATTTCCCCATATAACGAGGCCGTAACGCAGTACAGATACAATATAGCCATGATAAACATTGAGGGCTGTTTCTTTACTGGCTATTCGTCTCGGTTTTCGGAGAGCAAACACAAATTTGTCTAGTCGAGTGCAAACCTTTTTATTTTGTTCCCCAATAATAAGGTTGAAGGTACGGGTTCCAAAATTGAATTATTGTAGTGTATTTGAGGTGGTTTTACCAAAGAATTGTATGTTTGAAATTGTACTAACTTTGTATTTTTAAAATATTTACACATAAATTATTAGATTCCAGCCATTTCATTGCTTTTAGTATTTCATTGTTAGTGTCAGTTTCTAGTTCATTTCTATTTAAAGATTTTATTGTGAGAGTGGTGTCATCAGCAAACAGTGTACAATTATGATTTAGGCCCTTGCAAAATCCTGACATAACCGACATTTAAATGACTTAAATGTCGGTTACGTCATGATTTACTCCGTTAGGCTCGTACATGTGGGCGGACCATGGGTTTCGTGCTATGAAAACACACTGGGTGCGATACATTGTTCCTAGCAAACTAACAAATTACTTGAGATTACAAATATGAATCCGGTACAGTTCCAAGACGTCTCAACTCCGCCGCCATCAGCCACTCAATGTCGTCCTCCCTCGAGCTGGACATCAGAGCTCTGTAGAAGCACACCGTGTTGTTGGTTGACTGGTTAGTAAGTCGCGTGATATCACCACTGCACATATATGAGCATTTCTCAAAATAATTGCACAATCGACTTAGCCTCTGTCCCATCTTTAAAAAAAAATCTATCTAATATAATAGATAATTACTACTTTTATAAATTGTCTAGGCAGTAAAACCACTCTATATAATAAAAAAAAAAACTAAGAAGACATTAATACAATAAGATTTTTTTTCAAAAAAAAATATATATCAAAAATCCGTTTCACCCAGTTGTATGAATAGTGAAGTGTCCCAATCTCAATATCTTACCAGACCATCGATCTTTATTTGAGTGGCCGAGTTCTAGACCAATCGACAATATAATAAAATATAATTATAATTTATTTTAAACCCTGCTCGCACTAGAATTTTTCTTTCCATGTCAAAACAGGTATAATTATAAATTAGTTTAGATTATAAAAAATCTTTTTTGCAAAAAATAAAACCGACTTCAAAAACACAGAAAAGTGAAAAATAACTTTAGTCAGGATCTAATGATGGAATCATGGAATAATAGGGAAATTTGGAGAGTCTCCTCGATTTCTCCAGGATCCCATCATTAGATCCTGACCTGATGACCATGGGACCACAAGGAAAGTATACTGTTTCAAACAATGCCCATAAAATTTGAGGGTTGCACTTAATTTTACTGGGATTCCATCATCTGATCCTGACTTATACCTTCCATCATCAGCTCAGCAACATGAGATGATGATTACCAGGCACAAATATCTGAATTGCGTTAGAGAGTATATGAAACACATTGTATCTGCCTATAATATTTGAGAGTTGCCCTCGATTTCCCTGGGATTCCATCATCAGATTCTGATTTGGTGACAATGGGACTACCTCATTAGTATAGGCTTTCGAATAAAAAAGAATTATGAAAATCGGTCTACAATTGGTGGAGAAATCGGTGAACACAGGATGAAAAAAAATACATACAGTCGAACATAGAAACTCCTCCTTTTATTTTAAGTCGGTTAAAAACTGTCAAAGGAGTTTTGGTGAAACATTAGTGAACCGTGAACAATACATGTCATGGTAATAGGCCCAATGAAATGGAACTTAACATACCTAACTGTTGAAATGTGGGTGTACAGTAGACTGTACTCATCTCAGAGCATTCAAGCGTGATGTTATGTTATGATGTTGTGTAAACAATGACCATCCAAGCGATTGCAGCCATCGCGACAGATTTGCTGTCTATTATTGAAGAGTTCCATTGCAAATCTCCGAAGATCAGCATCAGATCTTAACCAAATTTAAATGGTACCACCACGGAATAATATTCTTCCAAACAAAAAAAGAATTATCAAAATCGGTTCACAATTGACGATGATATCGCTGAACATACACTCAAAAAAAACAGTCGATTTGATAACCTCCTCTTTTTGGAAGTCGATTAAAAATAGGTAATTGTGAATGTTAACTTTATAAGCACATTTTTTTTAAATTTTTTTTTTATGAATGAAATGTCAAAATTTACTAATGTACAGGGTGTGGCGTAAGTAGTGGTCCACCGTTCATAATTCTATGAACCAGATAATTAACTATAACAATTAAAAATTTTAACCATTTTTACCCAAGGGTTACGAAAATATTTCCTTTTTGTCTTTTATTTACGAAATTTCTATCTTTTTTTACAAATTTGTTTGTAGTTTCAACAAAAACCATTATTTTTTCATTTTGATTTCTGTCTTTTTTTTGTGCAATGAATACTCTGTTCACATCTACTGAATTTCCCCATATAACGAGGCCGTAACGCAGTACAGATACAATATAGCCATGATAAACATTGAGGGCTGTTTCTTTACTGGCTATTCGTCTCGGTTTTCGGAGAGCAAACACAAATTTGTCTAGTCGAGTGCAAACCTTTTTATTTTGTTCCCCAATAATAAGGTTGAAGGTACGGGTTCCAAAATTGAATTATTGTAGTGTATTTGAGGTGGTTTTACCAAAGAATTGTATGTTTGAAATTGTACTAACTTTGTATTTTTAAAATATTTACACATAAATTATTAGATTCCAGCCATTTCATTGCTTTTAGTATTTCATTGTTAGTGTCAGTTTCTAGTTCATTTCTATTTAAAGATTTTATTGTGAGAGTGGTGTCATCAGCAAACAGTGTACAATTATGATTTAGGCCCTTGCAAAATCCTGACATAACCGACATTTAAATGACTTAAATGTCGGTTACGTCATGATTTACTCCGTTAGGCTCGTACATGTGGGCGGACCATGGGTTTCGTGCTATGAAAACACACTGGGTGCGATACATTGTTCCTAGCAAACTAACAAATTACTTGAGATTACAAATATGAATCCGGTACAGTTCCAAGACGTCTCAACTCCGCCGCCATCAGCCACTCAATGTCGTCCTCCCTCGAGCTGGACATCAGAGCTCTGTAGAAGCACACCGTGTTGTTGGTTGACTGGTTAGTAAGTCGCGTGATATCACCACTGCACATATATGAGCATTTCTCAAAATAATTGCACAATCGACTTAGCCTCTGTCCCATCTTTAAAAAAAAATCTATCTAATATAATAGATAATTACTACTTTTATAAATTGTCTAGGCAGTAAAACCACTCTATATAATAAAAAAAAAAACTAAGAAGACATTAATACAATAAGATTTTTTTTCAAAAAAAAATATATATCAAAAATCCGTTTCACCCAGTTGTATGAATAGTGAAGTGTCCCAATCTCAATATCTTACCAGACCATCGATCTTTATTTGAGTGGACATGGGCATTGCATAAATTACAAATATTATTTATTTATAAGGATAAGTCACAATTCACTTAAAACACCCTTTTTGGCATTACTTTATTAATATGTTTTGAATTGATTATTTTAACATGTCTCGTAAAAAGTTCCATTTTGAAATTCCAGTTTTTGTGACCATCCTTTTGGAAAATATCAGAATCGATTGGTACTAAACATATTTTAGAATAATGGCAGCAGTAGTAAGCTTGGCATCTATCTTGTTTTAATTTTTATAGTTCTTTTATGTGCCTTTTGCGAATGGTGAAAGTCGTTGGTTAAGTTAGCGGTCAGAAATAAATCCTAGCTTTGTTACTCAAAAAACATAGGTAAGTTCAGATTTTATTGTTACTTCACTTAAACGACCATTACAGCTCCCAATCTTGATTTCGTTAATCAAATCGTTACACGAGTATTCATTTGAGTTGCATGCGTTTACAATTTAAATAAAATTTTGTATTTGATTTTGTTACTTTTGTGTGGTTACGTATAAATGGAAAAAAGTAACAAAAAAATCTTTTTTGCAAAAAATATAACCGACTTCAAAAACACAGAAAAGTGAAAAATAACTTTCAGACGTCGGTGATAAAAAAAGTAAATCAAACAAACAAAAGTCACCAAGTCAAAGATTTTTTATTTTTGCATTTTTAGTTGTAATATCCTATACAAATATTTGCTATACATTTATTTTACATTGTCAACAATACATTTCATGGTAATAGGCTTATCACCAATAAAATGGAAGTAAATATCTAACTGTCGCAATCTGGGTGTACTGTACGCATCTGCGTACCCCTCGGATCATACAGCCGTTACGTTATGTTATGATACTGTGAAAACAAACATCCAAGCGATTGCAGCAATCAAGACAGATTTGCTGTCTACTATTGAAGAGTTAAGTTAATTTAAACGGGACCACCGCGGAATAATATTCTTCCAAATTAAAAAAAAAATCGTCGAAATAAGTTCACAATTGTCGAAGATATCGATAATATAAAATTTGGAGAGTCTCTCGATTTATCCAGGATCCCATTATTAGATCCTGACCTGATGACCATGGGGCCACATGGAAAGTATACCGTTTCAAACAATGCCCATAAAATTTGAGGGTTGCCCTTAATTTTACTGGGATTCCATCATCTGATCCTGACTTATACCTTCCATCATCAGCTCAGCAACATGAGATGATGATTACCAGGCACAAATATCTGAATTACGTTAGAGATTATATGAAAAATATTGTATGTGCCTATAAAATTTGAGGTTTGCCCTCAATTTCCCTGGGATTCCATCATCAGATTCTGATTTGGTGGCAATGAGACTACCTCAGGAGTACAGGCTTTCGAAAAAAAAAATAATAATGAAAATCGGTCTACAATTGGCGGAGAAATCGGTGAACATAGGTACATGAAAAAAATACATACAGTCGAACATAGAAACTCCTCCTTTTTTTTAAGTCGGTTAAAAATTGTTAAAGGAGTTTTGGTGAAACATTACTGAACCGTTAACAATACATTATAATAGGTAATGTCATGGTAATATGCTTATCCCCAATGAAATGGAACTTAACATACCAGACTAAAAAGTCACGGTGTATATGCGTTTTGTTTGTAACCTGCACCGGTTTTCGATTATGTGGGACAAAATCGAATGCTTTGTTCATATCTATAAATACTGATAATACAGACAATTTGTTATTGAGGTCTTCAGATATCAGTTTGACCAAAGTAAAACAAGCAAGTGAAGTTAAACTATTCTTCCTAAATCCAAATTGGTTCTTAGTAAGTACTACTCGTACGAATCAACTGTGCACTCCGCTGGAATGCGATCCCTCTCCCGCTTCCGCGCGCGGCGTCCCGCTTTCGCCGTAAGCGTTCAGTAGCGATAGCATCTTTGTTACCGTTGCGCGTGGCTCGTTTTAACTGCCTAAATACAATTTAAGTCCTCCGTTGTTATTACTGTTTCTGTTGAGATTTTGCTTTTTTAAGTGTTTTTTGTTAAGTTTGTTTTTGTTTGGACATTTTCGACGCTTTAGTGCCTTAAGACGATTCATAGTGTCTCTTGTCGGCGGCTTTGCCGCTCGAGAGTTAGTCAGCAGACATTTAGCCGCTCACTATTCACCTAATGAGGACACAGCGTAACTCCCTGAAGCTAGTATGATTGTGAGAGGAGTGTGAAATATACGGTTAGTAGTGATGTGTTGTTTGGCGTGCCCGCAGGTCAGGGCGACAACGCCGTGCCGTCGTGGGAGCTGCGCGTGGAGGGCCGCCTGCTCGACGACACCAAGAACGACCCCAACAAAGTAACACATTTCATTATATCGGCACTCTGTTCCAAACGCCTGCAGCGATCACTGTTGCCCCGCCATTCTTTTCTAATTTGCGTCATGCAAAATTTGTTACTTTCTAATGTGACCCACCTTGTTAGATCTCTGACCTTTAAAGTTTCCGCTATGAATCCCGGCTCGCAGTACAGCAGTAAGTTAACCGGTGCGGAGGTGTTGCAGGTGAAGCGCAAGTTCTCGTCGTTCTTCAAGTCGCTGGTGATCGAGCTGGACAAGGAGCTGTACGGGCCCGACAATCACCTGGTAGAGTGGCACCGCACTCTGACCACGCAGGAGACGGACGGCTTCCAGGTAAAGCGGCCCGGGTACAAGAACGTGCGCTGCACCATCCTGCTGCTGCTGGACTACCAGCCGCTGCAGTTCAAGCTGGACCAGCGCTTGGCGCGCCTGCTGGGCGTGCACACGCAGACGCGGCCCGTCATCGTCAACGCGCTGTGGCAGTACGTGAAGACGCACCGCCTGCAGGACGCGCACGAGCGCGAGTACGTGGCGTGCGACAAGTACCTGGAACAGATCTTCGGCTGCGCGCGCATGAAGCTGGCCGAGGTGCCGGGCCGCCTGGGCGCGCTGCTGCACCCGCCCGACCCCATCGTCATCAATCACGTCATCGCCGTGGAGCCGCCGCACGACACCAAGCAGACGGCATGCTACGACATCGACGTGGAGGTCGACGACACGCTTAAGACGCAGATGAACAACTTCCTGCTGAGCACGGCCAACCAGCAGGAGATCCAGGGGCTCGACTCCAAGATACATGAGACTGTGAGTAGATGTTTGATTTGACGAGAGAAATCCATCGGGAGTCCAGTCGCACTGCAGGTTATCACCCATACCTTGTCGATGTTCCACACATTCGCACGAAGCGCTTTGCTACATCGTTTATCATGTGCACAGCCAAGGAGTGGAATTCCCTGCATGCGTCGGTGTCCCCAAGTTCATATGACCCCAATCTATTTAAGTCGCTAGTTAATAGGCTTCCTTTGGGTTAGCTCGTTTCATCTTCGAGCTCAGCTCTGTCCTCAGGACTAGATTGAGGTCAAGAGTATGCCCATTTAATATTTAAAAAAGAAGGGAAACAATTTAAAACTAACGAAGGTTTAGGAAATTCGACGATCGGACGTTCGCTGCGCTCTATCTCACCAGCCCGTTGACCTACGAGCTCGTTCCGTTGCAGGTGGACACTATCAACCAGCTGAAAACCAACCGCGAGTTCTTCCTGAGCTTCAGCATGGACCCGCAGCAGTTCATCCAGAAATGGCTCGTGTCGCAGTCGCGCGACCTCAAGGTTAGTGACGTCACGCCGCACCCTAGGCAAGCCTATATAATTTCGATACCTAAAACTCGATTTTTAAAACGTAAGTATTTTTAAAAGACACCGTAATATATACATATGTCACCGTCTATCTCGCGAGATTGTAATCTATCGAAAAATTGTGAACAGTAACATACTGTTTACAATTTAACGCATTACTTTTCGGTAGATTATAATCTATCGAAGTGAAACAGTCAAATTGTGATATGGCATACGACGGAACGCACCTCGCGCGCTGATTGGTTGAACGTCATGTGCCCCGCGCCGCAATATTATTATCCTCGCAGCTCGCGCGCTATCCAACTGAAACCGTCAAATTGTGAAATCACAATTTGATGGTTTCACTTCGATAGATCTACCGGAAAATAAAGCGTTAAATTATAATCAGTATGCTACTGTTCACAATCTTTCGACAGTTTACAATCTCGCTAGATAGATTATAATCTAACGGTTTTTACAATTTTCCGGTGGCATATACACCGTGACTTTTTAGTCGTCTTACAAAAGTCTTCCACTCAATGTACCCGACATAAAATAGCTCTAGCCGCGATTTTTTTTTCATTTTCCATAATAGGTACAAAGAAAAATAATAATAAAATTATGAAACATCCTGTTAATGATGTTTACGTGTCAAACGGGAGAACATTACCTACCCAGCAATCGAGTCCAGTAGATCATCGCTCGCAAAAGGATGTTTTAACTACGTCATGCGTCATAATACTGAATAATATTTTTATTTTTAAATTATTAAAATCTCATAAATACCTTTTTTTTATTAATGTTTAGTATTCATTGGATACATGACGTGGGCTGCGGTTGTAAGACGACTAAAAAGTCACGGTGTATATTAGCTGCTGCCCGCGACCTTCGTCCGCGTGAAATTATAATAAAAATATTATTTTCCCCGTTTTTGCAACATTTTTCATATGCTCCGCTCCTTTTGGACGTAGCTTGGTGTTATATAGCCTATAGCGTTCCTTGATAAATGGGCTATCCAACACTAAAATGTTTTTTTTAATTCGAATCAGTTGTTCCGGAGATTAGCGTGTTCAACCAAACAAACTCTTCAGCTAATATTAGTAAAAAGGGGGAATTTTTCAAGTGGGTGTGGATGGCTAAATCCGAAACTATGAGGTATAGCGAAAAATACTCAAAGAAGTCTCGAGCCTGATTTTGATGAACACTAAAACTGCATCATTAGATTTTTGGAACATCAATATTCTTAGCCAGGAATCGAACTCGTTGATTTAAAAAAAAAAAGTCATTTTCTGTGTTATGACACCATTCGATAGTGTCGCTAATGGGGATCAAATTCTGGGAAGTAATGACATGCGGCAAATTTAAGAAAAATGTTATTTTTTATTTTTATTTTTACCCATTTTCAATAAATGTCCTTGATTGATGACACCCGCAGCGCAGCCATCTTCACAACATTGTTCTAATTTCAAATTTTTACTAACTCATCACGGTTGAAAGCGAAAGTAAAAGAAGAAAAAACTTAAACCATTGAAATTAGAACTTAAGTGAGTTGGCGCCAACCACAGATATAGATAGACTTAGATAACGCAATCATCACGATTTGTATGAAAACCAAGCGTGCCATTTTATGACTACCTACTAAGACGTCACAACTGTCACAAGCACTATTTAGAGATGGGAAAACCAAATCGCTTCAAAGACGCCGCCGAGTGCGGCACGCGTCTCTACACGTAAATATTCGATTGAAAAACTTTATATACCCAATTTAAGTTTTAGTGTTTACAAAAAGCAACGGTATTCTACCCTATTTTTATCTCTATATCACTGAATTTCGCTTTTGTTTATTTTTTATTATTTATTATAAGTAATTGTGTACAGTAAAGAAATATTCACAATCTTTTATATCGATTTTGTGACATAATAATGAGACAGAAAAATAAAAATAAAGTTCTAGAGTTGTAACGTTGGTTTTTTGCTTGATTAATAAACGATTTTTTTAAGCTCTCTATTAACGACATCATGCCGTATATTTTTTGGATTTCGCGACGGTTCCGTTCCCTCAGAATTTTTATTTGTTTGCTTTTGCTTTTTTCCTTCAACAAAGCTTGCTTCCACAAAATGTATCGAACAACTAGTGCTATACTTCGTTGGGAACCAATCTTTATTTACCGTCGCATCAATTCATTTTTCTTTTAAATTACCATCATGTGGAAAACTAAAAGATCACGAAACGTTAAGATTATTTATTAAAATTGTCTCTGAAATCTGTGTCCGAAATCGATTCTCGAGAATCCCTTTGTGTTGCGTACGATGAACAGCACTAATCGATAAAATTGACATAAAAATGACAAAAGCACCTGTATTTATTTATTTATTTATTTATGTACACACAAAATACTCAACAAGACATAACATTAAGATAGAAGAGCACAAAGGTACTGCTTATTTCATGCGAAATCTCTTCCAGCAGACCTGCGAGAGGAAAGTAGGATTAGAAATGTAGACACAGTGTGTAGAAAAGACAAAACAGGAAAATTGAAATTGGAACTTAAAACAAAGTTATACCTATATAAAATAAACATACATACAAATATACACATATAAAATAAATACTTGTACTGTAAATATATACCTATAATATATATCCAGAATGTCACAGTATAGAGGAGAGGTAATGTTCTTTGACTTGCTTTTTGAACAGAAATAAAGTTTTAGAGTTACGAATGTTAGGCGGAAGTGAGTTCCACAAACTGACTGCGTGAACAGAGAAGGAGTTAGAATAGAATTCAGTTTTATGGGATGGGAAATTAAGATGATGCCTGAGGTGGGATCTACACAGAGCATCAGAAGGACGGGTAAACGAAAAACGATCTCGCAAGTAGCTAGGATATGCAGGGTTATATAGAATGTTGTAGAGGAGACATAATATTCGAGTGTTCCTGCGAAGACGGATAGGGAGCCACTTGAGTTCCTTACGGAAATGAGAAACATGGTCATATTTCCTCAGGCCAAACACAAAACGAATGCAAAGATTTTGCAGACGCTCCAGCCTATTCAACAGCTCCTCAGTGGCATCCAAATAGCAGGCATCAGCGTAACCAATGATCGGCTGAATCAGAGTTTGAGCTAGGTAAATTTTGGTTTTAAAAGGCAAGAAGCTCTGTACTATGGAACCAAAGCGATATACGATAGTATCACTTGTTTCGATATTCATCACTTGTTAAAACAGAACGTCGCATTTTGGATTTTCCTTTTGACCTAATTTTTGTTATCAGCGACCCTATAAACCACGAAATTGACTGCCATGACAACAAAATCGAAAATAAAGTAAAGCATAAAATGCAGACAAAGAATAATAAAAAATAAAAGTGTTTTATCTTAAATATGTAAATAAGTCAACAAAATAAAAAAAAACTACTTGGTACCAAATACGCCAGCCGCGAAGTCACGTGTGCGCGTCCATATGATTTTAGTTTTAAATTCTGACACCCGAGCACCGGCTTATTTTTCGCCACCTGTTGCCTTATTTGTTGACGTACGGCACGGGCCACGTCCAGCGGACTAATAAAAATGGCCTCCATTTCTTGGAGTGAGTCACACGCTGGCTCAACAACACGCATCTAATCACCTTCAGTGTGACCGACACGCACTGACCAAATACTTCGCCAAAAAGCACACATGGCGTCGGCAGATACGCGTCAGTCACTCCTTGAATGGTAACGGGCCGCTCCCATGTTCTGTATACCCACCTTTCGTCACTCTGGAACATGCGGCTCTGAGTATATCGATCCACTCTTCGCCTATACCGACGGATACGGTCGGGAGTCGATGCGCTCTGTGACTCGTGACATGTATTCTCAGGGACTGATATCAGTTCCCGAGAATACCCGCCTCACAAAGCGCATCACCCTTGGACGTGTATTGCCCTCCCTGAAGCAGATGACCTTCCCGATTAGTACCCTGGCTTCATTAATACGACGCTCAATCCTGCATTGCCAGGCTGGTACGGCAGATTTTGATCGTGTAGCACTGTCAGAGTTTGGAAATTTAACATTGGCTACACGACATGCCGAACAGCCGTGCAATACAAAATTGAGCGTGTATCGCAAAGGTTCGCGCTGCTTTCAATAAAATTTGGTAACAGCGCATCCAGGGCACACACCAGTGCACTATTCTTTTTATTCATGTGAAAACGTGGTAACCGTGGCCTAAGATTAGGTGACAAAAACCTATACTCACGAATCGCACCCTCCAGAGCGCTTCTTAATTCCACATTGCACAGGTTATCTGCAGATATAGCCCTATCATCCTCTTCCTCAGCATACTGATTTGCCCGCAATGGTAGTGCAGCTGTACCAGGCACATGTGTGACGTTCTGGGATGGGAGAGAGTTGCTGGCAGGGCTAATCTGCTTTTTCGAGAGCAGCCGATCAAGTGTAGCGTCATCCAACCTATGATTATTTTGAATGACGCGCACCTGATCCGACAATCGTTGGGCGGAGACATTGATGGTAGGTTCAAGTGCCTGGAACAGAGAGAGCATCCGACATCGGTTCGCTGTAAGGTTAATTCCTCCCTCTGTAGCCCTATAATATGCGCGCATCACGTTTTCATACATGGACTGCGTCCATCGAATGCGCGACATATTTCCACCAGTAGCGAGGACCCTGTTCGGATATCCATGGCCGCGCAATCCTCCACGTTACGTTCGCGCGGCCAACTTAAAACCCTTATAACTTCTTTATTTCTACTTTGACAAATTTTTGGTTTGTACCCTTCGATTTTGACAAATTTCGACAAATTTTTTGGCGAAGTTTTTTTCTGTTTTGATAACTTGGCGGAGCAATCGTAACGCACATGAATTATGGTCGAGTAAAACGATTCGTACTACGCTGAAAGAAGATATACTTTTACATAAGTTATAACAGCCAGTGCTGACTAGCTATGTACGAGTATAGCTATTGAAACGCAGGGTTTGTTGAATTAAAAATGTGTAATGTGACGTAATAAATCTCGTTTATCGGTATTTTTACATGTTTTTATGTTATATTTTTCAATAGAGTTATAGAAAAAAATATTATCTTATTAAAAGATTATCTAAAAAGGAAGCTGGTGCAGCGATATAGCTCATATACCATAATGTGCTCATAACATGAGTGTGCGTCAGTATGGCTGGTTGCCTGTATCGGCTCGCATCAGGCTGGTGACCAAAAATTGCTACCTATTTGCTACCTTTTACTACCTATAGTCAATTAATTGCTACCTAACTTGGAAACAAAATAAAGGGACTTCAAAATGACCAGCCATTCTGATATCAGGATGGCAGGTCAACTCTCCGTTTGTGTGAACTATTCAAATTCGTGTTATTATTTTTACTTGAATAATTGCTACCTGATTACTACCCTCACGTCTTTCAATTTCCACCTTGTAGCTTTATCGAGTAAAAAGTTGTGATCATTTGATTTTTTTACAGAGAATGGATTAAGGTTATTTTACACCGGTATCAGTAAAATCCTTACACTATCTTAAGATGAAACCAAGATTATTTAATGCCCTATCCACGTTAAAAAGCAGTTTGTTTGACTCCATTGTACCACTTTGTCGATATCCGACTGGAGCCGACTAAGATCAGCAGTCTCTTCAACATTTAGGTACAACTTCAAGTCATCTATCTGCAAACAGTAGAGACTTCGCACCTCTTTTACAACTGCAGGCAGGTCGCTAACAAATAAAATAATTTCTAATGGCCCAATATTACTGCCTTGACTCACCCCGGAATACGTGTAAAAAGGAGATTCAAGTCCCACATACTCGACGTACACGGCGCTCGCCAAGGTAGCTCGCGAAAAACTTATTACGTATTTGCGGTGTGAATCCCATCGCAGAGAGTTTGCACAAAAGCACACCTTTATCCACAGTGTCAAAAGCTTTCCGGAAGTCAAAATACGCAACATCCACCTATCCCCCAGCATCAGTGACAGGCGATAGGTAGTTCACAAATGACAGCAAGTTGCCCCCTGTTCTGTGACCCGGCCGAAAGCCGTGTTGAGCGACCGAGAGTTGTGAGCTCACTTGTGTATAAATAGGTACTTTTATGCAACACCGATTCAAATACCTTAGCGTACGCAGACAGCACCGCCACCGGCCGGTATCCACTCACGTCAGTAACTTATAGTCCCCCTTTAGGGACTGGGATAACGCGAGTGACTTTCCACTCGTCCGGGTAGTGACCCTCCCGCAAACACAAGCTAAAATGTTCAATAAAGACGTTTCAAAAACCATGTGACAATCTTTGACAATGTGAGGTGGTATGCCATCCGGGCCCATTGAGTGTTATCGTGTCTAATGTTGCTCCCAAGACATTAAACTGCGTGACTTCCTTTAGTGGTTTCCCATCTTGATTCAGAGTTGCATCATCAGCTTGGCAGCCTCGTGGTGGTTGTTTGAGGACTTGCGTCTTGGAAGCGCTTATCATTGGATTGGTGCAGTGCGTCAACATTTGTTTCGAGATTCGCCATGCTATCGGACATGAGACACACATCGTCAGCGTAAAGTATCTCTCCAGAATGGAGATCTTTTGCCGTTTTGATTTTGTCCTAAACTTAGTAACATCAAACACGCCTTTATCAGTCCGTACGTTTAACTGGATTTGGTCACTGCAGTACTGCAGGGCGTCTCATTACAACTGCGAAGTAAATTTCAAAGAGTGTGGATGCCATGACGCAACCTTGCTTTACTCTTACTTGTAATATGGATCTCCTCAGAAAGTTCGTTTTTGTGTTGAACCTGCGCTTTCATGCCAACAGGAAATTGGATAAGGTTGACAAACTTCTTTGTCTGGGTAACCAAGAGAAAAAGGCATAGGGCCTCACGTAGAACTCTATCAAATGCTTTCACTAGATCGACAAAGCACATATAGCCTTTGATATTCCAAGCTTTTCTCCTGAAGTTGCCTTATATATGGCATCGACAATACTTCTGCTAGTGCTGAAACCACATTAGCTCTCAGGCAGGTATTTTTCAACAAGATTGCTCAGGCGGGTGTTAATTACGTGCGCAAGAATTTTACCGGCAACAGAAACCAATGAAATGCCTCGGTAAGAGCTGCAATCGGAGATGGCTCCCTTCCCTTTATACAGCCTGCAGATCACCGCATCTCTCCAGTCCTGTGGAACTTCTTCGCTTTCCCACATCCTTTTGATAAGATAGTATAGCCTATTTACAATATGTTTCGCACTGTATTTGTAATTTCTGCAGGCAGTTGAACCATTCCAGGTGTTTTGCTATTTTTAAGACGAGTGTCTGCTTGTACAATCTCATCGAAGGTAGGTGGATCCTCTAGATGTTGACAAAATCTTCAAGCGTATTTATGTACGACAGATCAGCGCCGAGTGCATCGGGATTCAAGATCTCATTAAAATGCCCGTCGCATTATTACGTTGGTTTTAGTCGTAACTCGGTGTTGTTTGTCAGTGTACATGGGTGCTATTTTACTGGCTCGTGGGCCAAATATAGCTTGAATACCCTCAAAAAACTTTCCAGTTTGGTGAGTATTAGCGCAGTGCTGTAGTTCAGCTTTCTCCTTCCGCCACTTGTCCTTCAGTTTGCGAACTTGAGATCTCAGTTTCTTAGTTGCGTTTCCTTACTGTTACATGCATCCGGCGAGTTTAGCTCATGTCTATGTCTGTCAACTAGTGTTTTAATCTCTTGATCAGATGCGTCGAACCAATCTTGGTCCCCCGAAATGGACGTCAGCGCAGCCTTCGGGCAATGTGATGTCATCATCATAAAGATCACTTCCTCAAGCTTTAGAGCAGCGAGTCATATAACCAGCCAGCTTCAAATGGGTATTCCTCACCACCAGCATGCAGTGGAGGCACATTCCTGGTCAGCACCATTAGCCGCATCAAGCAACTTTGGCACGAGCGAGCAACTGGGAAGTTGACTGTACCACGTCCGACGTAACAGAGCAAACGCAGCGGCGGCCATGACTCACTGGGGTTCGCACCGCCGCCGCAGACAGTTCCGATTCACCGTGAACAATGCGGCAACGAGTTTCCATTGGCCCGGCAAAAACAGTATAAAAACGACTCATTCTACTATTGAATCTGGTCTCCAGAGTGGAGTAATGTAGCGACATAACAAAGAGAACTACAGCAACATAGAACAAAAATTATTACAGCGCCATCTATGACACAGACGATGAACTAAAACACCGATATACATCTAAATCCTACATCGCGCAAGTAAAGCTATCCGCGACTTAAGACTATATAGAAGAACCCGACAACAACTGTCGGGCAGTAGCCCACCAGACATAATACCTATCTGGTCGGCGGATCCTGCCTTTTCTACGGGGGATGAACTGCAACCTGTTCTCCAAACCCCCAAATTGAGAAGGGTTTTGAGGTTTACCTATGGTTTTCAAGGCACAGGCATGAAGCCGTGTGAAAAAACATCTCCAGTCACCATCAATAGTTGAAGGTTTAGACTGCGGATCGCAGGCAGCAAATTGTAAAATCTACGCTTTACCCAACTCCGATGATGTTATTAAAGATGAGAAGGCGATTGTAGTTGGAATCTTATTGGGAGCTCGTGGTGCTTTTAGCTGCAGGTACATTTTTCATCGAATAAGACGATGATCACTCCATTCAATAGCTCCACGCATTGCTCTCGTAACAAGAACGTCACGCAGTTCTTTTTGGCGAATAATAACGTAGTCTAAAAGATGTCAGTGCTTAGATCTGGGGTGCATCCGTCTTGTATTTCTCAGCAAGTCGAAAGCATGTATTCGTGATGTTATGATCGAATTCGGCACATAACGATAGTAGCCTTAGTCCATTGTAGTTACATTTTCCAATTCCATGCTTGCTGAGGACTCCGTTAACCCAACAAAATCACAAGCTCTCATAATTGGTGGCAGATACTTCGACGTTTTATTAAGTCGTCAGTCCCTCCTGTTGTGAACGATGGTGTGGCTATCGCCTACTCCAAGAAAGTTAAAGACTTACGTGTATTCTTGGACTGCAACCTATCTTGGCATGTTCACATTGCTGAAGTAAGCAGGAGGGTGTTTTGTTCGTATCGGTCTCTTAAGCGTCTTCACAAGTTCCTGCCATTTGAAACTAAAATTACTCTTGCTCAGACTCCCCTTTTACTCTTCTAGACTATGCTGATGTCTGTTTTCTTGATGCGACTGATGAACTTCTTAATAAGCTCGAACGTCTGCAGATTTTGTGTATCCGCTTCATTTTCGGAATTTCGGAAGCAGCTGAATTGGCTAGGCTACCTATTCGGCAGCGTCGAGATTGTCACACTCTTTCTTTTCTCTTTTCTATTCTTCACAATTCTAAAGCTCCTTCGTATCTTCGGCAACACTTTGAGTATCTAGTTCCTAGAGGTAAACCTTGTCGCTCATCATCATCTCTTCTCCTTCGTTTCCTTCCGCACTCCATAAGTCGGTATGATGGATCATTAGTGCTGTACGCCTTTGGAATTCACTTCCACACTCCTTGCGGGATAGCCCTTCGTTAGAGTTGCTCAAGAAAGGAATAAAGAATAAGAATGAGAACAGACTTGGCGAAACTATATTGGGTCTTTTCCTTGTTGACTTCGGAACCCTAAAAATGTAGGATTGTAGAACGTAAAAAGAACTTTCAACGAAAATTGGTTTGAATAAGATTTGATGTTTAGTTTTTGAGATGGGACTTTCAAACTGCAGCAGTAACTTTGTTTTTCATTAACATACTATGAAAAACAAATTTAGTTTTGCTGTTGAATGTACAACAGATGAATGAGCCTTCAAAATATTTTTATTATATTGTTTGGTGCTACGGAACCCTGTGTGCGTGTGAGTACGACTCGCACCTAGCCGGTTATTTTAAATAACTTTCTTTGTAAAAATC
Source organism: Noctua janthina (assembly GCA_963576755.1). Classification (NCBI taxonomy): domain Eukaryota; kingdom Metazoa; phylum Arthropoda; class Insecta; order Lepidoptera; family Noctuidae; genus Noctua; species Noctua janthina. Next base: position 19,059,892 of record OY755058.1, read on the forward strand.
AAGTTTTTGGTATCGAGCTCAAATAACCTGCCCAGTATCACACTGCGGACACTCTGCTCGCTCTTACGTCCGTGTCGTGTGTGCAGAGCATGGGCGCAGGAGGCGCGGGAGCGGGCGCGGGCGCGGGCGCGGCGCAGGGCAACCCCGAGGAGGAGCGCCTGGGCGCCTTCTACTCGCAGGCGTGGGCCGGCGAGGGCGTGGCGCGATACCTCACGGCGCGAGTGGCGCAGCGCCGGCGCGAGCTGGAGCTGTCGCTGGCGCCGCCCGCCGGCCACGCGCCGCACGCCGCGCATGCGCCGCACGCCGTGCATGTGCCACACGCCGCGCACGCGCCGCAGGTGCCGCACCCGCACCTGGCCCGGCTGTAGCTGTCGCTGGCGCCGCCCACCGGCCACGCGCCACACGCCGCGCATGCGCTGCACGCCGTGCACGTGCCACACGCCGCGCACGCGCCGTAGGTACCGCACCCGCACCTGGCCCGGCTGTAGCTGTCGCTGGCGCCGCCCGCCGGCCACGCGCCGCACGCCGCGCATGCGCCGCACGCCGTGCACGTGCCACACGCCGCGCACGCGCCGTAGGTACCGCACCCGCACCTGGCCCGGCTGTAGCTGTCGCTGGCGCCGCCCACCGGCCACGCGCCACACGCCGCGCATGCGCTGCACGCCGTGCACGTGCCACACGCCGCGCACGCGCCGTAGGTACCGCACCCGCACCTGGCCCGGCTGTAGCTGTCGCTGGCGCCGCCCGCCGGCCACGCGCCGCACGCCGCGCATGCGCCGCACGCCGTGCACGTGCCACACGCCGCGCACGCGCCGTAGGTACCGCACCCGCACCTGGCCCGGCTGTAGCTGTCGCTGGCGCCGCCCGCCGGCCACGCGCCACACGCCGCGCATGCGCCGCACGCCGTGCACGTGCCGCACGCCGCGCATGCGCCGCACGCCGTGCACGTGCCGCACGCCGCGCACGCGCCGCAGGTGCCGCACCCGCACCTGACCCGGCTGTAGTGCCCGCAAATAAACTCTTTTATCCTCAATACTGGCGTTTTTTCATTTTCACGCATATTTTATACCTTTACGAGCGCGCTCGCTTTCGATGATAGACTGAATTTGTTTTTGCCAGTATATAATCGACAGTAGTCTATGTAATCGTCTATAACTATTTGACAACCTAGTTAAGTGGGAACCTTAACTTACTTTAACTGTAGATTCCCCATTTAGTAAATACAAAATCAAATTATACTTATACTGTCACTTACGGGATATCTTCCGTGATTGTTCATTATTTTGAGCTCCCGATATTTCGGCGCTGTTGCAAGCGCCACGATCGCGGCCGATATCCCGAACGTGACAGTATAAGTTTAGTTGTAAACCGTGAAAACTTAAAACAGTGTTTAATCGAATTATAATACAAATGTTTAGTGACTAAAACATAAAGAGAGCCAGTTTACGGATTAGATTTAGTAGGTATATGGCGTGCGATGGCGTAAATATTTTGCCAAAGATAAAATATACTTTACATTATAGAGCATCCACCTATATCTACGAACAGGTACACAACTGTTATCTTGTTTAGATTGTTGAGTTGAGTACACAACACATTCATCCCACGACATTTAGAATTAATTATATAAATATTGCCGCGCGGTTAGTGAGCTCTGCAAATGTTTACCAAGTGTCAATGCACATTATGATCTCGAACCATACCAACCGGAATGCGGCAGTAAGACATGAACAGTACCGAAACAAAAAGACTCGCATGATACAGGTAATACGAAGCATTTAGAGCCTACAGCCACCACATGTCCTCATACTTCAAATTCTACACATATCATCGAGAGTCGACAGTTATCATTAAATACATGCCACCTTCGATTACTGACTTACATACATCAGCAACCTGGCGGGCGACACCACATCTTGGTGACTTTTTAACTCGCCAGGTAGGAGAACGACATTGGGCATGTGAGCTTCATATATAAACTACTCAACGCCACCTGCTGCGATCTTTACTTACTGCGACTATTACTTATTGGTGAAGCCACACAATCGCGTACGTCCTTGTTCGAACTTGGCTCTTTTTTCACATGCTTGTTGTGGCTAATGGTATCAGTAGTCAGAAGAGTAGGAGTGCCGTACATCAGTACGTATCTATGACGACTCGACGACTGCCTTTCGGTACTTGGACGTGTGACGCTTTCCTCTTGCGCTTTTATTGTAGTCTTGTCAGTTTATCAATGATTAATTAAGAACTGAATTAATAACCGCTATTGCTGGAAGATGTACACGTTTATGATAGATTGCTCTTATTTAGGCGAATAACGTTGTTATGTCATAAACCAAGATAACCAAATAGATGGTAAACTATGTTTGCAAAACACTCCGGAAGTCCTGAAGCTCTGGTCGGCTGATGTATTCATTTAGACGAGTGCCAAGTGCAGTTATCAATGAGAGATATCGCTGCATGCAGGTTATAAAATAAATATTAGACAATTTGTTACCTATATTGCATGACTAGCTTGAAGTAGGTATAAGTTGACAAGCGTTATTAAATTGAAAACTTGGTAGGTATCAGAAATATCACGACGAGGTGAGCTCATTCACAACAAACCCAAATATGTATTATCTAGAAGGGTGCGAAAATTAGTGTGCGTACGACGCGACGTTTGTCCAATAGTTAGCTTATGGGCTTAGCGCGACTGGGAAGACGCACCGATAGCGGAGCGCGCGCCAGTCGACGAGCAGCCGCACGCAGCATGGCCGCGCAGGACAGTGACGACGTCAGCGCACACTCCGCCCGCACCAGTAAGTGATTGTCGCTAGTTTTACTACTTTCTGCTGACCATTAACTCATATTGGACTTTATTCATAAAGGATGGTTAAAGTTGACACACATTTGAATGTCAAAAAATGTAAACAGCCGTTAATCAATACTCAACTCTAAGCAGCGGTTTTTATGAATAAATTGTTCAATCCGGGGACGATTTGTAGCTTTGTAGGTAGTAGGTAGTGTAGACGTACTGCTAATGTTTATGGTTGCGTAAGCTATAAATATCAGAATTTTACGGAAGGTACCTACTTAATTTTTTTTTTTAGTAAAGTAAAAAATTTATATTTATTAGGTAAGTAATATTTTATGAAGATACTTAAACATTATAATTGTTTACTCATACAGAATAAATGTAATATACCTACTTTTTATTTTGTAGTGTAGAAATAAGAAGTAATGCCTTAATACATTTTTTTTGTGAACCGAAGCCGCATACAAGTCGCCGAGCGGCCGGTAATTCCGATATGGTCGACAGTGACTGCCTGTCTGACCTCCACAACCCAGTTACTTGAGTACCTAATACGATACCTCTTGGGGAAGACTGCTTATCAGTCTTTCGGGCCACTGACTACCTGTAACGACTGTCAAGATCGAGATCTACAAATGACAGCCGGAACCACAGGTTTAACGTGCTTATCGAGGCACGGGGGAAACTCTGTAAGTAATAGATAGGGAACTCTGTATGTCATCCACGGAGAGACCTTGGCAAGCACTGCTTTACCTTGAAGAGCGACCCGCGTGGCTGTTACTACTAAACCACGAGCTCCTCTTTTAGCCGTCTTCATAGCGTAAACTTTACTTTTTGAAGAAAAATAGTCCATTTTCGGAGATTTTATTTAAAAAAAACATTAAAAAAAAACCAAGCGTAGTGTAGTAGGACACGTTCCATTGACAGTAGGTAAGTATTGATCGATGCATGTTGATGATAATAATGAAATCAGTTCTATCCGGGGTTATGATAGCTGATTAGGATTACCTTCCTATAAATAAAAATCAAAGGGATAAGATAAAAGTCGATCTAAGTGAATGAAATTGTTCCAAATAAACGTTGATTACCGAACTGCTGTCTGTTGCCTGCTACTTTTATCGTACGTATTTTGTTATCTATCTACCTATCTTCCATTTAAATAAAAATCAATGTGGGCTATCTTTTTTATCTTACGAGATGGCGCCACTGCCGTCATAGTCTAGTGAAATTAGACAATAAGGTGGAACGAAGTTTATAGTGGTCGGATTTTCATGGGACTTTTTTATTGAGTTCCTAGAAGAGTGGAGAAGAAAGTTAAAAAGAAAATTCGCCGCTGGCGCCTTTTTTTTAAAATTTCCTTTGGAATAGTTGTTTTTCGTTTAAGTATCTTCAAATTCGACGAATTCATATTGTGGCGTAATAAACATCATCATCTTCCTGCCCTTGTCCATGTTACTTGGGGTCGGCGCAACACGTTTTTTTCTTCCAATCTCCTATGTCAACCGTCATGCTATCATTTACTCCTTTCACCTTCATATCATTCCTCACACAATCCATCCATCGTTTCTTTGGTCTTCCTCTCCCTCTCCATCCATCCACGTTTATATTCATCACTCTTTTAGTCACATGCGATTCGTCCCTCCTCATCACATGCCCATACCAAGACAGTCGATTCCCTTTTAGCTTTTCTGTAACTGGCGCAACTTTTAAGCTTCCTCTAATATACTCGTTCCTTACCTTATCCATTCTTGTCACACCACACATCCACCTCAACATTCTCATCTCGGCTACATGCAATCTTTTTTCATCCATCTTCTTCACAGCCCAGCATTCCGATCCATACAGTACGTCAGGTCTAATCACGGATTTGTATATTTTCACCTTTAATTTGAGGGGCATCCGTGGGTCGCAAGTTGTTCCAGTGACCTGTCGCCATTTCATCCATCCTGGGTTGATCCGATGCGTTGATTGTGGCGTAATAAACAGAGTTTAAAAAAAAAATACGAAAAAAATGCCTTCATAGACGATTTTGTGAGATTTGCAAATGAATTTTAAGTCACTTCACTCGTAAAAGTGGCTTTCTTGAATATTTTTACGTCCAGTTATCTGTGAAAAAGCATCAGTTACCAATTTCTAAAGAAATGTTAGTCTTAAGATTCGATATTTTAAAAATAATTACTGAAAATAGGAAACTTAAAAAAATACTTGAAATATGCATTACATCGACAACACTGAACAAAGAAACAGACCAAATTGATGTTTAATGGATGCACGCAGGTCACACTATTACGCCACAATATGAATTCATCGAATTTGAAGTGTTCAAAAACGAAAAAAAATCCAAAGGAAATTCAAAACGAAAAAAAAATATTGCGAGCGGCGAAATTTTTTTTTTAACTTTGCTCTCCACTCCTCTAGGAACTCTATTAAAAGTTCCATGAAAATCTGACCACTATAAACTTCGTTCCACCTTTTGAGTAAATTTTGTCTAATTGCACTCGGCTATCACTTGAAAGTAACAATATCTATAGTCTATACAAATAAATAAAATTGAAGTGCCTGTTTGTAATTTCAAAATAACCGCTTTTTACTGAATGCATATGAAAGTATATACGGTATTAATAACATTTATAAACACATTTTGAGGGTTCCGTAGCCGAATGGCAAAAAACGGAACTCTTATATAGAATCGTCATGTCTGTCTGTCCGTATGTCACAGCCACTTTCTTCCGAAACTATTAGGACTACACAGTTGAAACTTGGTAGGCAGATGTATTCTGTGAACCGCTTTACTAGTTTTATTTAAAAATTAAAAGATTAAGGAGGCTCCTCATTCGTCCCAATACATGGAACTGAAACTATTTTTTTTTTCATCAAGCCTATACGTGTTGTCATTGGGGTTCCTAACCATTTTTTCTCAACCTCAATCATTTGAAATATAGACATTTTCAAAGCGATAATTTTAAACTATTTATTATATTGCTGTGCCCTAGCAGGGTTCATGACTATCAATCAATCAATATGAAAAAATGTATACTTGTAAAAACTTGTAAACTACATGAATGCAATAAATGATGATTATGATTAAAATGTGTGTGTGTCCCCTCTAATTTGTAAAGTAAAATGAGGAAAAACCTGAAAAAAATTAGGATTGTAGAAGGTAAAAAAACTTTCAACGAAGTGGTTTCAATAAGATTTGATGTTCAGTTTTTGAGATATGGGACTTTTTCATCAAACTGCAGCAGTAACTTTGTTTTTCACTAACATACTATGAAAAACAAATTTAGTTTTGCTGTTGAATATAATATAATACAATACAACATGAATGAGCCTTCAAAACATTTTATTATACAGTTTGGTGCTACGGAACCCTGTGTGTGTGTGTGCGTACGACTCGCACTTGGCCGGTTTTATTTTTATTTTTGTCTGTCTGTTTGTTCCGGTTAATCTCCGAAACGGCTGAATCGGTTATGACGGGACTTTTACTGGCAGAAAGCTGTCATGTTATAACGAGTAGCTTTCGCTTGTTTTATTTTTCCATTATTAGTTGTAATATCGTCTACAATTAATATTTGCTATGCATTTATTTTACATTGCCAACAAAAACAAACAAATCTGGTTGTACTGTACAATTACAATTTATGTGTAATGCTAATGAAACACAATAATAATAAGCTTTACCCAATAACTTGTTCAGATTTTCCCTTCATACTTTTAAGGGTTTATGACCGTCAAAATTACTTTTTTAGTTGCAATTTACTGAACAAGAAATTAAACAAAAACAAGTTTATAATCTAAGAAAAATATTTTTTTTTAAATTACATACCTACCTATCTTAATATTTGAGGCGTATTTTTTAAAATTTTATTATACAACTTATTTACAATTATTTTAATTACCTAAACTACTTTTGAATATTCACTATTTACAAAAGAACGAGTAGGTACTTACACTTCCCGGTAACGGAGTAATTGTTCGAAGTGCAAGCCACTGCGTTGAATACACAATCGAGCACGTTTTAATTAATTGTCTTTCAATTTAAATAAGGTGTCTCTGTCACTTCTTACGATATCGAAAGCGTCCACTATCGCCGTTATTAACGCGTTGCGAGTTTCGTGTTCCTCACGATACACCAGGCGCTTGAGCTCAGACCACAAGTAAAAGTCTAACGGAGTCAGGTCCGGGCTCCTTGCTGGCCAAGCCACTGACCCGCTGCGTCCGATCCAGCGCTGGGGAAACACCGAGTGTGCGAGTGAGTGGCGCGGTGATAATGAGCCGAGCACCCATCATGCTGATAGTACAGGTTTTCCAAGGGCGCCGCTAGCGGAACGTCGTCTAATAAGTCCGTAACATTTCCAGGTAGGTTGCGTACTCCAAATTGCAATAACTGTAATGTCGAGCCATTGCACTGATAACGCGTGCTGCGCGTACGATATTTGCGAGAAAACTAAGTGCGCCGCCGCAATAATACAATAGCGAGCCGGCGCGAGGTTTCGTTTGTGATTGTTGCGCGCAGTCTAGTTTATACCGTATCACTACATGCGAGAACTTATTTTGCTTTGAACATTTATAAATTCGTCTGTACTTTGTCGGCTTCGCGGCTGTGTTTTGTGTTGTTGCGTGCAAACTGGTCTATGCCGTATCACCACGTGCGAGAGTTTATTTCGCTTTGAACATTTATGCATCGCTGTCACTTTTGTCCGGCTGGATCTTGTGATTCGAGTAGTGCCTACAAGTTACGTCTAGTGTAGTAACACTGACGTGAGAAATGATAGTAATCATTTCTCACGTTTTCTAGTTGACGAATATTTTTTTCATTATTTTAAAATAAAAACATCTTTATTTTTTTACTTTTCCCTTATACTTTGAAAGTACTCCTTATGGCAAGTTGTTCTGCCGCGGAAAAACAACCATTCAAATTTCTCGGTGTATATCTCTGAAGATCAGCATCAGATATTCACCAAATTTGAACGGGACCACCGAAGAATAATATTCCTCCAAATAAAAAAGAATCATTGAAATCGGTTCTCAATTGGCGAAAATATCGCTGAATGTGCACAGAATGATGATTACCAGGCATAATGCCTACGAGTATGTGTGCCTATACAATTTGGAGAATTCCTTTGATTTCTCCAGGATCCCAACATCAGATCCTGACTTATACCTTCCATCATCAGCTTAGCAACTTAATGTGATTACCAGGCACAAATATCTGAATTGCGTTAGAAAGTACATATATGAAATACATTAAATGTGCCTATAGAAAAAATTCTTGACGAATTGATAACCTCCTCCTTTTGGAAGTCGGTTAAAAAATAATAGGCTTACGTACAAAAAAAACCCTTGAAATTCGATTCAAATAGGGAAGTAATATTTTTATATTAATAACCAGCTTATGCCCGCCGCTTCGCATTAATTCATTTATTCATTTTGTGACGTGTCTCACGGGATCACACTACCGGGATAAAAAGTATCCTATGTGTGAAACCTGGTTATAAACTAAGTATAGGTGTGCCAAATGAAACTGAGACGAGAACAAGACTTTTTACAACTACACCCAACCCGCACAAACTACGGAAGAAAAACTATCGTGTACGAAGGATCTAAAATATTTAATAAGTTACCGAGAGACCTCAAAGAATTTAAATCCAAAACCACTTTCAAAACGCTACTTAAAAAATTTATAGTGGATAATTCACATTCCCTACAATAGTGTCGAGCCACATCCAGTTACCGTTTATTCTGTGTTACACGGAGACTTTTTTACATGTATCGAACAAACATTTTGTCCGCAATGATTTGTAATGTACCCTCAAAACATTTATATAATCGATGTCTAATTTTTTGTAATACCCCCAACTTTAGTTATTTTTAAGTGTTTAGTTTTAATATTCTCATGTAAGTGAATAGTGTAATTCTTATGAGAATAAATGATCTTAAACCTCAAATATTATCCGAAGCCGTTCAGTAGTTTTTGCGTGAAAGAAACATCCATACATCCTCAGAAACATTCGCATTTATAATAGTAGTAAGATTTCACGCGAACGAAGGTCGCGGGCAACAACTAGTAACTAAATAAAAAGTTCGTTTTATTGCAATTACAACATAGTGTAAACTGCAAAAATATATTTACAATATTGTCCTTGGAATTAGTAAGTTGGTGGTGGTAAAAATATTTTTTTTTTGTGTTATCTAAGAAGTCTGTTACTTTTTTTTCGAAAATGTTTTGTTTTATCACGTATTTCTACTAATATTCACGATTTTGGTCAAGATTGAGCCATTTCTGATTAATTGTGACTTACGGATTTATTTAAGTAGCAAGTTATGATCTAATTTGTTATGGAAGAAGAATGATTTTTAAATGTTTCATACTTATTCATTTTAGGGTAAATATTTATCAGAAACACTAGAAACGGGCTATTTACCAAGTTTACTGATTGATTTGAGTTCCCGATATTTCGGCGCTGTTGCAAGATCACGGATAAACTGAAGCTATTGCGGGTGGGTGTTTATGAGCAGACAAATCGGTCTAACTTCAATATCCCGTAGTGACCATGATAGTTTAAAATCTTGTATGTATCTGAAGTTTAAACTATGTTGTTTACAAACTGGTCACGCCGAGAGAACCGACACGGACAATAAGAAATCTAGAGAACAATACAAGTCTTGGTTACAATCTCATCACAGGTGAAATACTCAAGCTTCTACCTAGAAAAAAATATAGTATTTCTAACTATGCTGTTGAATGTGGAAGATACCACAAATATGTATGATAGCGAAGCCAGGAAAACCATCAACCGAACCAAGCTCATATGCCATAAGTCTCCTTCCAATGATATCGATGGTTTTTGAGAAAATATTTCTACGAAGATTAAAGTCAAAGTCAAAGTCAAAGTCAAAATTATTTATTTGCTGTAAATGTGGTACAAAAGATGGTAAAAATGACATGAAGTGCAATGACACATTTCGCCATAAAATAGCATGCAAATATTATTAAACACAAACATTAATTTAGGTAGCTAACTAAATAAAGTATTTATTTATAACAGCTTAGTTAGACTCTTACTAAGTTTAATTAACTAACATAAAACAAAATTTTGATATTAAATACTAAAAACGAATAATGTTTACAAATCAAAGTATTTTAACATACAACAAATTCTTAGCCTAATATAATTGTTTAAGTAAACACACACAACATCATATAATGTAGGTAATTCTTTACAATGCAATTCGGTAGTGATATGAGTGACAATTAGATTTTTTGAGAAATTCCGCTACGGAATAAAAGCTATGTGAAATAAGCCATTTTTTCAGGACTTTGCAGAATTTTATGTAAGGAAGGTCAGTGATAAAGTTTGGTAGAGAGTTAAAGATAAGTGGAGCCATATATACACAATTACGTCTGAATAATTCAATTCTAGGTACAGGCATTGTTAATAGACACTGTGTAACTGTACGTTTATTAAGATTGTTTTTAAGTTCAAAAAGTGAAGAGTTAGTTTTGACAAATTTTGCGATTTCATATATATAAATACAAGGAACTGTGAGAAGGTTGTGTGATTTATACACTGGTCTGCAAGAATCAGTCCAGTCCATATTGAAAATTGAGCGTAAACATTTTTTTTGTACTAAAAGAACCCTAGTATTTTCAGACGAGTTTCCCCAGACAATGATACCATACCTGATGATGGAGCAAACATAGGCGTGATATACCATTAACGCAGTTTGTCTGGAGGTTTCATCTTTAACTTTTTTTAAGGCAAAAACAAATCTATTTATTTTAATACATATTTCATCAATATGATCCTTCCAGGTTAAATGCTCATCAATTGTAATACCAAGAAATTTTGTTTTATGAATTTGTTCAACCGTTTGATCTTTGTGCGAAATTTTAAGATGTAGATATTTACTTTTATGAGTTTTTAAATTTAATATTTTTGTTTTTTCTAGGTTAATTTTTAAAGCGTTTGTATCTAGCCACGTAATTATTTTATTTAAAATGCTGTTTATATTAGATTCCTGTGATTTACCATTTTTATTATCTATAATAACTGTTGTGTCATCAGCAAACAGAACACAATCTTGGTCTATCGCTTGAGGAAGGTCATTTATATAAACAAGGAACAACAGTGGCCCTAAGATGCTTCCCTGCGGAACACCAAAGTAATTGTGTCGAGGTTGGGAATCAAAGTTTTTGACACTATTCACTTTGTCATCAAATTTAGTAATTCGCGTTATTTGTGTTCTATTTGATAGGTATGATCTGAACCACTTTAAGGCTGGACCTCGAATACCGATTTTACTTAGTTTATCAATTAGAATTGGATGATTTACGAAGTCGAAGGCTTTGCTTAGATCTAAAAACAAAGCCGATGTTGTAATTTTCGAGTTTACGTTATTTAAAACTGATTTGACTAAGTTAAATGCTGCAAGTGATGTGGATTTGTTTTTCCGAAATCCGTACTGCTCATTGGCAAGCATATTAAATTTATCCAGGAAAGAGAGAAAAAAAAAAACCAGTCCTTGTCGAGAAAGTGATAATACCAAACCATCAATTTGGATTCCGTGAAAAGCAGACAACAGTAGAACATGTGCATAGAGTGGTCCACAAAATTAGACAGTCGTTGGAAAATAAAGAATACTGTTTTACGGTGTTCATAGATATCCAACAGGTATTCGACAGGTCTGGCACAAGGGACTTTGGTATAAATCTCTTCTACCTAACTCTTTTTACAGGATATTAAAATCCTACTTAGACCAAAGAAAATTTCAAGTTAAGTACGAGGAAGAACTGTCTGATCTGTACGAACTGAAGGCTTCAGTACTCTGTACTGAAGGCTTCAGTACTCTGTACTGAAGCCTGTACTCTACTTGATCTCTACTGCAGACTTGCCTAATTCTGATGACGTGGTAACGGCGACCTATACAGACGACACGGCATGCCTTGCGAGTGACAAAGAACCAACTCAAGCGTCCCAGAAATTACAAGTCCAGTTGAACAAAACTGATCTTTGGCTGAAAAAATGGAGGATACAACCTAGTAGAACTAAGTCAGTTAAAGTGACTTTCACTCTTCGGAAGGGCGATTGTGCCCTGGTGTACATGGAAAACAAACCAATGCCAAAAAGTAACACAGTAAAATACCTGGGGCTACATCTAGACAGAAGGCTTACCTGGGCCAACCATTGTATTGTATTGTATAACGGGCTGGTGTCCGCAACTCCACGTCAAAGCGCGTATTTTGCGTGCGGGGACTAAGCCACCTGGGCCAACCATATTATGGCCAAGAAAAAGGCAACTACCATTTAAATGAAAAGTTTATCCTGGCTCTCAGAAAGACGGTCAAAATTATCCACCAGCAACAAAACACTTGCTTACAAAGCTATATTTGAACCTATCTGGACTTACGGAATAGAACTCTGGATCGGCTAGCCACACCAACATCGAAATTTTGCAAAGGTTCCAAAATTTAGCCCTAAGAACAATCTCAATCGCACCCTGGTTTGTCAGAAACATAGAAATACAAAAGCGCTCAAAGATACCAACAATGAAAGATATGTAACAACATTATTTTTAGTATATGCGAAACCTGAATATAGTTTGTTCAGAATAAGTAACTGAATCGATTACAATTATTTTTAAACGATGTTATATTTGGCCCAAAAATATTTAAAAAAGTTACAAGTTGGACACCGAGCGACATTAAGTACCTATCGCAATCATTTAGGTGCCTACCTACTCAAGACGACGCTGGAGGCGCGCGCGCGGCTGCGCCGCGTTTTGGTGCGGACAACCAGGTAACAGAACAAGCTTATAACTTTGTGATTTATTATGATACAGTTTTGAAATTTTGTACATAGATTCTTTACATACAATACTAGACACGTGTTTCAGGTTTCGCATATACAACATGTAACATAATTAACGCACATCCTGAAATTAGTTTGTTCAGAATCGTTTACTGAATCGATTTCTATAATTTTTATTATATGTATTTTTTTTCCCAAAAATAATTAAAACTACGTAAATTACAGTTACACTATCCCTGTACAGTCAAAACAAACTGAAATAGACCGTAACTCAAGGCAATACGACTTTTAAAAGTTCAGTTTATAATTATTTTGTATCAATACAAATTATATTCATTCACAAAATAAAGAAAAATTAACCTTATTTCAAGGAAGTTAAAGTCTTTACAAATACATTAGTAAACTTAGCGATTTGGCCGCACGCACACACTAACAGGCATTGGACAAAGGACACAATAGATAAACCAACGAAATACAAAATATGTCATGTTTGTTTTCGTTCCCTTTCTCCTGCAAACTAAAATCCTGGGATAGAACGAGAAAGCCACCATGATACCGGCGGCGCGGGCGCTAGCGCGGTTACGATGAAAGCTAACTTAAATGTAAACAATATTAGTTACGCGCGGACATTATTAGTGGAAAGTTGAGTGTTTGCAAATAATTTTTCGCGCGCGATGTCTTTCCACTACACAAATGTTCAGTACACCGAAATGGTGAGGACTTTGGCACGGTGTGGTGAAAATGTGGCTCTAGCTTGCGGAACATTTAACCAAAGGTATGGTACAAGAGTAGACCGCAGGACTATGTTAGCTGCTACTCAGAGGCTACGCGACCACAGAACGTTCCGTCCGAACACGGCCATCGACAGGGGAGCCAATGTGCGTACACGTACTCGTCTTCAAAACGAAATACTGGATTATTTCGATGAGAATCCCCATGCCAGTACCCGAGAAGCAGCGCCACGCTTTGAATGTAGTCATAAGCATGTGTGGAGAACACTTCGTGGTGATAAAGAACATCCATTCCACCTCAGAAGATGCCAGGAGTTGACTCCAAACGATTACGCACCACGCTTGCAGTTCAGCCGCTGGTTATTAGAAAATTGGCAGCGGAACATAATTTGGACAGACGAAAGTCACGTGTGGGGATGTACAATCAGTACAACACACATTTATGGATGCACGAAAATCCTCACGCATGCAGAGTGGATTCCTACCAACACCGTTTCTCAGTTAACGTCTGGGCCGGTGTCATTGGTACAAACATACTGGGGCCAGTGTTCTTACAAAGGTTAACAGGAGACGCATATTTACAGTTTTTACGAGAAACTCTACCTACACTGTTAGAAGACATACCTCTTCATAATTTACAAGAGGTATTCTACCAACACGATGGTGCCCCTGCTCATTTCACTAGGACTGTTCGACAGCACCTTGATGATGAGTTTGGAGAGCGCTGCATCGGTCGCGGCGGTCCGTCGGTCGGTCATCGGTCGGCCCTGTCCAGTGGCCTCCCAGATCAGCTGATTTGACGCCTCTTGACTTTTTTTTGTGGGGACGTATTAAATCGTTAGTTTATTTTAGTGAGACAACAAGTGCCGAGGACCTGAGAAACAGGATAGTTAACGCTTTTGAAATAGTGAAAAATGACACTGAAGTGCTTTCTAAATTAAGACATCAATTAAGAAAACGGGCATTAAAATGTATTGAACAAGGTGGTGGACATTTTGAAAGTGTGTTAAAAATACAACGTCGTATGAGTGTTTAGGCAATCGGTAAGTTATGTATTTGATTTTTTAAATTATTGTTAATATTTTGATTCACATCTTTTAAACACGCCGTCTTTGAATAATGTTGTCGTATCGCCTCTTATTGTTAGCAGTTCATTATGTAAATAACACTAGCATAGCATTTTGTAACGAATATTGCCTATAGGCATTGTATCACAATCAATACATAAAATCATTCAGAGTCGACAGTCCAAAGCCTGAAAAGTGTGATGGAAAGATGCAATCAAATGTTTACTAGACAAAAATAAACAACTCGATGCTCGCAGTTCGCACATTGGTTAATGTTCATATTTCTTTAACGTAAACAATCGTGTAATGTCGGCTTTTTTAGGCACTAATTGTGTCGGGCGGCGTTAACTCGTTTCGAACGCGAGCGAATATCTACTAGGCTAACAAGACCCTCATACCTACTTGTGCGACTGTCTGCGTTCGTGGATTTGTACTGTGATCACAACATTCTTCCGGAATTAGTATAACTAAATCAATCAATAATCAATGCTCATATATGTTTAACTAAAAATTCAGTGTATGTATTATGATTATAACATAATATACTAATTGGGGTGTCTGAGGGTGTGCGTTAATTACGTTACATGTTGTATACTAAAACTAATGTTGCATAATATTATGAGAAAAAAACAAAACCTACAAACAGAGACTGAGCAAGCACAGCAATCTCTTAGCCAAGAACCTCTTAAATAGAAAAGGAGATATAATCCGTCCAATGAGATGGCAAATCGTAAACTTGGACCAGCGACGGTGAAAATTTTCAGTTAATTGTCTTTTTTTAAAGAACGTTGCCTCAGAGTTCAGAGTTCATTTATTTGTCAGAAACATGAGTATGCACACACAAAGCATGCAATATGTTAAGTACATTACAGAAAGGACCACAGTCATGTTTTACCTTTACGGCGTACAAATATGTATTATAAAAACATTTGATCAATTATAAAATTATTGATTAATAAAACATATATAAAAAAAATACAATTAATTGAAATTCATTTGTCAAAGATTGCAATAAATTACATTTGAATTATAATATAGGTACAGCATAGGCATATCAAATATCAAGTAAACAAAATTAGAAGAAATAAATTGTCATCGTCAAAATTAATTCAAATGTCAAAATAAAATAGGTAATAAAATATCATCGTCAAAAATTAATACAAATGTCAAAAATAAGATAATAAACTAACAACAGTCAACAGATTCAAACTTCGCCCCCACCTTAGAATTAGATAAGAATTAGCATGTTTTCTCCACTACAAACTCAGCAATACTGTAGAAACATTTGGCTGCTAAATACTCTTTTATTTTTTTTTTAAATAAGTTAGTAACAGTTATATCCCTGAGTGCGTGTGGAAGGTGGTTAAATAAACGTGGTGCCATACAGAAAACACTTTTACGCATTAGTGCGGTATTGGATGGTCTCACACATAATCTGTGCTTATATTTATCGCGCCGGTTACGGTTATCCATATCTGATTGTTTCTTAAACAGATGCGGGTTTGATTTCACGAACATCGCAATTTGTGACGGGAGAGTAAAAATTTTATATTTTACAAAGAATGGCTTGCATGAGTCAGTTGTTTTTGAACATGGTTCTAATACATCTCTTCTGTGATCTGAATATTAACTCTTTGAGGCTTGAGTTTCCCCAGAAGATAACACCAAATCTCAGAAGAGGACCAACTATGCCATGGTACGCCATGAGCTTCGCATCCACACCCAGAACAGGACCGATTTTGCAGAGCATATAGGCTGATTTACTCAGTCGCTTGCTTAACTCTTCTAAATGTGGTTTCCAGTTTAATTTTTTATCTATTGTGAGCCCTAGGAACTTACTTACATCCACTTTACTTATCTGTTTGTTATTGTTATGTATATTCAGGTTATTATTAAAGTTCAAACGCTGACTGAATATCATTAATTTTGTTTTATCGATGTTTATTTTAAGATTGTTATTACTTAGCCACGTAGTAATGGAATCAATTGTGTTATTTATTTCATCTTCATAATTTTGATCATCTATGCATTTAATCGTTACTGTGCTATCATCGGCAAAAAGTGACATCCGGTTATTGGTTACATTTGGAAGGTCGTTAATATAAATTATGAATAGCAGAGGGCCCAGGACACTCCCTTGTGGAACGCCATACATAACTGATTTGCGTTTGGATGTAAATATCTGCTCTTCTTTAGTTACATGATTGCATTGACTTATTTCAACATACTGCTTTCTATTTCTGAGGTAGGATTCAATCAACTGTAGAACGTTTCCCCTGATTCCGTAATTATCTAATTTATCTAGTAATATTTTATGGTCCACGTAGTCAAATGCCTGTGTCATATCGCAGAACACTGAACATACTGGACGCCTTTTATCAACATTTTCTATCACATTGTTTAGGAAATCATAGATTGCCATATTTATTGTCTTACTTTTTCTAAAACCTTTTTGATCATCTGTCAGAATGTTCATTTTTTCTAAAAAAGTATATATTTTTACATATAGATATTTTTCGAATACTTTTGATAATATAGGTACAAGCGCTATTGGTCTATATGACTCCATTGAGGTCTTCTCGGTTTTTTTCAGTATTGGTTTTATAACGGCAATTTTAAGGTGTTCTGGGTATACACCTTCAGTTATGCATAGGTTTAGAATATGGCTTAGAGGTTTACTAATGATGTCACCAACTTCTTTGACTATATATGTGGCAATACCATCATGTCCTGTACTCTTTGTATTTTTTAGTAATTTAATAATTTTTGATATTTCATGGTGGCATAAATAAGGAGTTGTTATTTCTAGATATATTATCTGTAACACTTTTACCACAATTAGGAACAGGTCTGACTTTTTCTATAAAAAAATTATTAAAAGATTTTGCTATTTCAGTTGGATTAGTTTCTATTTTATCTCCTACTTGAATCTGCGTAATAGCCTCCTTTGGTACATTCAGTTTGGAACTGTTAATTATTTCCCATGTAGTTTTTATTTTGTTTACTGATGTTTTGATTTTATGAGTATTTTGAGCGCGTTGGGTCAGTTTAATTATTTTTTTGTACGTTGTAGAGTATTTTTTAAATTTATCTCTACTTGCGTCACTGGGGTTCAATCTATACCGCCATAGGAGTGCCCTTTTCTTTTTGCTACAAAGTCTTATTCCACGTGACACCCATTGTGGTTTCCGATATGTTTTAATTAAGACTCTTTTCAATGGAAAACATAGTTCATAGAATAACAAGAATGTGTCTATAAAAACATGAATGCTCTATTTGGATCATTGATTTCATAAACTTCAGAGAAGCTAATATTTTTTATACAATCATCAAATTTGTCCACATTTTCTTGATTATAATCCCTACGATGAATATACCATTGGTTAATCAAACTTTTTTTTTTAACTGGACATTTTAGTATTTGGCAGGTGTGATCGGAAAGAGCAAGGTCCACGACTTCAGATTTGCATTTATTTCCTAAATTGTGTGCAAAATTATCAATACATGTACCACTTTTCAGTCTAGTAGGCTGATATACTTGCAGTTTAAGATTCGAGTTAAGTAGTAAACATTCTAATTCCAATGTAGTTCTATCTCGCTTTAACATGTCAATATTAAAATCCCCACACAATACAATATTTCTATTTTTGGTTTTATTAATAAATTTTAACAATTTTTCTAGCTACTCAAAAAAAGTATTTAGATTCTTTGGATTTGGAATTCTATAAATACATATTATAATGGTATTACTTTGAGTCATTTCAATTGCACAACACTCGAACAGGTTACTAATTGAGAATTTACTAATACCTGTAATTTCCTTCCACTGATAGCCCTTTTTTACCAATATACAAGAACCCCCTCGTTTGCTGTCTTTTCTCGTGAAGATCGCAGCTAGATTGTAGTTAGCTATTGATAAGAGCTGTTCATATCCAGACATAATGAAATGCTCAGTTATGCAAATGACGTCAATGTTTATCTTCTTAGTAATTAATTCTTCTATACATACCGTCAGTGCATCGGATTTTCCGATGAGACCTGCAATATTCTGGTGCATAATATATAGGTGTTTATTATAGAAAAAACTGGGCCGTGTTAGGGTAGTGGGGTTTAGCTTCATATTCCTGTGTATTGGCAATTCTGTCTGTTTCTACAAATTCTGAACTATATTGATTTATATCATGCATGAGATCCTTTAGGTCTAGAAAAATAGTTCGCATGCCGTTGTTATTTAGTCTTCCGGTACGTCTATTGAACATTGTGTGATCACATAACAAACTCTTGTTAGAATCCAGAAAATAGGCATGTTCCTCACACTAGGCATTACTCCTGTATCGTGGGTGCGTTTACAAACATTTAAATTTACATACACAAACAGCCAGACCCGGAACAACTACCTGTAGGCCATACAAATATTTGTTCCGTGCGGGAATCGAACCCACGACACGAAGCGCAGCAGTCAATCGCTTAGCCAATGCGCCAACCGTGCTGTCGAAAATTTAGCACTGAACCACATAATGCGAATGTTTAATGGAACTTCACAAAAAATCTCAAACAAAGACTCTATCTGATTATGGCTAGACAGACGATCGGAGATAAAAGGAGAGCGCAAAAAAAAAAAAACTATAGATGAAATCCACGAGAACACTGCCAACAAACAGTCCTGCAGTTTGGCAGATGATTTGTGTAAAACCCACTTATGTAACACAGACAAGTCATACAGTTTGTCTGAGTGCAAGAGTATCTAGCTCTGCTTCCTGCTAGGGCGGTTGAGATTGAGAGTCATGCTGTGGGTCACGCACACGGGATGCGGCCGCATGCGGGATACCAGTCGGCATCGCACCTTTTCATAATAATATGTCCTTTGCGTCCCGCGAGCGAAGGCAAGCATTGTAATAAATCACATCGTAAACAATCCAGGCCTATCTAGTCCATCCATAATCTGTGCAACCCACGCAGAAATTGTGTATGAATATGAATGATCTTCTGTGGGCAGTGCGATGGTGCGGGTGCGTGCGCTGCGGGGGCGCGGTGGGCGCACACGCGGGCTCGGGGCAGGCGCTGTGGCGCGTGGTGCTGGCGGAGGGCGCGGGCGCGGCGCTGCTGGTGCTGCTGACTTGCGCGGCCGGCTGCGCGCCCGCTGCGCTCGACTTTCCGCTGCAGCGCGCGATCGCTTCGGGGCTCGTCGTCACGCTGCTCGTGCAGGTATCTTTTGTTACTAACTAGGGCTTTAACACTTAAGTGAGATACACGACGATAACGAGGGTATCAGAATCACATTTATCACGATTTGAACGAGTTTTGTTAGCTGGCATAGGATGGGCATGCTTACTTGAATAACGGTGCACTATCTTTCTCAAATTCAATTTCTAAAAGCCATGCATTACCGTTGCTTCTGTACATCTGTATCTTATAATGATTCACTTAAAAAGTATAAATTACTTGATCTGAAATCTAGACGCACTCTCTTGGAGATGGTATTCTTGTTTGATTTGTGTAGTAATGTATATGACTGTATTGATATTCGTAATAAAATAAGTTACATCGTTCTTAGAACGACAGTATGCCGCGGGGTGCGTGCAGCCGTTGTTTGCCGTTAGCTTGTGTCATAATAACACGGTTTGCGGGCACCTCTGCGTCGACTTACCAGCAACTATAACAAACTTTTCCGTGATGTTGACATGTTTGCTCTCTCTGCTAGTAGACTAGTAGTACTAGTTAGAGTATGACTGTCATCGAAGGACTGACGATGGAGACAGAAGACAGTTGCATGAGGTCCGCAACAGTTTACAGCAGCTTGATCGCGCCTCGGCTCATTTCATGCACCTTGCTGAGAACTTTCGACCTAGCTAGAGTATGACTGTCATCGAGTGTCTAAGGATGAAGACGTAAGGCTGTCGAGGGAAGCCCTTATTGGGAAAAGCATAAGTAGAAAATTTTAGCGATTAATGCAAATATTTCTGAGAAATTTAATTGTTACCTTCTTGAATCTATACCAATATTATAAAGGTAAAGAGTTTGTTTGTTTGGTTGGTTGAACGAGCTAATTTCAGGAACTACTGGTTCGAATTGAAAAATTATTTTAGTGTTGGATAGCCCATTCATCGAGGAAGGCTATAGGTTATATAACATCACGCTACAACCAATAGGAGCGTAGCATCAATGAAAACAGCTGCACGCAAATTTATTCCTTTTGCGTACACTGTGTAAACGGTTAAAGTTACGCAACAATCATGAGTCCGCGATATCATATATCTATCTTTTAAGGTAGACTAACACTCTCTCTAACCTTCTCTCTCTCTCTTTTATGTGGCGCAGACGAAGTTGCTAGTATACATATAATGGGTTTATGTATCCTTGGATACTATGGTGAACAGTAAAACTCTAACTTAAATTGAGTTGCTCTGAAAAGAGAACATTTTATTCAGTTACAAAAACCAGTTTTAACACTAATACATTCCTTAACCTGAATTAATTACAAACTCATCTGAAAAGAGAAACAACACTTAAAGCTATTGTTTCACCAGTTCTTAATCAGTATTATTATAATATTCAAATTTCAATCTAAGTTTCATAACCTAATTCGCATGCGGTATTCAATACGTCAATCTGACAGACAGCTCCCTAGAAACGACCAAGTTCACTCACAGATAACTTATACATCAAAGTCATTACGCGGCAAATTCAAACATACTTAAATTAAGTGTCAAGCACTTTGTTTACATCTCCCCCGCCCCCCTTTTCGAAACTACAAAGTTTCACTGTTTCTCTACTACTGGAATAAGTTTTGTAATATGGAACATATTCGACTCTGACTTTTTATTACCCGTGTTTACTTTGTAAATTGAATTTGATATTTTGTCTACAATTTGATAAGGTCCTATTTTCAATTCATCTAGTTTTTTTCGGTTTAACCGGTTTCCGTTTTCAACATATACAGAGTCTCCGACTTTTAGTTCATAATGTTTTCTGTTTTTATCAAATCTTTGTTTATTATGATTGTGGGATTTTATACTATTTTCTAAGGCAATTTTTCGGTTTCGCAATAGATGATTATGTGTTATATTTTGTTTCAGTTCATCTGGTAGAATGTCTACATTTTTTCCCTCCAATAAATATATTGGAGAGAACCCTGTTACACTATGTTCAGTTTCGTTATATTTTTGTGTACATTCGTGAGCAATAGTTCTCCAAGCAATTTTGTCCTGCCTTTTATTAATCTTGCAACGAATTTTATTAACCAACGGTTGGTTAAACCTTTCGTTCAATCCATTCGAAAATGGTGCATTTACTGCAGTTAAAATTATTGGTATATCTTCTTTTTCTAGAGTTTTTTTTGAAATCCTTCGAATTTATGCCTGGATATTGATCTGATAGAATTAACTCAATTTTATAATCTTGTGTGGTTACTTTTTAGACAAGTTTTATAAAATCATTCGCAAACTGGGTTTTGGATGTCAAAATATAAGCGTAACGTGTGAAGTGATCTACTAGAAGATGTAAATATGTTTTGGTTGAACGAGTACCACCAAATCCGCCTATAGTGTCTATAGACACTATTTCGAACGGATAGGTAGCGGGACCTAAGTGAGACATTAGTCCAAACTTGTATTTTCGTCTAGATTTATTTTTTATACAGACATCACAGTTATCACATATTTTTTTATATTATTTAATAAATTTTTAGCTTGATAAAAGGGTTTAATCTTGTTTTCCATTTGTTGTCTTCCTATGTGACAGTAGTAGTGATGTACATGTTTTATAATATTTTTACTAAACTCCTCAGTTAGTACAATTTTTTCATTTTTTCCTATCTTTTTACAATATATGTTATGTTTATAAATAAATTTATTTATATTTTGTTTTATATCTTCATTTTTATCTTGATCATTTCGTATGTCTTCTATTTTAAAAAAGTTCACTACTTTTAAACTACTATCTAAATTTTCATACGATTCTAGCACCGGGTTTCTGCTTAAAGTATCTGCCTCTATATTATATTTGCCCGGAGAATATATTATTTTGAAATCGAACTGTGACAAATAATACGTTAAATCTCCCAGTTCTTCGTCAGTTCTTACTTTAATGTTCATTTTTTCTAAAGGTTATGGTCTGAAAAAACCGTGTATGTTTTTCCTATAAGCCAGTGTTGCCAGTATTTTACCGCCTCTTTTATTGCCAAACACTCAATATATATGGCTTTTTTCTTTTTTTGGGACTCGTTTAACTTTTTGGAAAAATATGCGCAAGGCTTTTCGTCACCGTTGGGTTGAATTTGTTTTAAAATTGCACCTATACCTTGTACGCTAGCATCTGTATATATATATGTATTGGCAAGTATGGATCAAAGATAGCTAGAATTGGTTTTGAGCAAAGTAGTTTCTTTATAGTATCAAAAGATTCTTGACATTTATCTGTCCAAATGAATTTCTCTCCTTTTCTTAGTAAATTATGTAAACTATCCAGTGTAATTGATATATTTGGCACATACTTTCCATAGAAATTAATTTTTCCTAAAATTTGTCTAACGTTTTTTGGTGTTTTTGGAATTGGGAATTCTTTTATGGCTATCAAATTATCTTTTAATAGAGTGACCGTATTGTTTTTTATTATATGCCCTAGATATTTTACAGAGTCTTGTGCAAACTTACATTTTGTGAATTTTAATTTAAAACCCTCTTTTAAAATTGCTTCCAACAACAAAGATAAGTGCTCAATGTGTTTTTCGAATGTTTCAGAAAATACTAAAATGTCGTAAATATAATTGACTGTAGTGTTAATAAAATTTGTCAGTTTATTTTTTTTCTTATAATGCTACTTAGTATTCTTTGAAAAATAGCGGGACAAGTTTTTAAACCAAAAGATAAACAAGTCCATTGAAAGTGTGCCTCTTGAGTAACAAATGCAGTTTTTTGTCTATCTTCAATTTTAAGAGGTATGGACCAAAATGCTGAGTTTACATCAAATGTTGAAAAAAATTTACATTTCCTTGTTTTATTCAAATTCAAATATTTTAGCCATTAGATCTTCGATTAGCGGAAATGGTTGCGCTTGGGGGACTAAAATTTAATTTAACTCAAAATGAGAATTTAAATATTACCCAAAATATCCTCGGCAATAATGGATGTTAATAAAAACACGTCTAAGTTTGTAAGCTTCAATTGTAAAAGCGTCACTCGTTCTGTTGATTGTGTGAGGAACTTGTGTCGATCAGCTGACATTGTTGCGTTTCAAGAGACCTGGCTGCTTCCGCACGATATACCGTCCCTGGGGACCATCGATGACTCATTTTCATACACCGGTAATTCAGCTGTGGATATATCTGCTGGAATTGTTAGAGGGAGACCATATGGCGGGGTGGCCCTGCTGTGGAGAAAGTCTGCTTTTCCATCGGTATCAGTTATTGTGTGTAGAAGTGTACGACTCGCCGCGATCAAGATAGTGCTTAACGACAGGTCGGTTTTAGTTATAACAGTGTACATGCCGACTGATTCTATTGAAAATTTGGCCGAATTTACCGAGTGTTTGAGTGAATTACATGCCATAATCGAGAGTAATGAAGTGGAAACTTTATTTATTTTGGGGGACTTCAATGCGCACCCAGGTGAGCTGTTTTCTTGTGAATTATTAACGTTTTGTACCGAACAGATGTGGTCGTGTGTGGACATGGACATATTACCTCCCGACGCGTTTACGTTTATTAGTGAGGCGCACGGGTGCCGTCGCTGGCTCGACCACTGCGTGGTAACGGGTTCAGCGAGACGTACGATTGTTAACGTGTCTATTCTGCATGATACCTATTGGTCTGATCATTTCCCTTTACTGGTAGAGTGTAATTTAAATGTAATTTTACCTAAAAGTCAGAAAATAACTACGTCAACACTCAATCAAATAAATTGGGGTATTAGAAACAATGAACAAATTGAAATGTATTTAAATTATTGTAACTCAGAACTAAAACAGTTGGATTTCCCATCAGAGCTTACTTATTGTGCGGATCAAATGTGTGATAATGAGTCCCACAAATTAATAATAAATGAAATGTACAAGACTATTGTAAATGTTTTGACTGAAGCCGCTAAGTGCAGCTGTAAGAAACATGTATCTAAACGTAAGAAGCATAGATATGTGCCGGGCTGGAATAAGTTTGTCAGTAATGCTCACGGGAGGGCGCGGCATTGTTTTCAGACATGGATAAACAATGGTAAACCTAGTTTTGGACCTGTGTACACAGACATGTGTGATTCCAGGAAAATATTTAAATCTAAATTGAAATATTGCCAAAATAATAAACAACAGATTAAAATGAATATTATTGCTGAGCATCATGCTAATAACGACTTTAGCAATTTCTGGAAAAATACAAGAAATATGAATGCTGTGTCGAGCCGCCATGTGAGTGTCGGGGGTGCGCATGAGCCCCGGGACATAGCCTGTGCCTTTCAGAGCCACTTCAAGGTCGAATCCCCGCTTGGGCCCGCGTCGCGGGTACTCGCCGCTGTGGATCGCCCCGGGGACGTTGCCGTTAGATTCACCGCCAAAGATGTGGCCTCTGTTATAAAGCGAATGGTTAGAGGTAAGTCTCCGGGTCACGATGGGCTCAGCGTCGAGCATCTGAAGTACGCGGGTGTACATCTACCGAGAGTTCTCGCTTTGTTCTACAATTTATGTGTGGGTCATAGTTACTTGCCTGATGACTTAATGTACTCTGTAGTAGTTCCTATTGTTAAAAATAAAACTGGTGATTCTTCTGACATTTCAAATTATAGACCCATCTCGCTAGCAACAGTCATAACTGGATAGTTTGCTTGACCAACAGTTGGAAGGGCACCTACTGCTGAACGACGCGCAGTTTGGCTTTAGGCCTGGCCTTTCAACTGAGAGTGCTATCCTCTGTCTCAAGCAAACTGTTCAGTACTACACAGACAGGAATACGCCTATATATGCTTGCTACTTAGATCTGTCAAAAGCATTCGATACAGTCAAATGACAAGTAATTATTATGACAAGTTATGGCGTAAGTTGCGATGCGAGATGAAGCTGTCACATGACATTATAGCACTATTTGAATATTGGTATAGTCACCAGCAAAATAGTGTCAGATGGGC
The DNA here is from genome assembly GCA_963576755.1 of Noctua janthina. Classification (NCBI taxonomy): domain Eukaryota; kingdom Metazoa; phylum Arthropoda; class Insecta; order Lepidoptera; family Noctuidae; genus Noctua; species Noctua janthina. The sequence goes on from OY755058.1 coordinate 19,085,404, forward strand.
AGGGTCGCATTCAGACGTATACGGGTTGGACTGTGGGGTGAGGCAGGGGGGAATAACCTCCCCGCGTCTCTTCAACCTGTATATGAATCAACTGATCGAGGAGCTCAGCAGCACTAAGGTCGGTTGTTCCGTTGATGGGGTATGTATAAACAACATAAGTTACGCGGATGACATGGTGTTGCTGAGTCCGTCTCTTTGTGCGATGCGCAGGCTTTTGAATATTTGTGAGACCTACGCGGAGGCCCATGGGCCCAGATATAACCCAAAGAAGAGTGAATACATGATCTTCAAAGCTGGTACTAAAAGCTACTTAACTGGACCACCTGTCACTCTTTGCGGGTCAGATTTGAACAGAGTAGATCGATTCAAGTATCTGGGTCACTGGGTCTCTGATGATCTGTCTGATAATGCGGACATCGAGAGGGAACGAAGGGCGTTGTCTGTCCGGTGCAACATGCTGGCTCGCAGGTTTGCACGTTGTTCTTCACAGGTAAAAATAACCTTATTCAAGGCATACTGCCAGACCTTTTACACGTGCAGCCTGTGGACCAACTTCACTCTGCGGGCGTACAACGTTTTTCGTGTCCAGTACAACAATGCGTTCAGGATTCTGTTGGGGCGGCCCCGGTATTGTAGCGCATCGGCGATGTTCGCTGATGCTGCTACCGATGACTTCTACGGAATAATCCGGAAAAGGAGTGCATCGCTTCTGCGGCGCTGTAGGGGTGGCTCGAATGAGATCCTGGGCGTGTTGTCTGAGCGGTGGGATTCTCCTTTCTTGCGGAGATGGCTGCAGCTGCATGCCAGCGCCTGCACATATATATATATATATCTTAAAAAAAAACAATCACTGCCGACTTTATGTTATCTTTTTTAATCTTGAATGAATTTTAATTTTATCTTATTTTAATTTTAAATTTGATTGTGAACATTTTACATTTTATTTGACATGGATAAGTATTGTATTAATTTAATTTTTATAGGTTATTTTGATGTTAAATTTTGATGTAACAGTATTGTGTGGTGTGATTTGTTTTTGATTATTTTAATTACTAACATTATTTTTAATTGTACCTACTAACAAAATTATGGATCGTAGTGTCTGAAGTAAATTAAAAAAAATAATAATAATAAAGACTACATAAAAAATAAAGAAAAGCAACCTATAAACACAAAAAAAAATCTATTAATATAAAATAAAGTAATACATATTTCACATGCCTTTTTTATTTTTCTCTGTCTTTGCTAAATTTATTACATAAGTACACCGTTAAAAGCAGCTTTAAATTATAAATTAAATTATATTTAAAAAAATCAAAATCTTATTGTAGTTTGTAGGTCTAATCTTGCAAGGTTTGTAAAGCTTGTATTTTTGTATGTATTCCGTGGAAAATGTTGTTGGTAACATTTGCTAATACTTGTTTTTTGTATATTAATGTACCTACTGTGTCACTGTTTGTTTTCTCCAATAAACAAAATAAAAAAAATAAAAAAACCTCTCGCCGATCAATAATATCTACTAAACAAATACCAATAAAAGTGACTCAAACAGGTCCATCTTTATTTAACTGGTTAAGGAATTGGTGTATACTTATCTATAACGCTCGGTCGCGTGTTCGCAGTGCTTCGACCACGTGTCGGGCGCGCAGATGAACCCCACGGTGACGCTGGCGGCGCTGGTGTGGGGGCGCGTGTCGCGGCGGCGCGCGCTGTGCGAGGCGGCGGCGCAGCTGGCGGGCGGCGCGCTGGGCGCGGGCCTGCTGCGCGCGCTGCTGCCGGCCGCGCCCGCGCGCTGCGTCACGGCGCCGGCCGGGCTGGCGCCGGCGCAGGCCGTGTGCGTGGAGGCGCTGCTGGGCGGCTGCCTGGCGCTGGCTAACTGCGCGGCGTGGGACGCGCGCAACGCCGGCGTGCGTGACTCGTGGCCGCTGCGCGTGGGGCTGGCCGTGGCCGGTCTGTCGCTCGTCGGGGTCAGTGCGCTCGCGTCACCCGGCGCCCCCGCTGCTGCTTGTTATTTCGTTTTGTACCATGAGTGATTGGTCTGCACCGAGAACGCATATAATAGACAGGGTGGAAGGGACATCGACACACAAACGATTATCATGAACTCAGCACATGAATCGTCGCATAGAACGTCGACGGTTATTACAAAAAAAAACTGCTGTTTCCTACAAAACTGCAATACCTACACGGTCAAAATGTATGGAACAGTTGATTTGTTTATAAAGTACCGATGAAAAATTGGTATGTGGGTGGGGTTCACAATAATGTACTGAATACGTTGTTACCGTTTTAGCGTAGGTGTCTCTTTGAACTTATATACGTGTATATTTTTTTCTGTACCAAATAATTTTATAAAGAGGTAAAGTTTGGATGTAAGAGGTTATCTTTGGAAATACTGATCAAATTCCGACCAATATTTTACTAATGGTGACTATGGGAAGCTACAGTGTAATAGGCTGTACATTTAAAACGTTCCCATGGGATATTTTCTAGCCGCGGGCAAAAGCTAGTCTTAAATATGGAAGATGGAACCCTTTATATTGACATAGTTGTGTGAATGCTTCCAGGGCGAGCTGACGGGCGCCAGCATGAACCCGGTGCGCAGCTTCGGGCCGGCGCTGTGGAGCGGCAACTGGACCAGCCACTGGGTCAGTATGCTATATTGTACTATGCGTTTCGAATGAGAATAGGACTGATCTCGCGCCATAATGTGACGTTATAGCTGTCAAATCGAATGTAGTGGTAGGGTGCAACGTAAGCAAAACAGATGTAATTATTCTACTGCCAAAAAAATTACAATAAAGGGTTTAAATTGTCCTCTAACTAGGCAGAACTCGCGTACCAATACAGAGTGAAGGTTTACTTAAGGCGAGGTTATCCAGATAAACGTCGTTTTGTATTGTGCTTTATTCCTATATAGCACGGATTTAAATTCTGAAAAAAATATATTACATATTTCACACTTCGATCTAGATATTTCGGCACAGCGATACACGATTACTTGCACTTTGTTGCATCCAATTAAATCGCAAAGACAAGTCTAAATGATGGTTTTTAATATTACTTCATTTGAGTTATATTAGGGTTTTAACAATAAAACTTATACCATTATAAAGGTCGTAAAAAATGTGACAGTACACGGCGATCATAATTTGAAACATTAAAAAAACCTATACCACCATTTCCAAAATTTGCTGTTTTCATCATTTCATACTCGCATCGCGTGCTTCAGTCCCGAGCGGAACGCGTTGGAGGTCGGACGTGCGCCAATTTTTCGAACCCGCCACCCCATTCCCGCTAAGTTCTGTTACGAGCTGAAGCAAAAATAGTTTGTAAAAAATAATACTTAGTAAACACCGAGCCTAGGTTTATTTGAAATGTCATTTGTACACAAAAGTACAGTAGGTACCTAATAGGGAACGTAGTCAGAAGGTATTAGATAAGAGTTACGCATTAGAAAGACAGGCAGCTTCTAGGAGAATATAACTGTAGATAATTAGCGCTGCGCGGCCTGAATTGGACTTTATTGTGTCGTTTCAAAAGTCGCTATTTATGATTTCGCAATATTATTTATAAATTTCGGTAACTTTGGAATGGGCAACTACAGTACTTTCACAGTTATTATGCCTTTTGAATGGAACTGTAGCTTCATTTTATTATCTTTTTTTCGACAATTCAAAACTGCCTGTAACTGGCCTACTAAAATCAAAACATTTATTCCAATATTTTTTTTTTGTAAGGAGTTCTAAAAAAGTTTTGTAGGGAGCCCGGTAAGCCGAAGATTATCGAGTTCGACATGGCCAGAAAAAGAAAGTATGTAGGGAGAACGAGATAGAATGAGTAATGGTCGATATCGTATTTTCTACGCACGACGACCGATCAAGCTGTACAAAACCAGTTTATGCCGATCTCTCATTGTATAGGAAATCTATACAAAGCGAGGCCAATTTATACTGGAAATGACAGCTTCATGTGCCGCCGTGTGTACCTAATAGTTTTTTTTTATTTTGTTGACTTATTTACATATTAAACATAAAATCACTTTAATTTTTTTATTTAACTTCCTCTGCATTTTATGCTTTACTTTTTTCGGTTTTTTCGTCATGGGTGTCATTTTCAAGGTTTTCGGGGTCGCTGATAACGAAAATTAGGTCAAAATGAAAATACAAGATGGCGCCGACAAAAATTTTTGGTTTTGTCGTCATGGGTGTCATTTTCGTGCTTTTCGGGGTCGTTAATAACGAAAATGAGGTCAAAATGAAAATCCAAGATGGCGCCGACGAAAATTTTCGGTTTTTTCGTCATGGGTGTCATTTTCATGGTTTTCTGGGTCGCTGATAACGAAAATTAGGTCAAAATTAAAATTCAAAATGGCGCCAATGAAAATTTTTGGTTTTGTCGTCATGGGTGTCATTTTCCGGAGGCTATACGCGGGGGTCGTGCGGTCCATGGCCCTTTACGGGGCCCCGGTGTGGGCGCGTTCTTTGAGGCGGCAAGCCGCCCACTACCTGAACGCGCCCCAAAAGGTGATAGCTATAAGGCTAATCCGGGGGTACCGCACGATCTCCGGCGAGGCGGCTAGCCTCCTTGCCGGATTGCCGCCATGGGATCTGGAGGCGATAGTCCTCGCGCGCCTGCATGAATGGCGCGCGGAGGCACTACGTCGGGGGGAGACTCCGCTGCCGCGGCAAATTGCCGCTCAGCGGACAGACCTCCGGCGTGATCTCATGGCGACATGGAGAGAGCGACTAATGCAACCCCGTGCAGGGCACGCTACCATTGTGGCGATAAGTCCCCTCTTTGAGGAGTGGTTAGAGAGGCGCCACGGCGCCCTCACCTACCGCCTGACGCAGATGCTCACCGGACACGGTTGTTTCGGGAGGTTCCTGCACCGAATCGGGCGGGAGGAAACGCCCGGGTGTTTCCACTGCGAGGATCGTCCGGAGGACACGGTGGAGCACACCGTAGAGGTCTGCCCCGCTTGGGCGGAGCACCGCCGTGTCCTTGTAGCGGCGATTGGCGGCGGCGATCTCTCGCGTCCGACCCTGGTTCAAGCCATGGTCCGGAGCGAGAGGGAATGGGAAGCCGTCACCACCTTCTGTGAAACAGTCATGCTAGTGAAGGAGGTGGCGGGACGTGAGAGGGAAAGAACCTCACGTCCCAGCCGCCGCGGGAGACGCCCTGGGCGTCGGGGGTCACGTGGTGGCTCCCGGCCACCGTAGGCGCGGGCCTGTGGACGGCGAGTTATGGGCTAGCTCGCCGTCCGGCCGTCTTATGACGACAGGCCGTGTCGACGGCGCGTTCGTGTTCCACGCGCGCCTCAAAGAGATGTCAGCAACCGAGTAGGGGTCCGCATGGGCCGATGCCTGCCAGAGCTGCGGGACTGTTCGAAAGAGACACCGTGGCCCTGGAACACAAAGGGCAAAGCAGGAACATGGATGGGTTTTAGTCAGTACAAGTCTGACACTCCCTTCCGCTCCGCCCAGAGTGGGGGGGGTCATTTGATGATTTCCCATCCAAAAAAAAAAAAAAAATGGGTGTCATTTTCGTGCTTTTCGGGGTCGTTAATAACGAAAATGAGGTCAAAATGAAAATCCAAGATGGCGCCGACGAAAATTTTCGGTTTTTTCGTCATGGGTGTCATTTTCATGGTTTTCTGGGTCGCTGATAACGAAAATTAGGTCAAAATTAAAATTCAAAATGGCGCCAATTAAAATTTTCGGTTTTGTCATCATGGGTGTTTTAATGGTTTTCGGGGCCGCTGATAACGAAAATGAGGACAAAATGAAAATCTAAGATGGTGCCGACAAAAATTTTTGGTTTTTTTGTCATGGATGTCATTTTCATGGTTTTTGGGGTCGCTGATAACGAAAATTAGGTCAAAATTAAAATTCAAGATGGTGCCAATTAAAATTTTCAGCTTTGTCGTCATGGGTGTCATTTTCATGGTTTTCGGGGTCGCTAATAACGAAAATTAGGTCAAAAAGAAAATCCAAGATGGCGCCGACGAAAATTTTTGGATTTCCATTTTGGCCTAATTTTAGTTATCAGCGACCCCAAAAACTACGAAAACGAAACCCATGACAACAAAACCGAAAAAAAAGTGAAGTATAATTTTTTTAAAAACCGAATGGCGCGTGGCGTGCAGTTTTGAATCATACCCGTATTCATGATCTTAGTGTCAGTCAGATTTTAAATTCACCTTATTCACAAAAATAAATAAGTATACCTTCTTATTTTTAATTATATCTACTTATTTTAATTGTTAGTAATTAGGTTCACGTTCATAGAGTACGTAGGTTCCTAATCTATCTATAACCAATACTTTCTATAAAAATAAAACAAAGTGAACTTATACATATCAATTCAAGTTGTTTTACTGCATCGCTCTACCCTGTAACGCAACTTAGTACCTATCCGAGTTCGTGAACTCATGACCAGTGCGCTAAGCGCCCGCGTTTTCGCGCCGCGTAATTTGTTACGTATCGCCTCTCCGTGTGGGGGCTGGGGTAAGCGATTGATGCATACGGCGCTCGGGGTAACCTCGCCTTAACGTATTCGGTCACTTTTAGCTCTCCGCATTTTCCAAATAAATAATATGTTTATTTTCTCATCACAAACATTGTATTGTATAACGGGCTGGTGTCGCAACGTCTAAGCGTGTATTTTTACAGTGAACAGGAATTATTTAATCTAATACCCAAGGTAAGCATTTGTGAGAGGCTGGTGCCCAATACAAACAATACCTGTGTTACAGGTCATCAGGCCTCCAAGACTTAAAGGAAAATTAAAATTACTCTACAAGGACATACATGTGTGATTTATGTGTATGACAAACACACACAGAAGCCGCGTTTAAAGCGCAAAAGCGATCCATCAGAGCCATGTTTAGACTACAGGTGACGGACAGTTGTGAACCATTTTTCAAAAAGTATAAAATTTTACCACTACCGTCGTTATACATCTATGAAACTGCCTTGTTTGTTAAGTCGAATTCACACCTGTTTCCTAACTTGTCAGATACTGTTAAACGTAACAGGCGGTATGATATGTTACGCGGGCGAAGGGCCAAAACAGCTTTAATGTGGAAAAGCATATTCTGCATAGCCCCGCAAGTCTTTAACAAAATCCCAAGACAAATCAAAACGTTAAATTTAAATGCGTTTAAAAAGGAATTCAAAGACTTGTTATGTAAAAAATGTTATTATAATTTAAACGAATATTTGAATGACACTGACATGGTAATTGAATTGTAATTTTATTAACTTTGACATATCGTATCTTTTTAATAGTTTGACATTAAATAATATTTTGAATGTAATCCAGATAATAGTTTTAACTGACTTGCCACAAATTGTTATTGTTTTATTTTTATTTATTTTTTGTCTTGTAATTTATGTACCAAATATTTGCACGCCACATGTGGCAGATTGTGATGAGACCACTGATTAGAAAGACCATTTATTGTACCACATTCTAACAAATAAATGAATTTGAATTTGAATTTGAATTTGAACACTATCTAGTGTGTGTTTGTGTAGCAAATAGATCTTTAGCGGATTGGAATCAATAGAAATCAAATTGGAATCATTTACAAACTGGTCTCCGCAGTGGATAAATTGTAAGTGTTGTGTTAATTTTATGATACAAATAACCTCCAAGAAAACAGTAAAATCTTTGGGACAATAGTATGAAAATAACGTATAGAATAGACATTACCATTCCTACGCTTATCTTTGTTAAGATTGGGGTCATATTCTATTTGTTTATGTTATTTGGAAACTATGGAAAGGAAACTCTGCCTGACTGTTATCTAGAACATCCCAACGTTTATAAAGCTCAGCAGTTAGGTCACGAAAAGGAAGTCCAGCTCCTACCTTGAGCTACAGCTACAGCTCTTTGTGCTCTTTCAACCTCCAGCGCTTATACACGGTTATTTTTTGGTCGTTCTTGAACCGAAAGCCATAAACTCAATTATCGATTTCGAAATGATTGGGACTATTTTCTTTCAATTTACCTTTTGAAAGAAAATAGTCCCAATAAAAAAAATCACGAAAAAAATAATTTAATGTTATTTTTGTGAAATAATGAGAACTCGAAGTAACGCTTCCTTGCGGTAAATGCATATGTGTGTGTAAAACGTATTCACGATCGGCAACACATGCGAACCCATTGAAAAATCCATTCATCGATCAGACAGCATGATCCGTAAGCCACGCCCCCACCCCGCCCCACCCGCTTACACAGTCTAGCCGACCGGCCTGCCCGCCCTTCCTTCCTCCTAGTAGTGTCGCGGTTCGCTGTGTTAGGTCACTCACGCGCAACCTAATCACGTGCTAAAAACGAGTCGGTAATACGCGTACTCCAACGTGGAGTATTGGGCAATGGTGGATTTTTATGGGATGGTGCACCATAACCTGGAAGAGGCTAGACGATTTTGTGCTCAGCCGGAACACCTGAACTCACTGCGCGCACTAGGAATCACCGACCCTCAAGTCCATCCACCATCCTGGCTGTAACCCAGCGCCTCCTCGATCACGGACAGTTTCGAGCACCTACACACGCGCAGGGCCGCGGTAGACTACCATACTCGGCGGAATTAGAGGAAGACATACTGGAGTACTTCGAACGCGACCCACGTCGAAGTACCACAATGGCGGCCAGGCGATTCAATGTTAGCCAATATTACGTATGGAAATGATTAAATACGAATGGATTACATCCATACCATTTTCGTAAAAAGTATGAAGGAAAAATTTGATTTATTTAACTGTTAAGTACGTAAACATAAACGCAATTTAGATCAAACACAACAAACAACACAATGGTCATGAATGCGGAATCAAACGATTTATGATTGTCGCGGGTAGGTATTTACTGTAGCAACAACGTGGTTGGTAGTACTGACCACCGCAACCTATAGCAAACTCACGATTAGCAAACCTTCAATACAAAGCTAGAGAAGTATCTATGGCTTGAATAACAAATTAAATTGCTATTAATAGGTATGTAAGATGTAAGTATCTGGGGTGCTTTGCCAGAATTCCTCCTCGTGTGCTTGATGGCTGCCGGTCCCTCTCGATACGTCTGGAGGGAATAGCAGCTGTTGGGCCGGTGCACCCTGGGCGTGGGCAGTATCCTTCCCCGAGGAATGGGAAGAGATTCTTATTCCTCGGGGAATGTTACTGTCCATGGCTAATATTCTGACATGGGAGGTGTCCATCTTGGACCTAGGGGGCGTTGCTCCGTGTGACCCTCTGAAAAGCAGAGGGCACAGCGGAGGAGCAAGGGCGGGCTCGGTGTGCACTTACCCTGCCTCCGAGCAGATGTCCCCGTCGATATCGTAATCCCACCGTCGAAGTGTCGTGGAACACGTCTCGCGGCTTCGATTGGGACCGAGGGTCTTGGCTTAACCGCCCGGACCGCGAGGTAGAAAACCTCTATAAAAAGTTACCCCGAATCTCAAGCGGCGGCGCACCGCGAGGAGATGTATGGCTGACGGGTTCCTATGGAAAATCAGTCGCTAGTGCGAACCACTGCCGGGCCTGGCTATGGCTTATCTGGGTACAGGAGGCACTGCTCAGATGGACTTTTTATTTCCCCCATACTCGTGGGAACAGAATGGATGATTACCCAATTAAAAAAACGGCCGATAACGGTGAAGGAAGGGAGGAGAGGGATGTGGGGTCGGAGTCCGGCGCTGCTAGGCTCAGCGCCCCGAAGACCGCAGCTGTAGTGATAACACTACAGCCGGAGGCGGAAAAGAGGGGCGTGACCTATCGCGACGTGCTCGCTAAGGCGAAGACGATGGTGGATCTCGGGGAGCTCGGGATCGCCGGGGGCCTCCGGCTTAGAGTCACCGCAACAGGGGCTCGAGTGCTGGAGATCCCCGGCGAAACCCGTGGCTCGTCCGCTGACGCTCTGGCTGAAAAGCTTAGAGCGTCCCTAAATGCGGACGAGGCCCGAGTGTCCAGGCCCGTCAAATGCGCAGACCTGCGCATCCTGGGTCTGGACGACTCGGTTACCGAGGAGGAGGTGGTGGCCGCCGTCGCCAGGACCGGTGGGTGCCCTGCCGAGCAGGTCAAGGCAGGCACCTTACGTCCGGATCTGTCGGGCATGCGAACCGTAACGGTAAGCTGCCCTGTGACGGCGGCGAAAGCCATTGTGGAGGGCCGAAGGCTCTTGGTGGGCTGGGTCTCGGCGCTGGTGAAGCTGCTGGAACCCAGACCTCTGAGGTGCTTCCGCTGCCATGTGGGGCACCACGTGTCGGTCCGGTGCACCTCGGAGGTGGACCGCAGTAGCCTATGCTTCCGCTGCGGCCAGCCCGGTCACATGGCCGCGGCTTGCTCCGCCGCGCCGCACTGCACCGCATGTGCGGCAGCTGGCAAGCCGGCCGATCACCGGGCAGGGAGCAAGGCCTGCGGTACTCCCGCCAAGGCCAGGGGCAAGAGAAGGCCCTCCGCCACCACCGTCAAAACCCCCACCGTCGCCACCATCGCAGCCGCCGCCACTGTCGCCGCCGCTGCCGCTACTGCTGCAACTTCCGCAGCTGGGCCCTCGAAGGGGGCTCGGGAGGGGGCTGAAATGGAGTGCCAGTAACGGCCCCATTACGCCTTCTCCAGGCGAATATCAACCACTGCGCCTGCGCTCAGGATCTGTTGCTCCAGAGCATGGCGCAGTGATCGATTAACATCGCCGTGGTCGCTGAGCCGTACTTTGTCCCGCCCAGGGATGACTGGGTGGAGGACCTTAGCGGCTCAGTGACCATAATTGCGTCGGCCGCCGCCGGTACCCCGACCCTTGAGAGTGTCAGGAAGGGTCAAGGGTGCGTAGCAGCACGGTTCGGGGAGATCGTTGTAGTGGGAGTCTACTTCTCCCCGAGCCGAATTCTCGCCGAGTTCCACAACTCCCTCACGGAGTTGAGTGTCCTCATCGGAAGCCATTCCCTCCCCGTGCTTGTGCTCGGGGACTTCAATGCCAAAAACTTGGCTTGGGGTTCTCGTTACACGGACGTGCGGGGTAGGATGGTGGAGGACTGGGCTCTGGAGACAGGCCTGGTCGTCCTAAATCGGGGTTCTGTCCCCACGTGCGTGCGGATGCGGGGCGAGTCGGTGGTGGACATCTCGTTCGCCAGTACCGCTCTGTCACCGCGTGTCGTTGACTGGCGCGTCATGGAGGGGGTGGAGACCTATTCCGACCACCGGTACATCCGGTTCGACATCTCCACCCAGACCTCAAGCGCGCCGGTCCTACAGGCCCCGAGTGGTCCGCGATGGGCGCTGAAGCAGCTGGACCGGGAGCTCCTCCTGGAAGCCTCGATGGTGCAGGCCTGGGTGTCATCACCGGTCAGGCCTGCCGACATTAACAACGAGGCGGGTTGGTTCCAGGAGGCCATGTCCGAGATTTGCGACGTGGCAATGCCCCGAGTTCGGCCAGGAAGCGCCCGGCGTCAGGTGTACTGGTGGTCGCGAGAGCTGACGTCTCTGCGCGAGGCGTGTGTTGCCGCGCGGCACCTGTACGCCAGGCATCGCAGGCTCCGCATCCGCCATCCGGATGCGGCAGCCATTGAGGCGGAGCTATACGAGGGGTACAGAGCGGCGAAGACCGCCCTCCAAGAGGCTGTCCGGCGGGCCAAGAATCTGGCCCGCGAGTAGATGCTGGAGTCTCTGAACGGAGATCCGTGGGGTCGGCCTTACAAGATGGTGCGGGACAAACTCCGCACCCGGGCCCCCCCGCTGACGCAGAGTCTCCGGCCTGAGCTCGTGGAGGACGTGGTGAGCGCTCTGTTCCCTTCGCGAGGGGAGCATCCTCCCCCGCCTATGGCCCCGCCGCCGCGTGCGGTGCCGGAAGCGGACCACACCGATGACGATGACGACGTTCCGGAGGTGACTGGGGTAGACCTGAGAGTGGCGGTACGCAGGCTGAAGACCAGAAACACCGCCCCGGGACCCGATGGCTTGCCTGGCAAAGCCTGGGTCCTGGCCTCTGAGGCTCTCGGGCCCCGACTGGAAGGGCTCCTAAGCGCATGCTTGGAGAGAGGCCAGTTTCCGCTTCGTTGGAAGACGGGGAAGCTGGTCCTCATCCGGAAACCAGGGCGCCCTGCGGACTCTCCGTCCGCATACCGGCCCATCGTGTTGCTCGACGAGGTGGGCAAGCTCTTCGAAAGAGTCATTGCCAACCGCCTCGCCGGGCACCTTAAGAGGATGGGGCCGGATCTTGCAGAACACCAGTTTGGTTTCCGCAAGGGGCGCTCCACGGTGGACGCCATCATGCGCGTGAGAGCCCTCACGACGGGGGACGCGGTGTCCCGGGGTGGGGTCGTCTTGGCGGTGTCTCTTGACATCGCCAACGCCTTCAACTCCATGCCCTGGAGCTGCATTGGGGAGGCACTCCGGTATCACCGGGTGCCAACCTACCTTTGTCGTGTGGTCGGGGACTACTTGACGGATAGGGCCGTCATCTACCCCGGTCGGAGCGGAGAATGGAACCGGCGAGAGATGTCGTGCGGTGTTCCACAGGGATCGGTTCTGGGGCCGGCCCTGTGGAACATCGGTCACGACTGGGTGCTGCGCGCCGACCTCCCTACCGGCGTCAGCGTAGTTTGCTACGCTGACGACACGCTGGTACTGGCACAAGGGAGGTCGCACGAGGCGGCGGCCGAAAACATGACACGCGGGGTTGCGATAGTCGTGGAGAGGATCCGGCAATTGGGTCTCGAGGTGGCATTGCACAAGTCCGAGGCCATGTGTTTTCATGGGCCTCGGAATGCGCCACCGTCGGGATCCCTACTGACGGCGGGAGGGGTTTTCATCGGCGTCGGTTCGACGTTGAAGTACTTAGGACTCGTCCTCGACAGCCGGTGGAACTTCGTGGAGCACTTCCGACGTTTGGCTCCCAAACTGGAACGGACAGAGGCTGCCTTCACGAGGCTCTTGTTCAACCTGAGGGGTCCAAACGCCTCCTGCCGGAGGCTCTACGCAGGGGTCGTGCGGTCCATGGCCCTTTACGGGGCCCCGGTGTGGGCGCGTTCTATGAGGCGGCAAGCCGCCCACTACCTGAACGCGCCCCAAAAGGTGATAGCCATAAGGCTAATCCGGGGGTACCGCACGATCTCCGGCGAGGCGGCTAGCCTCCTTGCCGGATTGCCGCCATGGGATCTGGAGGCGATAGTCCTCGCACGCCTGCATGAATGGCGCGCGGAAGCACTATGTCGGGGGGAAACTCCGCTGCCGCGACAAATTGCCGCTCAGCGGACAGACCTCCGGCGTGATCTCATGGCGACATGGAGAGAGCGACTGTCGCAACCCCGTGCAGGGCACGCCACCATAGTGGCGATAAGTCCCCTCTTTGAGGAGTGGCTAGAGAGGCGCCACGGCGCCCTCACCTACCGCCTGACGCAGGTCCTCACCGGACACGGTTGTTTCGGGAGGTTCCTGCACCGAATCGGGCGGGAGGAAACGCCCGGGTGTTTCCACTGCGAGGATCGTCCGGAGGACACGGTGGAGCACACCGTAGAGGTCTGCCCCGCTTGGGCGGAGCACCGCCGTGTCCTTGTAGCGGCGATTGGCGGCGGCGATCTCTCGCGTCAGGCCCTGGTTCAAGCCATGGTTCGGAGCGAGAGGGAATGGGAAGCCGTCACCACCTTCTGCGAAGCAGTCATGCTAGTGAAGGAGGTGGCGGGACGTGAGAGGGAAAGAACCTCACGTCCCAGCCGCCGCGGGAGACGCCCTGGGCGTCGGGGGTCACGTGGTGGCTCCCGGCCACCGTAGGCGCGGGCCTGTGGTCGGCGAGTTATGGGCTAGCTCGCCGTCCGGCCGTCTTATGACGACAGGCCGTGTCGACGGCGCGTTCGTGTTCCACGCGCGCCTCAAAGAGATGTCAGCAACCACGTAGGGGTCCGCATGGGCCGATGACTGCCAGGGCTGCGGGACTGTTCGAAAGAGATACCGTGGCCCTGGAACACAAAGGGCAAAGAAGGAACATGGATGGGTTTTAGTCAGTACAAGTCTGACACTCCCTTCCGCTCCGCCCAGAGTGGGGGGGGTCATTTGATGATTTCCTATCCAAAAAAAAAAAAAAAAGATGTAAGTATCTATCTAATTAGTGTGCCTTCACCGTCTCGAAAACAAAAGATACCGCTGAATTCGATACTTACATAAACAAAAATACTCGTAAAATATTTAGTGTGGATTTGTGCCCGGTTGATGGCAATAAGCTCGCCCCCTATTACATGGGAATTAAACATAACTGGCGAAAAATGTGGGTGTACCATTAGGTACACCTCTGCCAAACCCTTCGGGGATTACAGGCATGATATTATGATTACGTTATACTACTGTAGCACTCCGCGTTCTAACCAAAAGGATCGGTTGCGCAAATAGGTACCTACGCGATAGATAAATTAATACACAAATAAAAATACGAAAAGCGAATTTAGACTTTATTTCTTAACCGTAAACTGTGAAAATTAGAAATTTTACCCAAACTAGGTACCTAAGTAAAGTACGCAGTTTACTAAAATTATTCTGAGAAACCTATTGTCTCGTGTCCGACTTGACTGTTACAAAGATGCACAGCCGAATTACACGGTTAACTTTATTAAAATAAGGTCTAAATTCCAACCTAATAATACCTCTAACTAATAATGAACTCTATTCGACAGACGAAACGATTCATTTTTCTGTGCGAATTGCCTGCGTTTGTAACAGCCGCCAGCATTACCGCAAAAAAATGTTTTAGGTAGTATTATTTTATGAATCAGGTAGGTAGGTTCGATTGGTCGACACTCGATTTAAGGACTAATTCCCAAGCGTACTGTCGTCGTATCGGAGTCTAGTTGAATAGGTACGAGTAGTAGTGATTTCGTGATGCGAGACTGGTGATTTAAATGCCAATTAATTTCTCTCGTTAACGAAGAGATGTGATACTAGTAAACACCGTGCCGTTCTTCTGATACAAACGAGAAATGATGTAGGTAAATGAACTTACACCAACCTAAATCGGACCTGAAATGAAATACCTACTTGCAGTCGGTTAATAAATTCGTCCGACGTCCATTGACCCGCTCAGCTGTCTCGCACACGCACAGCTGCGCCGCGCTACGTCATCATCGAGTGGATGGCGTACGATATTGCGTTTATGAATGAAATAGTGGGACCCTACTAAGATTTAACTCGAATGACAGAAAAAATGTGATAAATTTCTAACTTCTATAATAAACGTCATAAAAAAAAGAATATGCCAATAGTAACAATTACTCGACTGGAGTTACTGTGTTTCGGTTCCAGAACGACCTAAAAATATTCGTGTATGTTGGTCATAAATTTGATTAACTAATAATCTTGACAGATAGACACTATTGCGGCGACATATACTTATTATTCAGGACCAGACCTCGGAACCTATCCTTCTGCAGCGAGGTGTGAGACAGGGAGACGTCATATCTCCGAAACTGTTCACCGCTGCACTGGAGGATGTCTTCAAGGTTCTGGACTGGAGAGGGCTAGGCATCAACGTCAATGGAGAGTACATCTCTCACCTTCGGTTTGCCGACGATATAGTGGTCATGGCTGAGACCTTGGAGGACCTCGGTACAATGCTCGATGACCTCAGTAGAGCTTCCGAAATAGTGGGTCTTAAGATGAACATGGACAAAACCAAAGTCATGTTGAATGCCCATGTAACACCCACTCCTATCAAGATCGGAGACTCTACACTCGAAGTTGTAGACGATTATGTCTACAACTTCGAGTGGGTCTTAAGATGAACATGGACAAAACCAAAGTCATGTTGAATGCCCATGTAACACCCACTCCTATCAAGATCGGAGACTCTACACTCGAAGTTGTAGACGATTATGTCTACCTGGTACAAACGATCCAGTTAGGTAGGTCTAACTTCGAGAAAGAGGTCAATCGTCGAATCCGACTCGGCTGGGCAGCGTTCGGGAAGTTGCGTGATATCTTCTCGTCCAACTTACCGCAGTGTCTCAAGACGAAAGTCTATGACCAGTGTGTGTTGCCAGTGATTACATACGGACCGAAACGAGGTCGCTCACAATGGGCCTCATCAGAAGGCATAAAGTCACCCAAAGGGCAATGGAGAGGCCTATGCTCGGAGTTTCCTTGCGTGATCAAATCAGAAATGAGGAAATCCGCAAGAGAACCAAGGTTACCGATGTAGCCCGAAGAATAGCCAAACTTAAGAGGCAGTGGGCAAGGCACATTGCTCGCAGAACGGATGGCCGATGGGGCCGGAAAGTTCTGGAGTGGCGACCGCGAACTGGAAGACGTTGCGTTGGAAGGCCTCCCACTAGGTGGACCGATGACCTGGTAAAGGTTGCAGGGATCCGCTGGATGCGAGACGCACGGGACCGGTCAATGTGGCGACACTTGAGGGAGGCCTATGTCCAACAGTGGACGTCTTTCGGCTGAAATGATGATGATGATGATACATATTGATGATACATATTATTGCATATCACCTTTAGAATTTATATTAATATTATTGATAAGGGGTCTTCCATAAATTACGTTTTTTACCCCCCAAATGAAATGGAATTATTATTTTGAGGTTAAGTTCGACAAAAAATGAGTTGAAAAAAGCCATTTGAAAGAGTCTGAATGGGTTTACGAGTGAGCTTTGTGCCTTTGAAGCACATTTGTGTAAAATCTGTAACGGTTTAGTTATGTCAGGTGGCCACCTCACCAAGTCTTACTAATTTAGATTTTGAGCTTCTTCGAGCTTTAAAATCTTGTTCTCGCGTTTCATGTAATTGCAAAACATGAAAGAAATCATTACTAAGAAGGTCAATAGTCAAAGTAATCGCTCAGTGTTATATTATCAACACCTCCGAACTCCTGCGCATCGTGACAATACACCGACCCGGCGCGGCACACGCGTAATCAGCTTGCCCCGCCCTCTTGAGGAATAAGGACAGCCGCTATAATTGCCGTCACGCTCTAACCTGTACTAAGCGGCCAGTCACCGAGTGACGTTTGCGCAGGTGAAATCTGGAACTTATCTCCTTGCGCTACGGTTTATTTTTCTTCGGGATCAAACACAACGAGCACACAATTGTACGAGGCACACACGGCCGCTCATCAAGCTGAACTGTTTGGACTTTGAACTATTAGAAGTTGAACGCTGCGAATCGTGCGAGGGGGTCTAGAATAAATTATTATTTCCTTTATTTATTTTTTATACATATTAAATACATTTTTAAATATTGTAATATAAAACAATATAAAAAAACATTTAAAAATATAAGAAATAGTGGTCCGCCGGTATCGGGAGCAGGGTCCAAGCTACCGGTGGTTAGGGCTCCAGAGACAGGAACCTCCTCACAATGCGAGCCGTATCGTTAATGTTTTGGATTATTTTGACATTAAGCTTTTTAACATTACACATTATGACATATTCTTCATTATATCATTTGCGAGAGATTTATATTTAATTCATTGATTATTTTGATTATTATTGCTATTATTATTATTATTTTTTGTTTTAGTCTGATCTGTAATTACATATTAAATTTAACTATGGCTAATAATGATCATATCGATAGCTGTATCTATAGTACTATATTTAAATTCAAACCTAATATGTTGCAAGCCGTAAGGTAAAATGTATCGGGACACTTAGCAAATATTCCAACTTATATGTATACCTACATTATCAGCAAATGAATGATTTCTTTCTTTCTTTCTTTCTATCGAGGAGTACTGCCTTCTGAATCAGGCCCTTGATCCAACCGCCTAAGGAGACCCTCGAAAGATGGTCGTCAAGGCTCTTGGCTATAAGGCCATTGGCCGTCACGACGATCGGCACAATGATAGCCGAGTTCACATTCCACATGTTGACAACCTCGTGTGCTAAGTCGAGATATTTAATTTGTTTCTCTTTCACAGCTTTCACGAGGTTCTCGTCATGTGGGATGGTAACATCGACTATCATTACGCGGCGCGCGGATCGGTCTATCACTACTATGTCAGGTTTATTGGCGACAATAGTCCTGTCAGTAATGGTAGACCGATCCCAGTACAACGTGACATGGTCTTTCTCGAGAACTGGGTCAGGCACATACTTGGTACCTCAGATTCCACAAGTTTATATTTCAAGGCAAGTTGCTGGTGAATAATCCTGGCTTCTTGGTTGTGCCTGTGCAAGTACTCGCCGTTAACCAGACAAGAACAACCAGAAATAATATGTCTGATGGACTCACCGGACGGTGACATGCCCCACACACGTCAACCGTCCCGTCCTTCATAATATATTTGCGGTAGTTGTTCGTCAACATAACTTCGTCCATAATCGCACAGACAAAACCTTCAGTTTCCCCAAAGAGATCGCCGAAACGTAACCAGGACACGGACGCTAGAAAATCTACATCGGGCCCGTGAAGCTCCTTGCCTTGCCATATTATTGAAATAATTCGTGGGTACTCCGCGCACTGTAGTACAGCTCCCAGTATTTTACGTATTTTAAAATATAATAATGGCCCAGAAGGCCCTTGAAGGTGTAGTGCGTGAGCTACATAAAGTAGTTAGTGAACTCGCGACAAAAATCAGTGCTTTCGAGTGCAAAATTGATGAGCAAACCATAATTATACTTAAGCAAGAGGAATCATTGAAATTCTTAACGTTATCTATTGAGGGTACACCGAAATCTATCCCTCCGAAGCAATTGGATGCCGACGGCGGTCAAGAGAAGCCAGCGATTCCAGCGACTTCGCAGCGTCCTATGCGCCAAGCGCGACTTATTTCTAGCGCTAAAGCCAAAACTGGATACGCAGCCGCTGCAAAAAAGTCATCTGCTGCAAAACCAAGGACCGATGGTGACGTAGGTGACACAAATAATTTGTTGAAGACATCTACGGTGACTGCTGCGAGTGTAAATCCCAATCTACCCACAATAGCAACTTTATCATCATTAGAATGTCGAGCCGCGAATTCAGCGGAAACGCACAAGGTTGACAATAGAGATAATCGCCACGAAAACATTACCTCCGATGAAGGGTGGCAACCGGCGCGTAAGACTCGTTATTCAAAACGGCGAGTGGTCACTGGCAGCGGACAAGAGGATGACGAGCTTAAAACGGTAGAAAAGCTTAAATATTTGCAGGCTTGGTCTTTCAAGCCGGAGACGACGGAGCAAAACGTGCTCACCTATTTGAACAAGCTTCAACATTGTGACCAATATATTGTGCAGAAACGCGTAATTAAGACTACTAGACACGCTGCCTTCGTAATTGCTTTTCCTGAGAGCTTAAGTGAGAGCATAAACACGCCAGCGGCGTGGCCCGCAGGAGTGAAGTTGTCTGACTGGTTTCCGAGGCGTCCCCGCGGACAGCGGGGGGATACAAGCTCCGAGATTCACACCGGCGACAGTGCACGCGCAGTCGATGGATGTTCTCAGTGAACAGCGTACTGAACGACGAAATAGGAATAATTTACAGTGTCGGTATGCTAATACTAGTGTTATAAATAGTTCTCACTCGCAACCGTTGGGATTGGTGTGCTCGAATGGTGTGAATGTGGTACAAGCTAGTGGCAAGAAACCCAAGTGCTCGTTAGATCTTTTCTACCAGAACGTTAGAGGCTTACGCACGAAGTTGAAATCATTTCATAATAATATCCTTGGGTCTATGGTTGATTTGGTAGCCATAACCGAGACAGGAATTAATGACTCGATACATGATGGTGAACTGGCTCCAAGCGGATACACGATAATTAGATGTGACCGCACGGATGGCCGCAAACACGGAGGGGTCATGTTAATCGCCACACCGCGCGGCGCTCTCGACTTACGCAGAGTACCGTTACCCGATAACGCTAGCTTGAACCACCACCCGTTCGAAATCGTATGTGCGACGGTATACCGTCAAAATACTTTTTTGTTTTTGTGTTGTGTTGCGTATATTCCACCTAAGGCTATTGAAAGGGAATATATGTTTATGTTCCATTTACTAGAGCAGTTATGTGTTAGCTATGATAAAGTTGTTTTAGTGGCTGATTTAAATATGTATTCAGCAAGCCAAGAGGTACAATGTTATTATGAATACTTTGTCACCTTCTGTGGGTTTCGCCAAAGTAACAATATTCTTAATTGCAACAATCGCACGCTCGATGTAGTCCTAACTACTTTGCCTGTAGGTGATATTGTAGTAAATGAGGAATGTGGAGAGTGTTTGTCATGCATAGACCCACAGCATCCGCCGCTACGAGTGAGTATAAGTCGGGTACGGGCGACTTCTAGCCCTGGTTACCCTGTTCCGCAGGCTTCTACCTCCCTACCACGATGGAATTATAGGAAGGCGGACTTCCATTCTTTGTACTTGGGACTTGCAGGGGTAGACTGGAGCGCCCTGTATGAAACGAGCAATGCCGACGAAGCATATAGAATATTTTATGATATATTTTATAGGATTTTGGATGATAGCACTCCAAGAAAGAGCTCCAAGGGTGATTGCTTTCGTTATAACTACCCTGAATGGTTCACTGCTGACATAATAGGTCATATTAAGAAGAAGGCTTTGTGGCACAAATCTTTTAAGAAGACTGGTTCCGTCAGCGACTATGTTAAATTTTCTCACTGCCGTTCTCTTGTCAAAGACAAAATCAGTACCGCATACCGCGATTATCAGAGGCGTACGGAGCAACAATTTGTGAAGGAACCGAGTTCCTTTTGGGGTTTTATTGGAGGCAAGCGCTCGAAACGTAGTAGACCAAAGATAACTAGGAATGATGTGCCGTTGCCAGAGCATGAGTGTGCTCAGGCGTTCGCTGACTACTTTCATTCGGTTTATGGGGCGGTGGCACCGCGGTTGGATGCAGCTGCTGCTGGGCAGACGGCGCCCGAGCGCGGCACACGCGTTCACGTGGGTCAGCTATCTGTCGGCGAGGTGAGTGCCGCGCTCGCGCGCCTCAAGCCCAAGCGTTCGGTTGGGCCAGACGGGGTGCCACCCTTCGTCGTTAGGGATTGTGGACTGGACTCGGAGACTGGTGCCCAACTAGACGTCGCTTACTTCGACTTCAGGAAGGCATTTGATAGTGTGGATAATGACATACTTTTAAATAAATTTGCGAGGGTCGGTTTTACCCCAGCCCTCCTAGAGTTCTTTGCTAGCTACTTGGGCAACCGCAAACAGATGGTAGAATATGCTGGTTACACCTCTGACTCGTATTTTACTCTTACGGGGGTAAGTCAGGGGACAAATTTAGGACCTTTAGAATTTATAATTATGATTAATGATCTTCCTGAAGTCATTAAAGACGCCAGCTGTTTGTTATTTGCTGACGATCTCAAGCTATTCTTGCAGATTACAGAGGAGTCACACTGCGGAATGCTCCAGCGTGACATCGATCGGGTAGTAGCGTGGAGTGTAGAGAATAAACTACTCTTCAATGTGACGAAGTGCAGCGTAATGTCAATCACGCGGGCTGTGGTACCCCGACGCCATGATTATTGCATGGGCGGTCACGTCATACCGCGGGTGGGGTCAGTCCGAGATCTCGGGGTTACTTTCGCTGGGGATCTTTCGTTTCGTGCGCATGTAGTGCAGGTATGCAAAAAAGCGTTTAAAAATCTTGGTTTTGTCATGCGTGAAACTCGTGACTTCACTAATATGGCAGCAGTGAAAACACTTTATAATGCGTTGGTGCGAAGCAACTTGGAAACTAGTGCTATTATCTGGAATCCTTATGCAGTGAAGTATTCCCAGATGCTGGAAAAGATGCAGAACAAATTTACCCGATACCTCTACTGGAAGCAGTTTGGTGTCTACCCTTTTTACCCACTTATGTATCCAACTCTCTTTGTTATTGGGATGGTTGGGTACTATAAGTTGGAAGTAAGGCGCAACCTCGCTCTCGTAAAATATGTTTTTATGGTTTTTCGTGGTATGCTAAATAATCCACAAATACTGGAATCGTTGGGATTGCTTGTTCCAAGCAGGACGCTACGGTTAGGACCGAGGGAGGGGCCTTTTAAGGTTCCGGCAACCCGTACAAACTTATTAAAGTTTGCGCCTGTATTGTGTGCATTAAGAATGCTTAATAGTGTCTCTCGGCGATTGGACATATTTTCTTGCTCTTTGGCGGAATTCCAGAGGGTGGCACTTGGTATGTTGTCTGCTGTTTAACTTGTGCCTCTACCCAGTCCCATTACTTAGGACTGGATTTTTGCAATTTATGACAAATTTGTTAGCTTGGGTCTTACCTGTTAAAACAAATGTATGTGTTAAGGAATAATAAATAAATAAATAAATAAATAAATAAATATTTCCTTGCGGTAATCGGTAGTAAGTACTACAGGTTTGCGCCAGTTCTCTTTAGCCATGGACAGCAAGGTGAGTCCCTTGTCCACTGCGACCACAGCTCGGTGCATACCCACCTCGGCTTTCAAAAAACATTCTCTGAGACTGCACATCTCGCGGTTGTGAAGGGTCTTCGCGTTTAAAAAACTTCGACCCCCGCACTTCCGCGGGATGTACAGCCTCATTAGCGATGATCGTGGGTGATGCATCCGGTTTGCGGTCAACAGTGTACGAACTCTCCTATCCAGGGCATCGAGTTCGGTCTGAGTCCATTTCAATACGCCGAAAGAGTACATTAAAACTGTTGAAGGCGCGCACCTTGTTCCCGCCTGAACGAAGGCTATTTAATACCTTGTACCGCGTCCAAAGAAGCGTTCCCTCAACGATTGCTTCATGTCAGTTACGTTAATGCCTAACGATTCCGACATACCCAAATACTTATAGCTTTCGGATGAGGAGAGGGATCTCAGGTGTATGGAATCCGAGAGCTGAATTCCCTCAGTTTTATGGAAACTGAGGGAATTCCCCTCGCTTTACATACATGACTGCACATTTGTCCACACCGAGTTTCTGAAAGTTTCAGTTACTTTCAGTAGCTCCATCAGTCGCAATTTGTTGGGGGCAAAGAGTTTCAGATCATCCATGTAAAGAAGGTGAGATATGACCTGACCACCTGGCCTCAACCGGTAGCATAGACCTGAATCCTCCAGCAATGTGCTCAGAGGATTCAGGGCTAGACAGAACCAAAGTGGGCTCAGACTGTCGCCCTGGAATATTCCCCGTTTAATCCATACAGGCTCATCATTCCCCTGGATTTGTCGACATCCTGGATATCGAAGGACCGTCCTCCATTGCCCCATACACGACTCAAGAAAGGCTCATAGAGTTGCATCTATCTTGTACAACTCCAGTACCCTCATGAGCCATGTATGTGGCACCGAGTCGTAGGCCTTCTTATAATCTATCCAACATGTCGACAGATCCTTGCGGGATCTACGAACCTGTTGGCTAATGGCCATGTCGATGAGAAGTAGCTCCTTCGTACCGCGGGACCATTCCCATCCATTTTGAGAAGCAGACGAAATGAAGTTTTTGTCAATGTGTGTATTAATTTTCACTCTCAAAATGCATGTAAGAAGGTTATAGACCGTCGACAAACACGTGATCGGTCTATAATTTTTGGGTTCCGCGGGACTACCTGACTTATGGAGCAGGTGAGTAACGCCTGTTATTAAAAACTGCGGTTGGGACCCAGACTCTAAGGATGACTGGAATTGGGATGCCAGGCAAGTGTGTGAACTACTAAGCCATTTGAGCCAGAAGTTGTGCAGTCCGTCCGGTCTCGGGGATTTCCAATTCGGTAACGGACGAACTGCTCTGGCTATATCTAAAGGTGTTATTAAAATTGGCTCCATTTCTGGGATAGGTTCACACACTCGCTCGACATCACGCATCCAGTCAGCCTCAGTATGACAGACGGGCACCGACCAGATGCTGCGCCAGAAAGAACTCGTGGCAGCATCATCCGGGCGGCACACGTCTGTCATATTTTGCTCGGGTCGCTCCCAAGCTCTGTCTCTCTGCTCTGTAGCTGCTCTCTATGCCGACCTCTCATCGCTCTGGAACATGTGATTCTGTGAGTACCGATCAACCCGCCGCTTATACCTCCGAATACGGTTCGCCCATGCATAAACTTTCTGCTTCAGGAAGTCGATGCGCTCTGTGACACGGGACATGTATTCTTGAGGACTGATTATTATTATATTATGTTTGTTGTTATTTCGTCTCTCTCACGCGCAGACAGTATGGTATGGAAACGCCGCCGCGCCGCATTCTAACCATGTAAGCGAGTTGAGTACGTCGCATAATAATTGTTATGGTTAGATTATTTTTCTATTTGCACTGCAGCTGTGCACTAATACGTCTATTATTAAAAGTTATTTATTAGCGTTTTTAACAACGATAACTACTGAAGAAAATGTATGTTTAAGAGTATAAAAGTAATGTTTTAGATTTTAATCATAAAATTAAATAAAAAAGTTGAAACTAGGTAATAAAATTAAAATTTTGAAAAAAAAAAATTAACCCACAAATGTTTTCTTCTATTCGCACTCGCATATAAGTGTCTACTTTTTCAGTTTCACAATTTCGTGAGGCACATTGATTGGTGCCAAGCAGCTTAGACAAATAAATAGCTAGAACTGCCTATAAACTGGATGAAAAGACGGCAAGGTTGGTGCAGTGGTTGAGCGATTGGTTGCTGCGCTATGTCGCGGGTTCGTTCCCGTAGTGAACTAATATTTGTCCAACTGTTCCGGGTCTGGCTGCTTGATACACAAGCAGTAAGATTAAAGTTAGTAAACGCGCGCACCATCCAGGAGAATTCCCAATTGTCCACGAATGCTGCCTTTGTGATTCTTGAATGACAGCGCATGCTTGCGATTCTCATCTAATACCTGCATTGTGTAATCATTTAAATCCTAATACTTGTCTTAAAAAATTGCTAAACTGTGTTTGTTTGTGACTTCTTTTCGTCACAACAATCGACGATTTTCTACAGGCGTAGTTGAAAGCCTGGGAAAATATATTATTTCTCTTCACTAATATTAGAAATGTATATTTGCCAAAAGCTCCGTTTCCACTAATCGGAAAAACCCTTTTTTTTTTCTTTTTTTTTTTTTTCGGATGGGAAATCATCAAATGACCCCCCCCACTCTGGGCGGAGCGGAAGGGAGTGTCAGACTTGTACTGACTAAAACCCATCCATGTTCCTTCTTTGCCCTTTGTGTTCCAGGGCCACGGTATCTCTTTCGAACAGTCCCGCAGCCCTGGCAGGCATCGGCCCATGCGGACCCCTACGTGGTTGCTGACATCTCTTTGAGGCGCGCGTGGAACACGAACGCGCCGTCGTCACGGCCTGTCGTCATAAGACGGCCGGACGGCGAGCTAGCCCATCCATACCGGCTCATCGTTCCCTTGGATCTGTCGACATCCTGAATATCGAAGGACCGTCCTCCATTGCCCTATACACGCCTCAAGGAAGGCGCGTAGAGTTGCATCTATCTTGTACAACTCCAGTACCCTCATGAGCCACGTTTATGGCACCGAGTCGTAGGCCTTCTTATAATCTATCCAACATGTCGACATATCCTTGCGGGATCGACGAACCTGTTGGCTAATGGTCATGTCGATAAGGAGTAGCTCCTTCGTACCGTGGGACCTATTCCTACATCCATTTTGAGAGGCAGACATAATAGAGTTTTTGTCAATGTGTGTATTAATTTTCACTCTCAAAATGGATTTAAGAAGTTTGTAGACCGTCGAAAAACACGTGATCGGTCTATAATTTTTGGGTTCCGTGGGACTACCTGACTTATGGAGCAGGTGGGTAATGCCTGTTGTTAAAAACTGCGGTAATGACCCAGACTCTAAGGAATTGGGATGCCAGGCAAGTGTGTGAACTACTAAGCCATTTGAGCCAGAAGTTGTGCAGTCCGTCCGGTCTCGGGGATTTCCAATTCGGTAACGGACGAACTGCTCTGGCTATATCTAAAGGTGTTATCAAAATTGGCTCCATTTCTGGGATAGGTTCACACACTCGCTCGACATCACGCATCCAATCAGCCTCAGTATGACAGACGGGCACCGACCAGATGCTGTTTTCATGTTTCACAAGTAGTACAGCCTGAGATTGGTAATTTTGGCTCACCTAATAGTCATGATTGTAATCATTCAGTCATGTTCTCTGACAGCATAGGTAGAGGGCTAGGTAAATTAATTAGTAATAACCTGAGTTATTGTACCCAAAACAATTGTATGCCAGGGTCAACCTACAAACAAATTATGGCATCAGTAACTAAAACTGTTTGTGATCCTAATACCACCATTACTATATTTGTTGGTAATAGTTCTAAGATTAAAAAGGAAGACATCACTGACTGGGTATCAGAGTTGTTAAAGGTAAATTGTAATAAAATCATATTGTGTGCTTTTGCATATTTTGAAAATGTATCTAATAGAAAAAACAATTACATACACATGTTAAATAAACATGTACATTTTTTAGTAGGTCACTATAGTTACAAACTTATATATCTTGATATCAACACTTTTGTTGATAAACTTCAGTCGACTCGGGGTAAAGTGTATCTACCTATTAGATGTAGACACAAAATAGCTCGGCTATTAGCTTTTAATATTCACTCAGACATAAGTAGTATGTCGAAGTTTAGTTATATTATTAACACTGCGACCTTAAATAAATATAGCATTAGTGCTATAAATGTTTACAAAAATTGTACTGAGGAGGATCCATGTGTCACCATGGAAAATTCTCAATTAGGGTATATTAGTAATAGGATTTTATTGTCTGGTGATGGCACGGGAGTCTCGGGGCTCACTCCAGATATTAATATTAATTTAAACTAGGAAGTGAGACAACAGAAGGTACCATTAACAATTTTGTTAAACCTACCAACATCAAGGTACCTTCTTGCACTCATTTAAATATTAAAAAAGGGCCTCAGCTGAACACCTTAAAATTATTCCACCAAAATATCCAAGGCATTTCTTCCAAATTATTAGAAATTGAATTATTTTTAGAAAGAAGTATGTTTGATATTATTTGTTTTACTGAACATTGGCTAAAGGATTACCAAATGCTTATTAATTATGAGAACTATGCGGTGGGTAGCTGTTTTAACCATAAATCTATGCTGCGTGGAGGTTCCCTAATATTATTGAAAAATTGTGTTAAATATAAGCAACGTAATGACATAGTAGGTCTCTCGGCGGAACATTGCGTCGAACTGTCTTGTGTTGAGCTAGATAAGCATGTAATTGTGTGTGTGTACAGACCCCCAAACTATCAAAACTTTTCCTTATTTGAATCAATAATGGAAGATGTCCTGGCAAAACTTGCAGCCAGTGATAAACCTATAATTATTTGTGGTGATTTCAATATCAATATTTTAGAAGAAAATTCTAATAGCAGTCGATTATTAAATCTTTTCAAGTCATTTGACTTGACTAACATTTTTATTGAACCTACGAAAGTCACTTCATCTTCTGCTACTTGTATAGATAATGTTTTCTGCAATTGTGATTACTTAGATAAAGCCATAGTAAATTGTTTGCCGTCTGACCATAGCGGACAAACTGTAACTTTTAGGTGTAACATACCATTGCAAAAAGTTCAGATTCAATTTAGACCTATAACTACTAATAATTTAAAGAGGTATAATATTTCCCTACAGAACAAGTTAAGTGTTATGAGCCATCATATGGACGATATTAATAAAAAACAATTATAAGTTAATTTCTTTTCAATAGTTCACACTGAGTTTAACAAAACTTTTGAAAAGAACACAAAATGTATTTGCCCTAAATTTATATTTAGTGATTGGGCAACTAGAGGTATCAGAAAAAGTAGGGAAAGACTATTTGAGCTTTATGGCCTTAAGCCTTATATAAATTCTGAAACTTTTAACAAGTATGTTGCTAAGTATTCAAAAATTTTTAGAAATACATGCAAGGTTGCCAAGGCCTTGCACATTAGCAACAAGATCAAAACAGCAGAAAACAAAATTAAGACAGTTTGGAAAGTCATAAATAACGAGACTAACAGGAAGAAAATACGTAACACTAGCTACACATTAGATACAGCATGTGGTCCTAAAAGCTCTAATCAGGAAGTAGCTCATGAGTTTGTAAATTTCTTTACCGATATACCGTTAAAAACTACGGAGGCTCTTAATTCCTCTCCTGAAGTCTCAATTGGTTTATTAAAGGCGAATGTGTCTGACTGCCCGGCTGAATATAAATTTAAACACATAAACCCTATGATAGTTATTAAAGCTTTCCGGCAAATAAAAGTCAAACTGACCGAAGATCTTTGGGGAATGTCTATCAAAGTTTGTACATCCATAGTTGAGACTATAGCACCATACTTAGCTTTAATTTTTAATTTGTGTGTAGATCAAGGAGTTTTGCCGGACTTAATGAAATACAGTAAAGTCATACCTCTGTTTAAATCCGGAGATAGTAAAGATACAAATAATTATAGACCTGTATCCGTGTTGCCAGTTTTTAGCAAAGTGTTTGAAAAGGTAATGCTAAATCAAATGCTCAATCATTTTAACACCAACAGAATCTTACACGATCAACAGTATGGTTTCACCAAGGGACGTTGTACAACTGACGCCGGTGTAACCTTATTAAAGCACATATTTACTGCGTGGGAAGAGTCCCAAGACGCCATTGGAATTTTTTGTGACCTCTCCAAAGCATTTGATTGCGTAAATCACGACACATTACTTTTGAAACTTGAGCATTACGGACTAGGGAAACTTGCACTTAGTTTGGTAAAATCTTATTTGAGTGATAGACAACAACATGTGCAAATAAATGGTGTTAATTCACAGGGTTTAAAAGTAAAAATGGGGGTACCGCAAGGCTCAATATTGGGTCCTTTCCTCTTTCTAGTATATATAAATGATCTCCCCTATTTATTGAAAAACCAACCTCAAAATATGGTGTTATTCGCTGATGACACTTCCCTAATTTTTAAGATAAATAGACGGGCCCAAAATCTAGATGACGTGAGTAATGCCCTACTTCAGGTCCATAATTAGTTCACAGCAAACAATTTAGTGTTAAATGAAAAAAAAACGAAATGCGTAAGATTTGCTTTACCGAATGTTAAAAGTAGCGATTGTGATATAGTATTGAATAAAGAGAAACTTGAATTTGTAGATAAAACGGTTTTCCTGGGGATTACGCTTGATTCAAGGCTACAATGGGGTTCTCATTTAACATCTCTTGCGGGGCGGCTAAGTTCAGCAGCGTATGCTATAAGAAAAATCCGTCAATATACTGATGTAGATACCGCTAGACTGGTCTATTTTAGTTACTTTCATAGTATTATGTCTTATGGCATTTTAATGTGGGGACGGGCTGCAGACATTGAGTCTATATTTATTCTGCAAAAAAGAGCCATCAGAGCCATATATAATCTTCGTAGGCGCGATTCTCTAAGGGAACTGTTTAAGGAAATTAACATCATGACGGTACATTGTCAATACATCTACGAAAACATAATGTATGTAAGAAAAAATCTACATCTTTTTAATAAAAGAGGTGACAGACACAGTTACAGTACTAGAAATAGAGACCAATTAGTTCAGCCAGGCTTCAGACTCGCTAAAGTAGACTCATCTTTCATGGGGTACTGTTTGAGATGCTATAATAAAATTCGTGTGATGACAGCAAATACATGTGATTTAGAACTCTGTTATTACTTTACAATAATAGATTGAACAATCAATACAAAATCGATATCATTTTATTTTATGTGGGTAGGTAGGCACATTACCCGCAATAGACAAAATGGACATCCCTAGTATACATTTTACTATAAAATCAAAAATCAAAATCAAAATCAAGGCATTTATTTCAAGTAGGCCAGTTACAGGCACTTTTGAATTGTCGAAACAAAGACAACAGTAAAATATAGCCACAGTCCCAGTCACAAGGCACAAAAACTGTGAAAGTACTGTAGTTGCCCATTCCCTAACGCAGATCTCTATGGAGAAGAACGGGCAAGAAACTCCATGGACACTTTTTTAAATCAGAATACTTTAACAAAACCTTGGTTACATCATTCATTTTGAGATGGTACATTATGTGAGAACGATGCCGCAAGATGTGTACGTTAAAAGTGTCCATAGTAAAAACAATTCAAAAATAAAATAATTAATTCAAATAAGCCGTGGCAAATAAGAGATGACCAGTCACAACTGACAGCGCCCGTTCACGAACATGACGCATGTATCAGCACCATTCAACTCAACCATTTTGAAGGGAACTAAATGATCCGACACACGTGCCACCATCAGCGAGACATTTGAGTGAGCATGACATACTCTTAACCGCCAGGGCACATTCAAGTCAAGAAAAGACGCAGGTTTCCAGCGAATGACAGCTATCTAGTACATAATACTCACACAATATGGGCTAGGCGGCTATATAATACAAAAGAGATTGAATCTATACAATGCAAAGATAGTTATACAATCTTCAGCAGCTCCAACAATACTATTTAATGCTATCAATTTAGGCGCGCCTGTTCTTGTGGAGCAGGACCGGCACTGAGCCAAGCATTTTTATCAGTGATATAATCGTCCAACTTGTAATATGCTTTCTTACATAGTGTGCGTTTAATGCATGTTTTAAATTTCGTTTCATTCAGTTCAAGAATGCTTTGTGAAATTTTATTATAGCATCTCAAACAGTACCCCATGAAAGATGAGTTTACTTTAGCGAGTCTGAAGCCTGGCTGAACTAATTGGTCTCTATTTCTAGTACTGTAATTGTGTCTGTCACCTCTTTTATTAAAAAGATGTAGATATTTTCTTACATACATTTTGTTTTCGTAGATGTATTGACAATGTACCGTCATGATGTTAATTTCCTTAAACAGTTCCCTTAGAAAATCGCGCCTACAAAGATTATATATGGCTCTGATGGCTCTTTTTGCAGAATAAATATAGACTCAATGTCTGCAGCCCGTCCCCATATTAAAATGCCATAAGACATAATACTATGAAAGTAACTAAAATAGACCAGTCTAGCGGTATCTACATCAGTATATTGACGGATTTTTCTTATAGCATACGCTGCTAAACTTAGCCGCCCCGCAAGAGATGTTAAATGAGAACCCCATTGTAGCCTTGAATCAAGCGTAATCCCCAGGAAAACCGTTTTATCTACAAATTCAAGTTTCTCTTTATTCAATACTATATCACAATCGCTACTTTTAACATTCGGTAAAGCAAATCTTACGCTTTTCGTTTTTTTTCCATTTTACACTAAATTGTTTGCTGTGAACTAATTATGGACCTGAAGTAGGGCATTATTCACGTCATCTAGATTTTGGGCCCGTCTATTTATCTTAAAAATTAGGGAAGTGTCATCAGCGAATAACACCATATTTTGAGGTTGGTTTTTCAATAAATAGGGGAGATCATTTATATATACTAGAAAGAGGAAAGGACCCAATATTGAGCCTTGCGGTACCCCCATTTTTACTTTTAAACCCTGTGAATTAACACCATTTATTTGCACATGTTGTTGACTATCACTCAAATAAGATTTTACCAAACTAAGTGCAAGTTTCCCTAGTCCATAATGCTCAAGTTTCAAAAGTAATGTGTCGTGATTTACGCAATCAAATGCTTTGGAGAGGTCACAAAATATTCCAATTGTGTCTTGGGACTCTTCCCACGCAGTAAATATGTGCTTTATTAAGATTACACCGGCGTCAGTTGTACAACGTCCCTTGGTGAAACCATACTGTTGATCGTGTAAGATTCTGTTGGTGTTAAAATGATTGAGCATTTGATTTAGCAATACCTTTTCAAACACCTTGCTAAAAACTGGCAACACGGATACAGGTCTATAATTATTTGTATCTTTACTATCTCTGGATTTAAACAGAGGTATGACTTTACTGTATTTCATTAAGTCCGGCAAAACTTCTTGATCTACACACAAATTAAAAATTAAAGCTAAGTATGGTGCTATAGTCTCAACTATGGATGTACAAACTTTGATAGACATTCCCCAAAGATCTTCGGTCAGTTTGACTTTTATTTGCCGGAAAGCTTTAATAACTATCATAGGGTTTATGTGTTTAAATTTATATTCAGCCGGGCAGTCAGACACATTCGCCTTTAATAAACCAATTGAGACTTCAGGAGAGGAATTAAGAGCCTCCGTAGTTTTTAACGGTATATCGGTAAAGAAATTTACAAACTCATGAGCTACTTCCTGATTAGAGCTTTTAGGACCACATGCTGTATCTAATGTGTAGCTAGTGTTACGTATTTTCTTCCTGTTAGTCTCGTTATTTATGACTTTCCAAACTGTCTTAATTTTGTTTTCTGCTGTTTTGATCTTGTTGCTAATGTGCAAGGCCTTGGCAACCTTGCATGTATTTCTAAAAATTTTTGAATACTTAGCAACATACTTGTTAAAAGTTTCAGAATTTATATAAGGCTTAAGGCCATAAAGCTCAAATAGTCTTTCCCTACTTTTTCTGATACCTCTAGTTGCCCAATCACTAAATATAAATTTAGGGCAAATACATTTTGTGTTCTTTTCAAAAGTTTTGTTAAACTCAGTGTGAACTATTGAAAAGAAATTAACTTATAATTGTTTTTTATTAATATCGTCCATATGATGGCTCATAACACTTAACTTGTTCTGTAGGGAAATATTATACCTCTTTAAATTATTAGTAGTTATAGGTCTAAATTGAATCTGAACTTTTTGCAATGGTATGTTACACCTAAAAGTTACAGTTTGTCCGCTATGGTCAGACGGCAAACAATTTACTATGGCTTTATCTAAGTAATCACAATTGCAGAAAACATTATCTATACAAGTAGCAGAAGATGAAGTGACTCTCGTAGGTTCAATAAAAATGTTGGTGAAGTTAAATGACTTGAAAAGATTTAATAATCGACTGCTATTAGAATTTTCTTCTAAAATATTGATATTGAAATCACCACAAATAATTATAGGTTTATCATTGGCTGCAAGTTTTGCCAGGACATCTTCCATTATTGATTCAAATAAGGAAAAGTTTTGATAGTTTGGGGGTCTGTACACACACACAATTACATGCTTATCTAGCTCAACACAAGACAGTATACTATATATATACCGGTCATCTTAGTATGATAAACTGAATTTACCCGATTAGTTTGTGGAGGGCTGTGCCTTACACCCTGTATTTTTAAGTTTTCCGTTGATAGTTCAAATTTCGTGTTTTAATACTTATTTATGCTACATTTTGAAATGTGCACAAAATTTAGTAGCCCTCCCACCCCTTGTCACACAATGTCATACTTCGTTGACCCCTCCCCCCCTTAACGTGTGACGTAATTTATGGATGGCCCCTAAATAAATAATCCTCTGTTTTTAGAATGTTTCTCCTAATGTCATTATTGCACTCCAAAATGGAACAATACGGCATTGATATGGATAAATAAAATTGTCGTGGGACTAGCGACTCGAAGTGCTTTTAGAACACGACTGGGATCAATTATTAAGCGTAACAGCACTCGAAGCGATATAAAACACGACTGGGATCAATTATTAAGCGTAACAGCGCTCAAAGCGATGTTAGAACACGACTGGAATCTATTATTAAGCGTAACAGCACTCGAAGCGATGTTAGAACACGACTGGTGTCTATTATTAAGCGTAACAGTGCTCGATGCGATATTAGAACTCGACTAGGATCTATTATTAAGCGCAACAGCGCTCGTAGCGATGTTAAGACACGACCGGGTTCATTTAATTGTGGCATGTGTGCCACGTCTACTTTGCACTTCCACTGTTTTTTTTGTTCCGTGGTTGAAACGCATTGTACAGTAGACGCTCAAAAGTGCACTCTCATGCTAAAGATTACATTGCTATGAACTGTGCGAGCGCGATACAGCAGTGTGTGTGCGTGTGCGTGTATGAGTGATGTCTCAACATTCCACACATAACACACTAATGAACTGTCGTCACACTACGCGAAATAGCATTATATTTCTGTTGCATTTAGAATACACATCATAGTGGTGACCTGTTCTTACCATTGCATTGCTAAAATTCGCGTAGTATTAGCATGTGCTGGTAGCTGTTTGGGCTGAGCATGGGTTCACTATCAATGAAGTCTAAGTTCGAATCTATGTTATTACAATGTGTGGCTGTTTTTTGTTTCTTTGAAACCTTAATAATATTTGTATTTTAAGCAGAAATTCGTTAGGTATTTATGTTTATTTATAATGTAGGCATGCTTATTATTTATTTTTTATAAGAAGTTAAATATTATAGAGTTATTCTATTATTATTTAACCTCATTTATTGATTTTTATTTTACCTATTCGGTGTTGGAAGGTG
The DNA here is from genome assembly GCA_963576755.1 of Noctua janthina. Classification (NCBI taxonomy): domain Eukaryota; kingdom Metazoa; phylum Arthropoda; class Insecta; order Lepidoptera; family Noctuidae; genus Noctua; species Noctua janthina. The sequence continues at coordinate 19,119,674 of OY755058.1, forward strand.
GAAATAAAAAAGTCGTGCTGAAGGATAACAAAAATGTTTATTCGTTTTATTTATTTATAAAATTAACAAACTTTTATAAGAATTGTGACGTCACATTCCTATCTAGGCAAAAAAAAGTTCTCTTATCACCGTTCATAAGATTTTTTGTTGTATACCCACTTAGTCAATTCATAATAAGAATAACATAACACGGAAAGGATATTCTAATAACACAAATATAATTGTTGATACCCACTTATTATAGGTATCGGTATTCAGCAGAGTTCATTGAAAACTTATATATGAGTTAGACTTTATGAACGTATTTTTTTTTATGTAACGCCACATTGAATGTATTGAGGTTATAGCTTAAGTGTTCATTTTCTTGACGAAAAGAAGATTGAAACTAAACTCCAATTTAAGATCATTAAATTTAAAATTTAATTACGGAATTGTTAATATTACTAAATATTTAATTACCCGGTCTACTTATTAACTTTTCGCCATTAATGAAGTCTTCATTTTGGCAAGACTTGAAAGTCTTCTCGTCAGAAAATACAGTCACCTCCCAGTTAAAATCTAAATAATCTCGAGCAAAAGGTAGTCTTTCCTCCCTGTGTTTTTGTGTCATACAAAAATGGTTTTTTATCTGGCTTCCGATGATGTAAACCTTCAGCATGGAGTGCATGGCGAACAGTTTGCATTGTAGTATCAAATTGATCTGCAAACAATATAGTTGGAATGAAACCATTTGTTTCATATTCTTCCACCATGAAACGTCGCCGAGTCGGGTTAATAAGCGGCGGCCTTTCACTTCTTAGACGACTCTTCAGAATACCTTCTTCCTCAAATCTATTACCCAACGCTAATAGTATTTCTGAAAAAAACAAAATATGATTACTCACTTGCAACTAGCAATTTATTTAATAATAAGAAAATCACACACCACAACTATCATCATCATAATTATAATCTTTAAAAATAACTTACACATTATAAGCCAGTTTCAGTTGAAATTTGAGAAATATTAAGCCCATTTTTACGTAAAGCGAGAATATTTGCCCTGGCATCAATACTAATATTAGCTTGCATCTTGAATAAAGACAATCAAACAATACGCTAATCGTAATAATAACACAAACGCTCGTAACAAAGTTCACCAACAAACAACGTCATAACTTACTACTTTGTTCAATCCAGAAGTTTATTTTGTTTCACATTCACCCTCATCTTTTTTGTTAATAATAAGTTCCAACTAATATTTAGAAAAACATATCTCATCGGGTCTAACGTATCATTTATAATTAAAACACAAAAAGTGTAATGTCACTTGGGTTCGAACGCAGACTATACTGAGCGAGACATTTTATCTATAGCGTTAACCGCTAAGCCAGATAGACACATAATTGTTTGTTTGAAATTAAATATCACTAACTTAATACTCCGTCGCGACATGACAGGCTTGTCACTAAGGCAAATGATCATTATATCGCACTCTTTCTGACTAGATAATTATGAAAGAGAGCGATATACGAGATCGTGTATGTGTGCAAAATGTTTGTTATGGAAAAAGGTCGTAAGTGCGACTTGTTTTGATGCAATCGTTTTGTGAAACTGCTACTGCACTTATGGTCTCTACTGTACATCGAGGTACTATTTTATTACCTTGACAACTTTGCCACGTCGAGGATACACAAGGCAACGATGCGAGGGAAACGATTCTTTACAGCACTAGCTTGGATTGACTTGTAGAGACTGTCCGCGGAAGTTAGCTCGGTGTAAACTGCGACACTATACGAGACGTCGTGTGTTGCAGGTGTACTGGGTAGGCCCGCTCAGCGGCTCCGTGCTGTTCACCAGCGCCTACATGCTCGCGTGGCGCCCGCACGTGCCGCCCGCGCCGATCCGTGACGTCACGCCGCACCGCAGCTCGCACGAGCTCGGCCACGCTCCAGCGCTGCCCGGCAAGGCGCACGTCGAGCCCTAGCGAGCTGCGCACGTGACGTCACGCGAGTGTGGCAGACGCTCATGCCGCTACCCCACGCCGCGCCACGTGGAACGTTATGCTCAGTGCTGATTGTTCGTGTGACGTGTGACGACTTATATCAACCCACAAAGCCTGTTTTTGTTATGTCTATGTACAATGTTTTTTTTGTGCTATATATACACGGTTATTTTTTGGTCGTTCTGGAACCGAAAGCCATAAACTCAATCATCGATTTCGAAACGATTGGGACTATTTTTTTCAAAGAGTAAAAATAAAAAAAATCACGAAAAAAATTATTTACCGTTATTTTTGTGAAATAATGAGAACTCAAAGTAACGCTTCTTTGCTTGCATATGTGTGTGTAAAACGTATTCACGATCGGCACACATGCGAACGGTACCCATTGAAAAATCCATTCATCGATCAGACAGCATGATAAGTAAGCCACGCCCCCACCCCACGCTTACACAGTCTAGCCGACCGGACTGCCCGCCCGCCCTTCCTCCTAGTAGTGTCGCGCGGTTCGCTGTGTTAGGTCACTTACGCGCAACCTAATCACGTGCTAAAAATGAGTCAGCAATACGCGTACTCCAACGTGGAGTATTGGGCAATGGTGGATTTTTATGGAATGGTGCACCATAACCTGGAAGAGGCTAGACGATTTTATGCTCAGCCGGAACACCTGAACTCACTGCGCGCACTAGGAATCACCGACCCTCAAGTTACCTTCACCTCCACCATCCTGGCTGTAACCCAGCGCCTCCTCAATCACGGACAGTTTCGAGCACCCACCCACACACGCGCAGGGCCGCGGTAGATTACCATACTCGGCGGAATTAGAGGAAGACACACTGAAGTACTTCGAACGCGACCCACGTCGAAGTACCACAATGGCGGCCAGGCGATTCAATGTTAGCCAATATTACGGATGGAAATGATTAAATACGAATGGATTACATCCATACCATTTTCGTAAAAAGTATGAAGGAAAAATTTGAGTTATTTAACTGTTAAGTACGTAAACATAAACGCAATTTAGATCAAACACAACAAACAACACAATGATCATGAATGCGGAATCAAACGATTTATGATTGTCGCGGGTAGGTATCTACTGTAGCAACAACATGGTTGGTAGGTACTGACCACTGCAACCTATAGCAAACACATGATTAGCAAACACATGATTAGCAAACCTTCAATACAAAGCTAGAGAAGTATCTATGGCTTGAATAACGAATTAAATTGCTGTTAATAGGTATGTAAGATGTAAGTATCTATCTAATTAGTTCATCTGCAAGTGTGCCTTCACCGTCTCGAAATACATAATAAACAAAAATAGATTCTGAAACATTTCTCCGACATTCGTGTCGCCGTTGATCGGTTCACCGACACAACGATTCACTTTTCATTTTTTCTCCGACAGAACTTTTCAATGACGAACGTTTCGCCGACAGAACGATTCACTTTTCATCTTTTCTCCGACAGAACTTTTCAATGACGAACGATTCGCCGACAGAACGATTCACTTTTGAAAATTACATCGACAGAACCTTTCACCGGCGAGCGATTCGGCGACACAACTGTTCATCTGCCCCTGGGTATAAAACATAGGTATTTGACATGTAGACCTGTTTCCTTTTATTGTTTTAAAGAAACACACAAATACACACAAAATACAATCAATAATACAATATAATACTAATACATAAAATTAAACTTTGCACTCATAGTCATTCCGAAGGATTTTATAATTTCCGGGTAGCTTATCATTTAATTGCATATAATTCTAAATTAAAAGCACAATGCAGGCTAGTATTATTGAGGTAATGATAGACATACATACTTGATATTAATTTCTAAACGAAAACAATTAAATATGAAAATGAGGGTAGTCTTCAGTTTTTTACCTGTCAACGTCCCTCATTACGTTGTTATGTCTGCCCGGAATTAATTTCCAACGTGTTAATGAAAAGGTTTAGATTTGTTGTTAAAAAATGAGTGATTGTGTAATGTTAAAGTCAAAACGCGGTAAAGATATATTGATTCACGAAGGATATTCATATCATCTAAATAGAATACGAAATACGAAGTTCTACTGGCGGTGTACGAGAAAAGATTCTGCCCGGTGCAATGTTGCTATCACTTCAACAGTGTCTACGAATAATTCTCATATTGTTATTTCGAAAAATTTTAAACATGTTCATTTGCCGGATCCCGATAAGCAGATTGAATTAACTGTAAAAGCTAACATCAAACAAAAAGCCCACCATTCAATGGATGCACCCTCACAAATTGTTCAACGGTGTATTCAAGATGTACCAAGTATTAGTGCTCCTTACATGCCGACTAAGGATGCCATGAGAATGATGGTTCATCGGGTAAGGAATAAGAATTTACCAAGTATTCCCAAAGATATACAAGCTGTTGTGATTCCCGATGAATTAACCAAAATTAACAATGATGTCAACTTCCTTATCGGTCACTACACTCATAATGAAGAATCCGTAATCGTATTTGGCACAAATGAGAATTGCAGACTTTTAAGTGAAGCAAATTATTGGCTGATGGATGGAACATTAAACTGTTGCCCCACCCCGTTTCGACAAATATATTCTATACATGCAATAGTCGGAATCCCGGATGGTACGCATAAAGTACTTCCTTTAATTTATGGTTTACTTTCACATAAAACTGTAAAATGTTATGAAATATTTTTAGAAATATTAAAACGACACACACTAAATACCTTGAATATCGATTTGTGCCCACAAATAATCCTCACCGATTTTGAACGCGTAGCAATGAAAGCTATAAAAATGGTGTTCATTAAAGTTTATTTAAGCAGTCCGGCTGCTTAAATAAACTTTGTTTTTTTCATTTGAACCAAAGCATATGGCGTCACATTCAATCGGCTGGTCTCGCGAAACAATACAACAGCGATCCAGTATTTGCCCACAAAATGAGACATATTGCTGCACTGGCATTTTTAGAGCCAATAGAAATTTCCGATGCACTTGATATAATAAAAAACGAAATTATACCTGATGAAGCTAAGAGAGTGATGCGATGGTTTGAAAAATATTATGTCAGTGGATCAGCGATAATTAAAAAATCCATTAGCTCCAAAATTACAGTAAAGCGAAGTCCGCCAATATTTCCTCCAAGGATGTGGTCAGTACACGACAGCCAACTTTCACATGTACCATTATCACAAAATGCGCTGGAGTCGTGGCACAATAGGTGGAATACCTTATTAGGCCGGCGAAAATGGAACATTTTCAAAACAATAGTGGAGTTCCAGAAGGAACAAAAGCACACAGAATGCACTATCGAACTCATTAATTCGTCGGAGCCAACGCTTTAGAGAAAAATATCAAAATATCAAGAGAGGATTACTCAGCATTTGTCAGAAAAGGATGATATGGACATAAAAACCTACTTAAGTGGCTGGGCTCATATTTCTCATTTATGTAATACAAAATAAGTATCCTATGAAGTTTATAATTGTTTTTGTTAATCATAGTTGATTTGTTATGTTTTTGTTTTGGTTTTAATCATGTTGGTTAGCTATTTGTTATTAATAAAAATTATTTTCATTTGCAAATATATTTCAGTTAACCTTACAAAACGTATGTATAACCATAACATGTATGATACATGTTATGGTTATACATACATGACGTTGAAGCAAATAAGTTTTTGTCACTTTTTTGGTTAGTTTTGTTCAAGTTTTGCATAAAACTTTAAGTTTCGTCTTCACAACTTGATTCAGGTGTAAACAACAAACGGAAACAGGTCTACATGTCGAATACCTATGTTTTATACCCAGGGGCAGATGAACAGTTGTGTCGGCGAATCGCTCGCCGGTGAAAGGTTCTGTCGATGTAATTTTCAAAAGTGAATCATTCTGTCGGCGAATCGTTCGTCATTGAAAAGTTCTGTCGGAGAAAAAATGAAAAGTGAATCGTTCTGTCGGCGAAACGTTCGTCATTGAAAAGTTCTGTCGGAGAAAAAATGAAAAGTGAATCGTTCTGTCGGTGAACCGATCAACGGCGAAACGAATGTCGGAGAAATGTTTCAGAATCACAAAAATAAAATATTTAGTGTGGATTTGTGCCCGGTTGATGGCAATAAGCTCGCACCCTATTACATGGGAATTAAACATAACTGGCGAAAAATGTAGGTGTACCATTAGGTACACCTCTGCCAAACATAACATTATTGTTATGTTTACGTTATACTACTGTAGCACTCCGCGTTCTAACCAAAGGGATAGATAAATTAATACACAAATAAAAATACGAAAAGCGAATTTAGACTTTATTTCTTAACCGTAAACGGTGAAAATTAGAAATTTTACCCAAACTAGGTACCTAAGTAAAGTACGCAGTTTACTAAAATTATTCTGAGAAACCTATTGTCTCGTGTCCGATCTGACTGTTACAAAGATGCACAACTGAATTACACGGTTAACTTTATTAAAATAAGGTCTAAATCCCAACCTAATAATACCTCCAACTAATAATGAACTCTATTCGACAGACGAAACGATTCATTTTTCTGTGCGAATTGCCTGCGTTTGTAACAGCCGCCAGCATTACCGCAAAAAAAATGTTATAGGCAGTATTATTTTATGAATCAGGTAGGTAGGTTCGATTGGTCGACACTCGATTTAAGGCCTAATTCCCAAGCGTACTATCGTCGTATCGGAGTCTAGTTGAATAGGTACGAGTAGTAGTGATTTCGTAATGCGAGAGTGGTGAATTAAATGCCAATTAATTTCTCTCGTTTACGAAGAGATGTGATAGTGGTAAACACCGTGCTGTGCTTCTGATACGAACGAGAAATGATGTAGGTAAATGAACTTACACCAACCTAAATCGGACCTGAAATGAAATACCTACTTGCAGTCGGTTTAATAAATTCGTCCGACGTCCATTGACCCACTCAACTGACTCGCACACGCACAGCTGTGCCGCGCTACGTCATCATCGAGCGAATCGCGTACGATATTGCGTTTATGAATGAAATAGTGGGAGCCCTACTAAGATTTAACTCGAATGACAGAAAAAAATGTGATAAATTTCTAACTTCTATATTAGACGTCATAAAAAAAAAAAGAATATGCCAATAGCAACTATTACTCGACTGGAGTTACTGTTTCGGTTCCAGAACGACCTAAAAGTATTCGTGTATATACCCATAATATTATATTATGTAAATTGAAATTTGTGTGGTGTACCTACATAATAAAGAATATTCTATCTACCTATCTAATTAACTAGAACCCTATCAATTGAGAACTAAAACACGAAATAATGAGAGGGAAGTATCTGCGTCAGCAGAAACATAAACTAGGTTTAAGTCCATGGAGTAAAAAAAAACATTCAAGGCGCTCTTGTTTGCTTTCGCTTATTGCAGCTAGTGACTAATGTGAAATCTTTTATTTTTGTGTCAGCAACAAGCGTATCAACGCGGAAGTCTGACCTAGAGAATGCTTTACGCGCCCTCATAGTCCATCGAGTTGATGTACCCGTATCCCGCTATTTTCCTAGCAGCACACTCAGCCTCTACCTTTTCATTCGCAAATGCACCCGAAGACATCAGTATGAATAGAAGTCGGCACTCCAACCACCGTGATCAGTGGTTTGCGCTTCAAGTACACATGTTGAAACGTGGACTGCGTGCTTGAGTGGCAAGGACGTGGCATTAACAGCAACGGCGAGTACGTACATTTCACACTTGAGATTTGCAGATGTCATCATCATATTGGCTGAATCGCTGCACGACTTGCAGCAGTTACTGGATGGCCTAGTTGATTCTTCAATAGGCATTGGTCTTAGGGTGAACTTGGGCAAACCCCAGGTCCTATTGTTGTTGTTATACTGACAGTATAGTCAACTATGCACTTTGGAAACTATACTATTAATTCAATAATAAATAATTCGAAATAAGGATAAGAAAACATAAAAAACAATAATGATGTATTAGATTTTAAGTTACGGTAGTTATGAATATTTTACATTTTACGCCCGACATGAGTTTGTTTTTCCCTGTTCTGTTCTTTGTTAATATTATATAGCAAGGGCAACGTTGAGGATACTTTCGACTTTAGGATTCGCTCGAAAAATCAAAAGAAAACTTATTTTTATAATGAGTTCTTTTCTACGTGTGCTATAGTAGGTACAGACGCCAGCACATCAAGCTACTACAATCTGTCAAATGTATTTATTAAGCTTTTAACGTTGTCGCTAAAGCATTAGGTTAAAGGTTGATTTAGAAAATTTGATATTTTCGGGTAGCTTGATGTGCTGGCGTCTCTACAACAAGCATTTTCCAAAATTGACAATTTTTTTAATACAATTATTTGTAATACTTTTGTTTTTGTACACTTGGTCACATTTTGTCCATCTCCTACTCAAAAAAAAAACTTCTAGAGGATTTTCGCAGTTTGTTTCAGTAACTACATAAGTGCGGCGAATCAAATTAAAGGAATATTTAATTTGCAGCAACGATTCGTTGATTTGTTTAAATATTACGTGAAGACGCGGCTAGCCCGGGGCGGCGACAGCTTGACACGGAGCCCTCATCAGGTGGGCGTGAGATCTTTCCGTTTTGTAGCTTAATGTTACATAAATAATTTATGTAAACTAAGAATAACGTTGGGCCGAGGATGCTGCCCTGAGGAACGCCGTACTCATTAGGTAGTTCGTCACTGTTCCAATTATCTATTTTAGTAATTTGCGTTCGGTCGGACAAAAGTTGAAGTGACTGACTTCTCACACCCATATTTTCTAATTTTTTTATCATAATGGGGACAGAAACTATGTCAAATGCTTTGGCTAAATCGAAGTAAATGGCTAAGGTCTTTTTTTTAGTACCTAGTTTATTAACTAAATGATCAGTTAGTTCATGGACGGCTTCAGCTGTTGACATACCAGATCGAAAACCAAACTGTGACGGAGATAAGAGGGAATTTCGTTCAAGATAATTAGTAAGTCTGGAGTTCATTAATCGTTCTAACATTTTTGATAGCGTAGGGAGTATAGATATTGGTCTATAATTGTTGACACAGTATCTGTCTCCGGATTTAAATATGGTATAATTTTGGATTTCTTGAAGGCACATGGAAATACCCCGGAAGAGAAAGATAGGTTGCATATGAATGTAAGTGGAGGAACAATAATATCAACAAATCGTTTCAAGAAAGGTCCGGATATGTTATCGACGCCAACCACACACTCGTTTTTTAAATTAAGAATTAAAAACCGTATTTCTTCTTCGTCGGTCGGTAGAAGAACAAAGGAATTTTGGGAAGAAAAAGTTGACTGACTATAGGGTTCTGTATTAACCAAATTAACATATTGTGAAAGTAATTTTTCTGATAATTTTTTACCTTCATCTGCAAAAAATGAATTTACTGTATTAATTGACTCAGCAGGATTTTCTATTGATATAAGCTGTGTGGATTGTTGTTTGGTTTTATTAGTATACGTTAAATTTTTAATTGCTTCCCAAAGTTTTTTGTTATTTTTTCCTGCCTTTTTAATTATGGCCTGCTCGTAATTTTGTCTAACTTTCTTTAAAATATCGTTACAAAAGTTCCTGCATCTTTTATAAATGCAAAGCACTACCTCATCATTTGGATTCTTTAAGGTTTTGACATGATCTCGCATGCATCACGATTTCGCATGCATCTAAGTAGGCCCGGTGTTATCCAGGGCTTCAAAATTATTCTACGTCTAGGTGTCGGGATTTGTTTTGTGTTGTCATATATAGCTTGACATAAATACAAATTCAAATTCATTTATTTGTTAGAATGTGGTACAATAAATAGTCTTTCTAATCAGTGGTCTCATCACATCACTACATCATCATCTATCATCGAATTAGCCAGTGTACAAAAAAAATTGTAGCCTCATTTACATCTGACATGCTGTAAATCTTATTAAATTGTATGTTCTTGACATCTGTTTCAAGTCCTATGTCGTCTAATCGTTTGATAGTTTTGGGACCTTGGTTTTTGTTTGCGGTGGGATCTAAAAATAGAATGACGCTATTGTGGTCTGTAACCGAAGTTTGAGCAACATAACAGAGCGCCGATAATCTTGTCTTTAACATTATGTGATCTAGGCATGAGCGACTATGAGTAGGAATCGTATGAGCTGGAAGCATATTATGAGAAGCTATAAGATTAAGATATTCATAGGATCTATTGTCTTGGGAATTATCAACTATATCAATATTAATATCGCCAACTAATACGATATTTTGAAAGGATGATAGTTATTATAACTAGAAGACGGGATATTTACCATGTTTATTGATCACGGATAAACTGAAGTTATTGCGGGTGGGTGTTTATGAGCAGACAAATCGGTCTACCCTCTTTTTCTTGTTCGTTTTTTGCACTCAGTACCGCTACCACTGTCACAAACAACTCGATTCTGTTCCCGACACACGAAACTCACTGTGTCTGCTCGCGAACTTTTTTCGGCACTATTCCGCTTTTTACACAGCTGGACCACTGGTTTCCAGGCTTTCGACAGTTGAAACCCATCCTCCCGATTGAAGTTCTTATATTTGGTGAAACACACAAAACATGGTAAATATCCCGTCTTCTAGTTATAATAATTTTAGTAACCATGAAAGTTTAAAAGGATGATAGTTTACTTAAACAATCGTTGAAGGATAATAAGAAGTTATCTATATTTTTATGACTAGGTGGTCGATAGACAGCAATGATTACAGTATTTGTGTTTATTTTTAAGATAAGGCAATTTGAGTTCTCCATTTCCGGTTCATCTGTTCTATATTTTTGCAGTAAATGACCACTCCTTCATTTTGCGTTTGATTATTGCTCGTAGTGAATGAAATATAACCATCGAGTTCAGGAACGTTTGCATTACGCTGCAACCAACATTCGGTTAGAACAATTATATCCCAATCAACTTTTGACCTAGCTAGTAATGTTTGAAAGTTGGGTGTATTACAATGAATACTACGTATATTTTGAGTTAGTATTTTTAGAGTATTATGAGGATTGTTTAACAAAACGTGGCAGTTTTCAATGTCACAATTCGCTGACTGAGCTACAGTTACAGAATCCAAATCATTATTTAATATCACGTTAAAATTATCCATTATTCAAGAAAATAAGTTTATGGGTGCAATTTAAATTACCAAAATATTTTAATAACCAACGAGTGACACTACGTTCTAGGCATGAAGTCTTAACAGAAGTGAATATAGCATTTAATTTATCAAGATAAGAGTTTGCGTTTTAATGTGTTGTGTCATTGAATGTGTTTGTGTGTGTGAATGAGTAAGATGAGGTGCGAGAATGTTTTTTCAATAATGTGGAATTATCATAGCGCAAGGCGTTTTTGGTAACTAGCAACATATTTTTTTAAATTATTAAAATCGAAATTCACGGTCGCCACTTTTGTTCGTTATAGGGAACAAAGTTTAAATAATAGTCTTGAACCTTCAGAATTGACTTGGGTTTAATAGTTGTACATTTTAATTAGAGAACATATCGCAATTATATGAATTAGGCAGCACCAAATGTGCTGTGCTGTGTAGTTAGGTGGATGGTTAGTTAAGTTAAGATGGTGTTGCCAGAGTTGACGTTTGGATACACATACGGTGTCAACATCTTCCCGGCCGTTGAAAGCTCTAGTGCAGCTTTCAAGCTTCATTTATCTCGGAGGTTGGAAGTAAAACCAGACGATTGAGAGCTCTCTTAATGGTGCCTTGAGCTGCAGCTATATCAGCTACTCTAGGTGTCTGGTCTGAGCCAATGTAGAGACGGCTGACTCTTCTCAAACGCCAGCAGAGAGGCGGCGTGTTGGCTTCCTTGATTAGAACTAGATCATCGAGCTTAAGATCCCGGCACTTCACTCGCCACTTGGTCCTTTGTTTAAGCTCGGAGACGTTCTCTGAAGACCATCTGTTCCAGAAGTGCTGCTTGGCTTGTTCTAGGTGCTGGAACCGATTGAGCCGATTCGTGCTGGAATCCAAGTAGCTCGGTAAGGGGAGCGCTGTCATTTGTCTACCGATCAAAAAGTGAGCTGGGGTAAGAGGCAGGAAATCATTGGGGGACGGGCTTAAAGGACAAAGGGGTCGGCTATTTAGGATAGCTTCTATCTGTGTAAATACAGAGGTCAATTCCTCAAATGTTAGGTGAGAATGATCTATTGTTCTGTGCAGATGAAACTTCGCTGATTTGACGCCGGCCTCCGCTAGACCATTGAAATGAGGAGTGTATACGGGAGAGAAATGAAATTCAATGCCTCGGCTAGCAGCAAAGTCAAATATAGAGTCATTATTAGACTGTAGACTGCGGCCATTGTCGCAGTAAATAAGCTTAGGCACTCCTCTGCGGGCAATGAATCGTTTTAATATTTGTATGAAAGCATCTTTGGATAACTCACTTACGACTTCTAGATGTAGGCATTTATATCTAAAGCAAACGAAAATGCATAAATAGCATTTAGTTGTTTTGCATCCTCGTCCCTTGCGATCTGTTATAAGAAAAGGACCGGCAAAGTCAGTGCCAACAGTACTGAACGGGAAGTCGGGTTCTTCTCTATCAGTGGGTAGGTTTCCAATTATATTGGTCATTGTAATCCCCTTGAAGCGACGACAGACAAAACATTTTCTTACTACGTCTCTAGCGAGCTTATGACCTCCTATAGGCCAGTAGCGCTCACGGATAGAAGAGAGTAAATGCTGTGGTCCAGCATGCAAGAGCTGAGTGTGTCTAGATTGAAAAATTTGTTTTGTTAAATAGTGATCAGATTTTAGAACAATAGGATGTCTTGTTTCGTAAGGTTATGCAGACGTATCAATGCGTCCTCCAACACGAAGTAGACCTACATCATCTACCAAGGGATTTAATGAGCACAAGTGAGTATTAGTTTTGAGTGGTTTACTGGATTTTAGGTGGCTTATTTATTCTTTGAAGGATTCAGTTTGCGCGATTTTAGTGAGAAAAATCCATGACTGGATTTTTCTAGTTCATGAACTTGTAGGGTTCACGTTAGCTTATTAGTAGGATTTTTACAATTATAGATAAATCTGTAGACCCTGGCATATACTCTTTGTAAACTGACTAATTTGAAGTACTTTTCAAATTTTACTAAGGGCACCACAGGTGCATCCTCCGCCACCAAAGCGGGCAACGCTTTCAATTCAGGCAGGTCAACTACCCTTCCAGCTGAGAGAGAAGGCCACGCTGTTTCAGGTTCCTTAAAAAATTTAGGCCCATGCCACCATAAACCCAAATTTTTGACATCTTGGGGTTCCACACCTCGTGACGCAAGGTCTGCGGGATTTACGCTCGTGGGAACATGACAACAAGCGTTAAGGTCGGTGAGTTCACCTGTAGCCGCTATTCGGTTAGCTACGAAAGTTTTAGTTTTATTAGGTGATTTTAACCAACCCAGCACAACACTAGAGTCAGTCCAGAAGACGCAGCGCTTTAGATTTATTCTAAGAGCCCTTTTGACAGCATAGCTCAATTCGGCACCTAGTAGAGCACCACAAAGCTCTAAGCGAGGGATAGTGCATGCCTTGACGGGAGCAACACGGGCCTTGGCACACAGTAGGTTGACATGCACGTTGCCGTCCACGTCTAGAGATCTGAGGTAGACACAGCTTCCGTAGGCTAACTGCGAAGCATCACAAAAACAATGAAGTTCGACTTCACATGAATTATTAGCACATACTTGTCTTGGGACCTTAAGACACGATAGAGTGCTAAGTTGTCGACTAAATTTCTCCCAAACGACTTGGATAGAGTAAGGAACGGGTTCGTCCCAATCTATTTTTTCGGACCAAAGCATCTGGAGTAATATTTTTGCGCTAATAGTGCAAAGGGACAGTAAGCCTAGGGGGTCAAAGATTATAAAGGTTGTCGACAAAATACTTCTTTTAGTGAAGATTGTGTCTGGTGCATAGGCGAGAGGGAAGTGAATATGGTCGGCCTGAGAAGGCCAGCCGAGGGTACTAGGGGCATTACTTATAATTAGATCTTCAGAATTCATAGAGTCTGAAGATAGAAGATTAGGTAAGTTGGGTCGATACTTTCTGAGTGGGAAACAGCCCTTTGAAAGTTCATTAGAGACCGAGCGCTGAATGTAACGGAGCTCTTCTTCAGTTTGCATCGCAATAAAAATCCCTTTGAATAATAGTTTTAATTCTAGAGTCGTAGCACTCCTCACCGACCTGCCAGATGCACCTTGTACTAAGAAAACTAGAGCTTGCAAACCCGTAAGTTACCGTGTTTAGCTTTAAAGTACGAATACTTTCGTCTTCATTATCGCGCCATAGTATGAGCGGGAGGTTCCGATCCGACTCCTTTATTATTATTTGGCGATACATCTTCTTTATATCTCCTGACAGGACGTAGCGATACTGGCGAAATCGCAGAAGAATGTTAAACAATGAACCCTGAATTGGCGGGCCTACCCTTTGGAGGTCATTAACCGATAGACCGGAAGTAATAGGTTCCGAAGCGTTAAATACCACTCTAAGTTTGGTTGACTCACTTTTCTCTTGTATGACTGGATGGTGAGGTAGAAAATAAGAGTTAGGGGGTTTAGTCTCCGTTGATTCGGAAAGGTGACCTATGTTAGCGCACTCATGAATGAAGTCAGAGTACATTTTCTTCAACTCTGGGTTTTTTTTAAATCTAGCTTCTAGAGGTTGGATTTTAGGTACGCTTTCCAGCTCCCAGAATTTAGATAGCTCCTCCTGTATGTCAGTGGGATTTTCAGTTTTTAGGAGAGAATTACACACTACAGACTTAGCCGGGGGAGTGCGACTTTGAATAGGCGCAGGACCTGCGATGAGCCATCCGAGCTTAGAGCTTCGAAGCTTAGGTTTATTGGAACCTAGGGAGTGCTGTTTGGAACCTATCAAGTCCCAAAACAGATCTGAGCCGATACGCATGTCAATAGGTGATGGTTCGTTGAAGCTGGGGTCTGCAAGCTCGAAGTCGTTTAGGTTTAGTGAACTAATATCGAAATGATGCTTGGGCAAGTCATCAGTTATAGCTTTCAATACTAGACAGCACATTACAACTTCAAATGAAGTTGCATTAGATTGGAGTTTTATAAAACAGCGCTCTGGGTTTAGGTCTAGGGACGTATTACCTATGCCTACAATACTGACATTTGATGGCTGAGGAGTCAAATCGAGTTCCCGCTTCACACGCTCAGTGATGACAGACGATTGGGTTGTGTCAAGGACAACTTATGTTCTTCAAGACTGTGATTCTGTTCACTCTGGGCAATATCACATACAAGACTAGCTTTTGCCCGCGGCTTCGCCTGCGTGGATGTCGAAAAATATCCGATCACTTATCTTCATCCCCCTTTTAAACCCTTCGGGGGTAAAATTATCAAAAACGCTGAGATACGTATAAATTAATTTTTAATTGTCAGCCTAAACACAATTTGAAGATCCTAACTTCAAAACTGATGCACTTTCATAAAAACTTGCATCCCCTATTTTACTCCTTTAGGGGTGGAATTCCCAAAAATCCTTTCTTAGTGGATGCTTACTCTTCACAAAGAACACACCCTCCAAGTTTCATGTCTCTACGACCAGCGGTTTGGGCTGTGTGTTGATATTAATACTACTTGGGCAACCGCAAACAGATGGTAGAATATGCTGGTTACACCTCTGACTCGTATTTTACTCTTACGGGAGTAAGTCAGGGGACAAATTTAGGACCTTTAGAATTTATAATGATGATTAATGATCTTCCAGAAGTCATTAAAGACGCCAGCTGTTTGTTATTTGCTGATGATCTCAAGCTATTCTTGCAGATTACAGAGGAGTCACACTGCGGAATGCTCCAGCGTGACATCGATCGGGTGGTAGCGTGGAGTGAAGAGAATAAACTACTCTTCAATGTGACGAAGTGCAGCGTAATGTCATTCACGCGGGCTGTGGTACCCCGACGCCATGATTATTGCATGGGCGGTCACGTCATACCGCGGGTGGGGTCAGTGCGAGATCTCGGGATTACTTTCGCTGGGGATCTTTCGTTTCGTGCGCATGTAGTGCAGGTATGCAAAAAAGCGTTTAAAAATCTTGGTTTTGTCATGCGTGAAACTCGTGACTTCACTAATATGGCAGCAGTGAAAGCACTTTATAATGCGTTGGTGCGAAGCAACTTGAAAACTAGTGCTATTATCTGGAATCCTTATGCAGTGAAGTATTCCCAGATGCTGGAAAAGATGCAGAACAAATTTGCCCGATACCTGTACTGGAAGCAGTTTGGTGTCTACCCTTTTTACCCACTTATGTATCCAACTCTCTTTGTTATTGGGATGGTTGGGTACTATAAGTAATGCGCAACCTCGCTCTCGTAAAATATGTTTTTATGGTTTTTCTCTGTATGCTAAATAATCCACAAATACTGGAATCGTCGGGATTGCTTGTTCCAAGCAGGACGCTACGGTTAGGACCGAGGGAGGGGCCTTTTAAAGTACCGGCAACCCGTACGAACTTATTAAAGTTTGCGCCTGTACTTTGTGCATTAAGAATGCTAAATAGTGTCTCTCGGCGATTGGATATATTTTCTTGCTCTTTGGCGGAATTCCAGATGGTGGCACTTAGTATGTTGTCTACTGTCTAACTTATGCTTCTACCCAGACCCGTTACTTGGGACTGGATTTTTGCAATGACTAATTGCAAAACTAATTGATGACTAATTTGTTAGCTTGGGTCTTACCTGTAAAAACAAATGTGTGTGTTAAGGAATAATAAATAAATAAATAAATATTTCACCCAGTCAGTCAGTCAGTCAATTTACCATTTTATATATACAACGTGTAACAGAATAAACGCAATTCCTGAAAGTAGTTGGTTCAGAATCGGCTTCTGAATAGATTTCCGTCATAAAAAATAAGTGTTAAATTTTGACGGAAAAATCTTTTAAATAACTTAAATTAGAAACACAGTATCATAACAAATTAATGCAATCCTTAAATCAAGAAAATTGAATCCTTAACTCAGAGCAATAAAGGCCACTAAAACGCACGATATTATTTGTAGTTCGCTCATAGCTCGTAATACACACACGTAAATAATATCAATGCATTTTACATTAAAAGTAGTGTGCGTCAAATAAAGTGGTAATTTAAAGGAATTCCAACTTTATCTCCAATGAGTAAGGCTTATTTGAATACACGACCTAACTTAGTTGGTCATCAGAGTATCCCTACAAACATTTTTAGGCATTTTTACAAAATAAAATTATTTAATTTGAAGAAATTTAGAACTTATTGCAAAGAGATAAAGCATTTGTCGGCAACCTCTTTGACGGTTATGCGAAATGCCGACATGTGTGCCATCGCCGTTACCGCCGAGTACCTAACATTGCATTACTAGTTGCTAGTCATCCGCCGGTAGCGATGTAGTGCAGTTGTAATTTTTCCGCGCGCGATGGCTTTCCGGTATACCTATATATATAGATGGTGAGGACACTGGCTCGCTGTCTTAATAATGTCGCGTTAGCTTGTCGGAAGTTCAATGACCGTTTTGGTTGCAGTGTGAGCGACTGAGGCATCTGAATGCGGAGTAAGGCAGTCGTTAGATAGGTCGCGGAGGACCTGTGCCATGGCCTCCCAGATCGCCTGACTTAACACCATTAGACTTTTATTTGTGGGGTCGCATAAAATCGCTCGTGGACGTCAGTCAATCTACAAGTGTGTGACGGTGAAAAGTGATACTGAAGTGCTTATAAAATTGAAATACAATTTAAGAAAGCGTGCAAATAAGTGCATAGAACAAGGCGGTGGTCATTTTGAAACTTTAATGAAAGTGGATCACAGACATAGTGCAAATTATTAACCTAAGTGTAAAGTGTAAATAGTCCAGTTCTGTAAGTACCTACCTACTTCTACCTATCAATACGATTGTATTCTTATCACTGTAAATATTATGATTCAAATCTTTTAAACACGCCGTCTTTGAATATTTTTGTAGTACAAACAATAAACTGTACCTAAACACAACTTATCAGAGGGATCGAGGGATTCGCGGAGGTGCAATCTCGAAAGATAAAGTCACTGTTTTAAATGCATCCCCGTTACTAAGCCTAAAGTCTTAGATTCGTTTTGATAATTTCAGTTACTAGAAAATTTCGTTCATGGAACTAACGCACATCTATACTAGGCTATGGTCAGCTGGCGGGCGCTAGAGTGTGCGTGTCGCGTCGGCCGCTAACATTGCATGAGTGTGTGTGCGATGCACAAACGTTTTGCGTTTAGTAAGGATAACTATTTTATAAAAAATGACTAGGTTAGGTTTAAATTTATTTAATTACGGATGTTGTTTTAGACTTATAATTTAATATTCTAATTGGGGTGTCTGAGGTATTGCGCTTAATCTGTTACACGTTGTATATATAGATAGATAATTCTAAAGTGATTTCCGCTCTTATCTGTATCCTCTCTTCTCTTTGTCTTGAAATTCTTTATGTTTGGCTTCAAGTACTTTATCATTGACTTCAAGTTCTTTATCTTTGATGATTTGAAGTCCTGTGTTTGACTTTAAGCGCTTTATCATTGATTTCAAGTTCTTTATCTTTGACTTGAAGTCCCATGTTTGACTTGAAGTACTTTACTTTTGACTGAAGTTCTACTTTTGACTCGAAGTCCTACTTTTGACTCCAAGTCGTACTTTTGACTCGAAGTCCTACTTCTTAGAATTTAACTAGAAGTGATATCTTGACTCAAAGTTCTATTTTGATCCGAAGTTCTATCTTGACTTATTGTCCTATTTTTTTTTTACTAAAAGTCCTATCGTTACTTGAAAGTCTACCTTTGTCTGAAGTCAGTTAGTCAAGTTATTTCTCTTTGACTTCAGTCAATGTTATTTTCTTTATTCTTCTATCTTATTCTTAGTGCTTGTATATATTTACTTTCACCTTTTAGGATGTTTGTAGTTTTAGTGGAAGCATCTGGAGCTCGCACTGATAAAGTTTAAGTTGAAGGACGCGACTTTCGATCTTATTCAGTATCTACTGCACTTTAATGATGTCGTTCGTCAGGTCATCTATTAGTATAGGCTAGGTTATTTATTGGTTAAGTAGGTTAGTATTTTATTATTATTTTTTTCTATTTCTTCTTTCTTTTCTATTTATTTTTGTCTTTCATTGCTAGTTAAGCCGGTACTTTCAACTGGTTCCATATTCACCTAGTAATTCCAAAAGGGATGTGGTAACCTATAGAGTGACACCTGTAGAGACAGGTAATGCCTCTACCGGTGTCACTCTATAGGGATGTTATCCTTTCATAGTGTTGTTATTTTTTATCGACGTTATCGAAATACGTTTTTTTTTTGCTGGATTGAGTGTACTGCAGTATTTCCCTGCATTTAAGCCTGTATGCTTGGAACCTTAAAGCCTTATATTTTTTTTTAATTGTCAAATTTAAAATTGGAAGAGTACCTAATTTCAAAAAGTTAGACATTGATTGACGGAATTTGTCATTCGCGAAGATGATCTTGTTCGGTAAACTTATGTAATTAATTTGGAGAAAATGATTGAAAATTTTACAGAGATTATTTGACCTGCGAAGCTGTGAACATTATGTGCCGTGCTATCAGCATTAATAAATTGCTGAGTATTAAAACAAATCACCTTGATAACAGTATTTTCCTGACGTATTTTTACGTATTGGTACGTTTTGATGAATTATGAAATTTCTAATGCTTCCATACTTCAATGCTGTTTTTGTCGTATTTTCCCTTAACATAGGATTGTCTTCGAAGTTGTTTTTTAACCGAATTTTTCCATTCGTCATATTTTTATAAGCAGTAGACAGGGCCCTATTTCATTTTTGGCCCTATCCCTAACCCTCAAGAACAACGAGCCACCGAGTGTGGGGTTCATGTCACGTTATACGGAGCTGCACCTCGCCAAGACAGTGAGGTTTGAGTGATATTATAAATCAGTTGACCTCGGCGCGGCGGCACCATCTGCGTCAGTTTTGTGTAAGCTGCGCTATCGAGTGCGATAACCTCGCCCCTCACTGTCGAATTACCCATAAACAGAACATCGAGCGACGCAGCAGCAATTAAGCGTTCCTACAACAAGTAGCGATAAGGCGCTCCGCTGTGTTCCACCTGACTGTGCGGACGATGTGAAGGCGTTCCGTCGCGGACGCTAGGTCTGCCTGCAGCAGTCCTGCGCAAGGCACCGGTTCACCTTGTGCGTGCTGTGACGCGACGCGACGTCCGTTCCGCGGCGACTTCTTTAAAAAACAATACAATCTACATCACTTCTTGTTGATAATGTCTGACCTCTGACGTCATGTCTATAAAAATCTCAACGATATTTGATAGTTACCTTATTATGCAACGCGGCAGCATTCAATAACAATATTCATTTTAGCATTTCGATCCGTATGTTTCATCCGCATCATTACTTTGATAACTTCAAATTATATCTCTCAGGGGTTATCTTTGTTTATGATGTAGGAACAACATATTTATTGCGAACCAATTCAAATAATTTCTAATTAATTATGCTATGTACAACACTATTAAATTAAAGAATGACCACCGCTCGTGATTATTTATAGTTAAGTTTGATACCCAATCAGGGACTCTGAGAACTTACTGATAGCTTTCAATGTGCACGCATCGTGATCGTGGGCCGTAAGGAGGCTACATTTACCGGGGCTGTATTACCCGGGCAGTCTCAGAAGCATCCGGCCTGACGTACCTACAGATTGCAATTTCTGTTTGAAAATAAGGTCTTTGGTAGAGAGTACCAACCTTATAAAACTAAAACGTAAACTCATTTTAGTTTTATAAAGTTGGTACTCTCTCATTCAAGCAGACATTATATTTATTTGCTTGTATTCTCGAATAACCTCGAGAGGACCGCCATTGGCGATCATAGGTCCTGGGGTAACATGTTCGTTGAACATAATCTGGATGTTGTCTACGTTCACCCGTAAATCAATGGAATTGAAGAATCAACTAGGCCATCCAACAACTGGCGCAAGTCATGCAGCGATTCAGCCAATATGATGATGACATCTGCAAATCTCAAGTGTGATGTTAATGCCACGTTTTTCCCAGTTCAGCGTCACATCCTCCAGTGCGTTGGTGAATAATGTCACGAAATTATGTCTCCCTGCCTCACCCCTCGTCGCAATGGGATATGCTCAGTTTGGACGGTCATGGTGGCGTTTTCATTATATCGCCAGTTCTAGAGTATCAGAACAGATCAGATCTCGATAAAGTCAGCCTTCTTGATTCTCATAGTCCACAAATGCAATTTTCTAATTTTCAAGCTCGCTACGCTCGTTCTTGAATACTACTTATTCCTATATTTTTCTCAGTTGACATGCTTTTCTGTATAAACCGCCAAAGCTGAGTTTGTTGAGCTGAGACAGTTGTCCAGTGTTTTGAAAAGTTGTTCTTGTTTAGTGTAGGTACAACCCATTGATTTTTACCCATTTATTTATTTTCCTTCGACCTGCCTTTTTTATTCAGGAACCTCCTACCTCTAATTGATACGCAATGTGTATTGTGTACCTAGTTCCCGCATGGGGGCAGGTCTTCCTGTCACTCGACATAATTCAGCCTTTCTTGTGTTATAAATTTTATACAATGAGTTCATTCTACATATACAATCAAGAATCAACAAACTCGTAAAAACCACTGTTGAATGCTGGCAACAGGAACGTTGCTTCAGCGTTATCCTATAATCATAACATAGTGCAATACTATTGGGGAAACTTCTTTATCTACGTAATTCGTTAGTAACTAACCCATCATTGAGTAGATTCGATTCGTGATTTACAAGATTTTGTGACTAGTCTAATAGTGACTTAGTTTGAACAGAGAAATAGGGCCCCGATATTGAGGCAACACTGATTGATGTTGATGTTTTAAGAAACTGACCTGACGGCCTGCTCCGATAAAAAATAATTTTACCGACAAGTAAACAAGTGTTATCGTTAGAATTTAGCGGGACGATATCGCTGTCCACAACAATATCATCCATAGGTACGAATGGTATAAATGTAAATGTAACTCTTTCGATTTCTTTGCACGCCTTATCGGCTGGACGGGTTTCGATGATATTTGGCAGTCAGGTAGACCTGACGACCCGTTACTACCTATGTTCTCGTGCCGTAAATGATCGAAGGCCCTGGTGCAGGAAATTAGGTTCCCGTCACCCGGCGTTTTTCTTTTCAAACTCATGTTCATGAAAGGCTCGGGATCATTTTGTCCTGGGCCCAGGTGCTAACTAAATCAAAGCAAGCTAATTTGATCGGAGGACATAGTCACAACTTGTATGTGTGGTGTAAACTGTAAGTATAAGTTGGTTATAAATAAATAAAAAAAAGAAACATGTCGTCACTGATAATTTAGAGGAATAGAGTTATTAAATACTAGCTGTTACCCACGAGTTCGTTCGCGTTGTAATTTTGAAATGTATTTGTGAGAAAAAAAGGTAACCTATGTCCTTCCCAGGATATAATTTATCTCCTTGCCAAAAGCGTAGTATCCTTAAAGTTCAACTTACAAACGTATAAGGAACTCGAAACTGCGTTCCAAAACTCAAATTGCTGATGTAGGTCACACCGCTGCCAAGCTCAAATGGAACTGGGCTGGCCACATCTGTCGCATGCCGGAGGAGTTATAGGCTAAAGTAACCACACAATGGGTCCCAAATAGCACCAAACGGCAACGCGGCAGGCCAAGAAGGAAATGGCGGGACAAACTCCGATTCTTTTCACGAATAACAGCACTGGATAGGGATAAGGGGTAAGAGGGAAGGGAGGCCTTTGCCCTGCAGTGGGACACACATGGCCATAATAATAATACCATAATAATAATTTAAAAAAGGTAACAAACAGAGTTACTTTGGCATTTATAATATTAGTATGGATTGAAAAATTGTAAGTGATAAGAGTCGCTTTTTAAGGTTCCATAGCCAAATGGCAAAAACGAAACCCTAATAATTTCATAAAAATGTGAGAGATAGAATATTTGCTGTTCCAACCGCAGATATAACTTGGTTTTAATAGTTTTTTTCAGAAATAACATGAAATACAATCGTTTTTTGCGATGATTGAATCAAGTCAATCAATCAATTAATTTAGTGTGTAATTACAATTAGACATGTAATGGGGTCAAACCACTATTGTATTGGGGTCATCCTGTAAAGATAGTGTGTGTAAGTTAATAATAATAAATAAATAAAATTAACATGCGTAAATATTCATTCCGGCTACGGAACCCCGGGAACTCTTCGATGTATGTGGTGCGCACATTTGTCAGCATGGGTTGTCAGTCGGTGACCAGACTTGTCAACTGTAAAATATTCATGGAACTAATAAAGTCTAAAAAATAATTTATTGAATTGATGATTTTTTTTAAATGTTCAATCGATTAGTAAGTAGGTACTATTCACTCGATTTCCATACACATTCTTAGATTTTACCGAATTATGCATTCTCGATACTTAAATATTTAATCGATTATTTTGTTTAATACTTTAATACTTCTTTCTTGCTTCCGAGATTGTGAAATGCTGCTGCATTTTGTTCTCCTCCAAAAAAAAACAGATTTTTTTGTACTACCATACCGAGTGCTGTCCCTTGACAGCCCTCCGCAATCTGACGAGGTGCAATCAGCTCCTTATTTTGAATAATATTACACCGGAATTTTTCTCAGGAAATTTCATTTTTTTTATTGTTTTTTTCAGTTCACAGTCGTAGCCGTATTATTTGCGTACCTCTGTACGCAAATAATACGGCTAAAATAAAACCAACAATGGATGTTGAAACACTCTAACGAAAGACGCGTGAAATCAGCTGTTCTTTTCCTGCCTAAGTACAGAGTTCATCGAACCCGTCGTCGCGCTTGGTCGATGGAGGAAACGAGTCCTGGAGTGGAGACCACATATCGGCAAGCGCAAACTTCGATCAGTGGAGCAACAAGCTTAAAAAGGAAGCCGGGTCAGATTGGAGCGGAAGGCTGAGGACTGCTGGTATTGTGGAGGAGCCACACAACACAATTTAAACCTTAGCCATAATTAAAGTTCTGTGGCAAACAAACAGTTTAAGCTTACTAATAATGTTTCGTTGGCACCATTTGGGAAGGTACGGTACCCACCTAAATAAAGCATTATTGAGAAATCCTACATTTGTAATTTCGGAAGTTTAATGTAAGTGGCGGCCCGCGCGGCACGGCGCAGCGCACTGCGGGCGAGCCTCGTGGCGGTTCGGGGCTGCGGGTCACATAACATTATCAGTTATCACTAAAAGCAGTTATCATAAACAAACACCAAGGGAACCGAAAGCAAGCAGAAAAGACACCTATCAATCAAAGTAGGCTTAAGACTTAACATTTACCTACGATGTCTGCATTAAGTACAGACGCCAGAACATCAAACTACCCGAAACTGTCAAATTGTATGTACGATGTACATCACGATGTTGTCTATATTCACTGTTGTAGTAATTCTACGGTAGCACTCGTTCTGCAGCTAGGAGGTACACTATGATCCTTAAATCCCTAAAGTGTTTTTAGAACGGAGCATGAGTTTAGTAAGTACAGGCCACCTGAACAAAAATAGATAACGATAAGCTACGCATTTAATTGGGAATTCCTAAAATCAATATTTGTGTTATAAATCACGGTCGCGGTGGCCTGCCGCCGGTTTGTTCGGCGCCAGTCGGTATTTGGCGACTCTGTAAGTCCAAGACTAAAGATAATAATTATGTTGGATACAGAAACTGTTGGTGAACCTTGTATATTAATAAATAATCGCTTTTTCCGGGCCCTGCATGGGCCCGATGTATACCTATCAGCGTCCGTAGCCTGGCTACGTCCCGGGGACCTCTTCGGAGAAACCGAAGGTTTTGTCTGTGCAATTATGGATGAAGTTATGAGGACGAATAACTACCAGAGATTTATTGTGAAGGACGGTACGGTTGACATAAATGTCGGGCATGCCACCGTCCAGGCGAATCAATCCGTCACATTAACTCCTAGTGTTCTCGTCTAGCTAACGGAGAGTACTTGCATAGACACAATCTTGTAGCCAGGATTATCCATCAGCAATTTGCTCTAAAATACAACCTTGTGGAATTGGAAGTGCCGTACTATAAGTATGTGCCCGACCCAGTTCTCGAAAATGGCAGTGTCACATTGTAATATAAAAAAAAAACATTTAAAAATATTAAAAATAGTAGCCCACCGGTATCGGGAACAGGGTCCGAGTAACCGGTGGTCAGGGCTCTTGAGATAGGAACCTCCTAACGATACGCGCCGTGTCCAGAAGTACTGCTTTCTGAATCAAGCTCTTGATCCAGCTGCTAAGCGAAACCCTCCTCAGATGTTGCTCGAAGCTATTTACTATTAAGCCATTGGCCCATTGGGACACGACTATCGGTACAATGACTGCTGTACTCACGTCCCACATGTCGACAACCTTGGGAGCCAGATCAAGATATTTGAATTGTTTATCTTTCTCTGGTTTCACGAGGTTCTCTTCATGCGGAACCGTTACATCAACAATAATTGCGCGACGCTCCAACCGATCTTTCACCACAATGTCAGGCTTATTGGCAACAATAGTCCTGTCAGTGACGATAGATCGATCCCAATACAACGTGATATTACCATCATCGAGAAATGGGTCGGGCGCATACTTATAGTATGGATCTTCTGATTCCACAAGATTGTACTCCAAAACAAGTTGCTGGTGGATAATCCTGGCAACGAGGTTGTGTCTATGCAAGTACTCTCCGTTAGCCAGACGAGAACACCCAGAAATAATATGTGTCGGATCGATTCACCCGGACGGTGGCATGACCAGCATATGTCAATCGTGCCATCCTTCACAATTATTATTTACTAGCTGACCCGCGCAACTTCGTCTGCGCCACATACGACAGAGAGAGAAAGTCAACCTTAAAAGATAGACATATGCTATCGCGGACTTAGACTTCTCACTTTAGAATTTTTAAAGAGGAACGATTCCGTCATTCATAATGGTTGTGTAACTTTAACTGTTTACGCAGCGCACGCAACGGAAGCTCTTAAAAGGAATAAACCTTAAAAGATAGACTTTTTTTTAGAATTTTTAAGAGGAACGATTCCGTCGTATATGATTGTTGTGTAACTTAAACGTTTACAACATATTTCATTGATGCTCCGCTCTTATTAGTTGTAGCGTGATGTTTTGCCTTCCTCGATAAATGGGCTATCAGTATATTTCAATTCGAACCAGCAGTTCCTGAAATTAGCGCGTTCAACCAAACAAACTATTCAGCTTTATAACATTAGTATAGATTCATGTAGGTTACAATTTAATTTCTCGGAAATATTTGCATTAATCGCTAAAATATTCTACTTATGTTTACAGTCATATTCCAACTAGATCGAAAGTTCTCATTAAGGTGCATGAAATGAGCAGAAAAACGAAGACACAAAGCTGCTGTAAACTGTTGCGGATCTCTTGCAACTGCCTACCGTCTCCATAGTCAGACCTTCAATGACAGTCATACTCCAGGCAGGTCTAAAGTTCTCACCAAGGTGTATGAAATGAGCCCTATAACAATATAAATGCTGTAAACTATTGAGGACCTCTTGCAACTGCCTTCCGTTTCCATCGTTAGACCATCGATGACAGTCATACTCCAGTTAGGTCTAAAATTCTCATCAAGGTGCATAAAATGAGCCCAAACACGATATAGATGCTGTAAACTCTTGACGACTTAAGTATCATCAATAGTTTTTTCAGCGCACGCCAAATAATGAATTTTATGGGAAAAAATTTGCTACTTTAGTTTACATTATTGCAATTTTCTTAAGGATCTCTATTTTTTTTAATATAAATTATAGCCTATATTACTTCCTGATAATTTGGTTTTCTATTGGTGAAAAAATGGTTCAAATCGGTCCGGTAATTTTCGAGCCTATTCGGTACAAACAAAAAAAATCTTTCCTCTTTATAATATTAGTATTATTTATTTATTTATTTATTTATTTAGCCTTTATTTGCCTTATCAATTACATTTCTCACAAAACAATTAATTTAGCATTTCAATAAACCTTACATTTGAGATTTCATAATTTTAGTTTTACAATATATTCTATTGGTAGGTAAACACATATATATTTTTTTCTTTTTTTCTTTCGCGGATGACAGTTCTCTTCTCAAAATCGTCTAGCCAATTGAAATAAATGATAGCAGAATTATGCGAGGCTAGCAACAATATAGGATTACAACTTAACACAGCCAAAACAAAAGTAATGAAACACATAGACTAGAGTATGTGGACAGCTACATATATTTAGGAAAACGCATTTCTTTCAGTCTCATCATAATCAATCTCATCGAGAAACAAAGATGAGATTGATAGGAGAATCAACTCGACATGGAATAAGTTCTGGAGTTTAAAGGAAATACTAAAGTCAAAATTACCCTTACAATTAAAAAAAGAAAGTCATGGGCTCGTGCCTGCTACCCTGCCTATCTTACGGATCTCGAATCTGGATTTACAACAATTATACACGAGACAAAATACAAAAACCCCAACGTGCGATGGAAAGAAGCATTCTGAATATAAGACTGAAAGATAAGCAAAAATCAAAAAACATACGCAAGAAAACTAATATAATAGATGCTCTTCAACATACGAAACGCCTAAAGTGGAAGTGGGCTGGACACGTAGCGAGAATGACAGATGGAAGATGGACACAATTGGTTACTTAATGGCAAGGCCCAAGCGGCAAGAGGGCCAGAGGCCGCCCGAGAGCACGTTGGTCAGATGAAATAAAACAAATCATGGAAAAAGTTGGAGGAGGCATATACCCAAACGGGGCATTAACTAAAAAAAAAAAAAAAAAAATATTAGTATAGATTAGTATTTATTAGTATTAGTATAGATTTATGGTTCACTATTTTGGCGATAATGGTTTACACATTAAAAAAAACGAAAAAAACCCGCGACGTCGCCCTCGTGGTGTTCGATAATTGTCCCACAGGAACATACTATCGGGATAAAAAGTATGCTATGTGTTAGTCCGGGTAGAAACTATCTGTGTTCCAAATTTCATCCAAATCCGTACAGTAGTTTTTGCGTAACAAACCTACATCCATACTCACAAACTTTCGCATTTATTATATTAGTGGGATTATTATCTATACTGTTTCTGTCACGTTGGTCTAGTGGTCGCAAGCCGACTGCTGAGTAGGAGGTCCTGGGTTCGATTCACAGGTCAGGCAAAGTGCTATTGGGTTTTTTTTCTTTAGGAATTTCTCGGTAGCAGCCATGAAGTCTGGATTTGTGCCCGGTTGATGGCATGAGGCTCGCCCTCTATTACTGTGGTACTTAAACGTACCCTGGCGAAACGGACATATTCTGTAGGTATTGTGTTGGTTGGTGTAAGTACTATAAGATACACTTCTGCCTGACCTTTCGGAGATTGCAGGCGTGATGTTATGTTCGCCTAGAGGATGTTTAGTTATGTTCCCCCCCTGTCTTAGGTGCGCTCTCAATGTACGCGTACGTATTTGCACCATCACGAAGTCACAAACGCATGTTGAACGCGTTGGTTTGGCCGAACCTACCTTTATAATTTCAGACTTTTAGAGTGACCACCAACGTGCAACGCTAGCTGTCTACCCGTCCCTATAAATCAGTTTGTTGTGTCCGTGTTGTATCTAATCGCTCTATCCGTGATTCCGTGCATCGTGTTTGAGTGGTTACGATTACGATGTTTTGGTGATATTGGACGGATATTGACACGGCCTGTTTTAATTAATTGGCCATACTTTACAAACTTGCTGAGTACCTACCTATCGGTATTTTCGGTACTTCTAGATTTGTTTTTGGGATGGAACCCAAAAACACTATTTATTTTAAAAAAAATAGGTAAGTATCTGTATCGACCGTACCTACATACTTGGTTATTAAAAAAAAAACTACACTTATCGAGCCGTCGCCGAAGTCGGGTGGTGTGGTCGACTGCCCGTATACCTGTACCTGCATAACATCCACATAGTGGTGTTGGCCTAGGTACCTAGGAAGCGTCTACTATTTCAACATATCATCATCATTCTCTTGCCCTTATTCTAATTTATTTGGGGTCGGCGTAGTATCACCTTCTTCTTCCTTCTGTATTATTGCCATATCATTATTCAAACAGTCCATCTATCGTTTCTTTGGTCTTCCTCTAGTCTTATAGCCTCACTAGCACTTCGCTCGCGACTTCGGCCGCAAAAATTGTGATATGTGATTCCTAAAAGGCACCGTAGACCACATACATACGCTGCGGCAGGTTATACAGAAGACCGTTACGACCGTAACACGGTTATGCCTCTCTGTTTGGTGTTTGTGGACTACGAGAAAGCCTTCGATTCGATCGAGACTTGAGCTGTATTGCAGTCTCTCCAACAGTGCCAAATTGACTATCGGTACATCTAGGTGTTGAATTGTTTGTACAAAAACGCCACCATGTCAGTCCGACTTCAGGACCAGACCTCAGAACCTATCCTTCTGCAGCGAGGTGTGAGACAGGGAGACGTCATATCTCCGAAACTGTTCACCGCTGCACTGGAGGATGTCTTCAAGGTTCTGGACTGGACTGGGCTAGGCATCAACGTCAATGGAGAGTACATCTCTCACCTTCGGTTTTCCGACGATATAGTGGTCACGTGAGACCATGGAGGACCTCAGTACAATGCTCGATTACCTCAGTAGAGCTTCCGAAAGAATGGGTCTTAAAATGAACATGGACAAAACCAAAGTCATGTTGAATGCCCATGTAACATCCACTCAAAGTTGTAGACTATTACGTCTACCTGGGACAAACGATCCAGTTAGGTAGGTTTAACTTCGAGAAAGAGGTTAATCGTCGAATCCAACTCGGCTGTGCAGCGTTCGGGAAGTTGCGTGGTATCTTCTCGTCCAACTTACCGCAGTGTCTCAAGACGAAAGTTTATGACCAGTGTGTGTTGCCAGTGATTACATACGGGACCGAAGCGTGGTCGCTCACAATGGGCCTCATTAGAAGGCTTAAAGGGCAATACAGAGGGAGTATGGATGGGATATGCTAGGAGTTTCCTTGCGTGATCAAATCAGAAATGAGGAAATCCGTAAGAGAAACAAGGTTAACGACGTAGCCCGAAGAATAGCCAAACTTAAGTGGCACAGGCCCTGCCCACGCAGGGCACATTGCTCGCAAAACGGATGACCGATGGGGCCGGAAAGTACTAGAGTGGCGACCGCGAACTGGAAGACGTTGCACTGGAAGGCCTCCCACTAGGTGGACCGATGACGTGGTAAAGGTTGCAGGGATCCGCTGGATGCGAGACGCACGGGACCAGTCAATGTGGCGACACTTGGGGGAGGCCTATGTCCAACAGTGGACGTCTTTCGGCTGAAATGATGATGATGATAATGACCCAAAATTTTCCTCACTACATTTTCCTCATTCCTCAGTATCACATTAACATGTCCATTTCAACGATATCCCCACGATAACCGATTACCACACGACTTTTTAGTCACCGGCTCTCCCTTTCAGACTTCCTCTTATGTATTCATTCCCTATTTTATCAATTCGCGTTACACCACACATCCCCCTTGTACCTTAGCATTCTCATCTCAGCCGCATGCAATCGCTTTTCATTCATCCCTTTTGTGGCCCAACATTCTGGTCCATACAAGTCAGCAGGTCTAGCCATTGTTTTGCAAATGTTCCCTTTAAAGGAGAATGGGCATTGAAGTATATTGGGCATCTGTCCCAAGTTCCAATAGCCATAAGATATATGTATCGGATCCGGTCATTAGTACAGACATTAAATGAACTGGAAAGCGCGCCAGTGTGCAGTGGTGACTTACTAGCCAGTCTATGCACCACACGGTGTGCTTGTACGGAGCCCTGATGTCCAACTCGGGAGAGGACGAGATTCAGTGTTTGGTCGCGGCGGAGTTGCGACGTCTTGGAACTGTACCCGATTCATTGTGCCCCGTGTTCTTGTGTTGAGTTGTAATCTCAAGTAATTTTTTAGTTTTCTGGAAACAGTTTTTCGCACCTAGTCTGTTTTCATAGCACGAAACCCATCGTCTGCCACATGTTGTGCGAGCCTAACGGAATAAATCCTGACATACCCGACATGTATAATTGAAAAGTTCTTTTTAAGGAGAACCTTTGCTACTAACACGACTTTCGGCAATTCGCAGTCCGTTCGCAGTTATTGAGCTAAATAGGTAACTAGTTGGACAACGAAGTTAAGATTTCCTGGCAACCACTTAAGGTTTTATAGGCAACCAATAGCCATATCTGGGGGCACGGTAGTGCCTCCGACAAGTATAGCAAAAAAAAAAATGGCAATGCCGTAGTATCCTTTTCTCGAAGCCATTCAGGCCATTTTTGACCCTCCGTAACTTCATTGTAGATAAAGCTAGAGACTGAATTTTCAGTGAGTAAGAGGGGATATTATACCTAGGTACAAACCTGAATTACATTCATTTTGACTCGTAGTTAATGAACTATTGCAAGTCAAAGTTCCTTTATTTTGTCACTAACTCACTCACCGATCATCATAATTCTAATGTACAGTAGACCTCAAAAGTGCAGTACCATGCTAAAGATTACATTGCTATGAACTGTGCGAGCGCAATACAGCAGTGTGTGTGCGTGTGCGTGTATGAGTGATGTCTCAACATTCTACACATAACACACACTAATGTCGTCACACTACGCGAAATAGCATTATATTTCTGTTGCATTTAGAATACACATCATAGTGATGACCTGTTCTTACCATTGCATTGTTAAAATTCGCGTAGTATTAACATAGGTTGGTAGCTGTTTGGGCTGAGCATGGGTTCACGATCAATGAAGTCCAAGTTCGAATCCATGTTATTACAATGTGTGGCTGTTTTTTGTTTCTTTGAAACCTTAATTATATTTGTATTTTAAGCAGAAAGTCGTTAGGTATTTATGTTTATTTATAATATAGTCATGCTTATTATTTTTTATAAGAAGTTAAATATTAGATAGTTATTGTATTATTATTTAACCTCATTAATTGATTTTTATTTTATGTTTTCGGTGTTGGAAGGTGGAAATAAAAAAATCATGCTGAATGATAACAAAAATGTTTATTCGTTTTATTTATTTATAAAATTAACAAACTTTTATGAGAATGTGACGTCACATTCCTATCTAGGCAAAAAAAAGTTCTCTTATCACCGTTCATAAGATTTTTTGTTGTATACCCACTTAGTCAATTCATAATAAGAATAACATAAAACGGAAAGGATATTCTAATAACACAAATATAATTGTTGATACCCGCTTATTATAGGTATCAGTATTCAGCAGAGTTAATTGAATACTAATATATGAGTTAGACTTTATGAACGTGTTTTTTTAATTTAACGTCACATTGAATGTATTGAGGTTATAGCTTAAGTGTTCATTTTCTTGACGAAAAGAATATTGAAACTAAACCCCAATTTAAGATAATTAAATCTAAAATTTATTTCTTATTTTTTTTTTTTTTATTTACGGTTATGTTAATATTACTAAATATTTGGTTACCCGGTCTACTTAATTATTAAATTAAGTATTATTATTTTGTCGCCATAAATTAAGTCTTCCTTTTGTCAAGACTTGAAAGTCTTCTCGTCAGAAAATACAGTCACCTCCCAGTTAAAATATAAATAATCTCGAGCAAAACGTAGTCTTTCCTCCCTGTGTTTTTGTGTCAAAAATGGTTTTTAGCTGGCTTCCGATGATGTAAACCTTCAGCATGGACTGCATGGCGAACAGTCTGTAATGTAGTATCCAATTGCTCTGCAAACATTATAGTTGGAATGAAACCATTTGTTTCATATTCTTCCACCATAAAACGTCGCTGAGTCGGGTTAATAAGTGGCGGCCTTTCACTTCTTAGACGACTCTTCAGACTACCTTCTTCCTCAAACCTCTTTACCCAACGGCTAACAGAATTTCTAAAAAAAAACAATATGTGATTACACACTTGCAACTAGCAATTTATTTAATAATAAGAAAATCACACACCACAACTATCATCATAATAATTATAATTTTTAAAAATAACTTACACATTTTAAGCCAGTTTCAGTTGAAATTTGAGAAATATTATAAAGTGACAATATTTGCCCTGCCATCAATACTAATATTAGCTTGCATCTTGAATAAAGAATTAAAACAATACGCTAATCGTAATAATAACACAAACGCTCGTAACAAAGTTCACCAACTAACAACGTCATAACTTACTACTTTGTTCAATCCAGAAGTTTATTTTGTTTCACATTCACCCTCATCTTTTTTGTTAATAATAAGTTCCAACTAATATTTAGAAAAACATATCTCATCGGGTCTAACGTATCATTTATAATTAAAACACAAAAAGTGTAATGTCACTTGGGTTCGAACGCAGACTATACTGAGCGAGACATTTTATCTATAGCGTTAACCGCTAAGCCAGATAGACACATAATTGTTTGTTTGAAATTAAATATCACTAACTTAATACTCCGTCGCGACATGACAGGCTTGTCACTAAGGCAAATGATCATTATATCGCACTCTTTCTGATTAGATAATTGTGAAAGAGAGCGATATACGAGATCGTGTATGTGTGCAAAATGTTTGTTATGGAAAAAGGTCGTAAGTGCGACTTGTTTTGATGCGATCGTTTTGTGAAACTGCTACTGCACTTATGGTCTCTACTGTACTTGTAGCAGACACACAAGCTTCAAGTTTTGAACACCATTAGTGTTTAGCCTATAAAGCGAGAAAAACATAAAACATACTGCAATTTCAGTCCAGTTCTCTAGGTATAAAAACTGCATAAGTAACTTTGTAATCCTTTACAAATAATATGCGATTACAAAGTTACTTTTTTAGTTTAAAAAAAAATTGCCACTCACACTACGAAATGAAATCGACTCAACCTATTACAAATTTACTTTATTTTCTCGTTCTGGGTTGCAATCAACAAATATATTATAAGAATTTTGTGGTGGAGTATCAATACAAACGGAAATGTTTGACTCAGATAAAGCTTTATTGACTGAATGCTTCATTGCAAGTCATCATCATCAGCCTACAGCAGTCCACTGCTGGACATAGGCGTCCTCAATCGCACGCCACTAAAAATAAAATATTTGTTTTAATATTATTTTCGTTCCGTTTTTTTATAAAAAGAAAGGGATAGGTAGGGGGAAAAGGGAGGTGGTTAGTGGAAATATATAGTAGGTTGTAGACGATGTTTCCTAATACACCTATGCGACGACTACTACCTACAAAAAGAAATGAGATCACAGCAACATAATCAAATAAGAATAATCTACTAGTCTAAGTAGTCCTAAAATTCTATTGCCCTTAGCGATTGCCAAGTCTTTCATTTTATTAAAGACTCACAACTTTTTACGTAGAAGAAGTTCTGTTTTGCGAGACTTGCATTTTTTTACATGTTATGTTTTTGATGGGATTTAAGATATATACATCATTAGATAGAGCTTTTTATATCGAAGTTAATGACCTAAATAGGTGACTATTGGAGATTTTCTGGGTATCCAATAGCAATACCGAACTGTAGCTCCTCTCTGACTCTGAATCGAGAAAAGTTGTCAAAGGAGAATGAAATGAAAAGTGTATGGAGCTTGCTCCAAATGTCCACCACTAACGGGACCTATGTAATAAAATAGTCTACAAAATAATGAGACATTATAACCAGGCCGCAAATAAAAATATGCAGTCAGTAAAAAGTAATGACTGAATGAAAGTCATGTTTTTTGACCTTTTTATGCGAAAAATATCGTTAATATCATTCTGCCCATCGCAGATTTGCATATAATATATAATATGCTCAGCGGTTCCCCGGTGGTTATCCATAAACTGTTGAAGTAACTGATAATTCCTTCTTAATAACAATGAATGATTGAATCAATTCAATCACTATCAGCCCCCAAGACGTAGTTCGTGCAGTCCGTCTGTTGCCTAACTGGAAATCTCCAGGACCTGATGGGCTGCACAACTTCTTAAATAAAGTCCAGTAAACGATAGCCAAAGTCGCAAGGCAAGGCAAGAAAAATTAAATTATTATTATTTTTCATAGAGTCATAACTTTTTACTGATAGCTTATTTTTTTTGTCTCATACTGAAAGTTACTCTCTTTTCAATGAACTTTAAGTTAAAAGAGGTCTCATTAGTGGTGGATATTTGGACCATTTTTGTTCATTCTCATTTAAGAAATATTCTTCTTGAAGAGATCAATCCTTTAGTGTCCGACCGAAAGTTCAGGTTCGGTTTTGGTTTCGATCGAGTTTCAGCAAAAAAACGTTTTTTTTGTGTTTAGTTTCGGTTTCGGCGGCAAAGCTGCTGAAACTACGACCGAAACCGAAACAGCATCCGGGAGTTCTCACGCTGTGATCGATCATGTTCGGCGGCTGGCGCGTTGAATTCCATCCAAGCGACGAAGACACTTAGTCGTGTCCACGTGCCTAATCATGTCGTGACTGGGTTGAGTTTTCGTGTGATTTTTTTTTAAATTTTTACTTTTTATTTTAACTCGGTAAAGTTTATCACGTGATATAGATAGAAAAATGATTGTAATTTTATTTTGTGTACTACTTAGTTATAAACATTATTGTGTGGTGTGTATTTGTCTTTGATTATGTCTTTGATTATGAAATCTAAAACTAACATTATTTTTAAGTGTACTTACTAACTAAATTATGGATCGTTGTGTCTGATGCAAATAAATAAATAAATAAAATAAATAAATAGCATAAGACGGTAGAGAGGTAGTAAACATCAAAAAAAAATCAATATAACAAACTAATACATAGATTATAGAAGAATCAAGTTTAACCTATCTAAATATTTTTTTGGTTGATTAAACTCTCTCGCTAATGCTACACTTAAACAAACACTAGTTACGTACTTGGTACTAACTATGATGCATTAGCGGTGATTATATTATGAATTCAGAGTTTCAAAGTTTGTTTGTTTGTTTGTTTTTTTTTATAAAACGTTGCCCCACACTAGGAATTACTCCTGTATCGTGGGTGCGTTTACAAACATTTAAATTCACATACACAAACAGCCAGACCCGGATCAACTACCTGACGACAACTACCTAAAGTACATTTTAATTAACGTTTTCCTTATTTTTTCCTCAAAACATGACCTTGTAACGAAGTTTCGGTTTCGGCCGATACTGAGACCGTTGCCGAAATTCGGTTTCGGTTTCAGTTTAGGTCGTAAAAACCAATTTCGGTCGGACACTAGAATCCATTAATCTAGACACGCGGTAGCGTTTCAAGCCAAGTTCAAGCTAGCAGAACTGGCGAGCAGCACCGTGTGTAATATTACACGAACTATTTGGAGCCGCTTTTGACCCCCTCATAACACAAAAACTATTTCACATAAACATGTCAAATTTGGCTCATATATTGAGACTTGCAAGAAACATATGTGCTCCAAATTTCATAAACACACCTCAAACGGTTATTTAGATATTAACGTCCAAAAATCGTCATTTTTATCACTGACTGACCTATGTATCAAAACTCTAACCCAGTTCCAGATGACCTAGAAAGTTTAAATTTGGCATCCAGATAGGTAGTTGGATGAATACAATATATAATAAATTTTCATCATTTTATTGTAATTTTTCAAATAACATGAGTACCTAATGTCTAAGCTAGTCATCCGCCAGTAGTGATCTAGTGTAGTTGTTCTTTTATTTACTTCCGTGACATTTTTGTTTCCGCGCGCGATGGCTTTCCGGTATACCAACATACAATACACGGAGATGGTGAGGACACTGGCTCGCTGTCTTGTTAATGTCGCGTTAGCTTGTCGGGAGTTCAATGACCGTTTTAGCTGCAGTGTGAGCACCAGGAGGATACTGGCTGCAACTCAGTGACTGAGGCATCTGGATGCGGAGTAAGGTAGTCGTTGGATAGGTCGCGGAGGACCTGTGCCTTGGCCTCCCAGATCGCCTGACTTAACACCATTAGACTTTTATTTGTGGGGTCGCATAAAATCGCTCGTGTACGTCAGTCAATCTACAAGTGTCGAGGAACTAATAACAAAAATTTAACAAGCATTTGTGATGGTGAAAAGTGATACTGAAGTGGTTACAAAGTTGAAATACAATTTAAGAAAGCGTGCAAATAAGTGCATAGAACAAGGCGGTGGTCATTTTGAAACTTTAATGAAAGTGGATCGCAGAAATAGTGCAAATTAATAACATAACTGTAAAGTGTAAATTGTCCAGTTCTGTAAGTACCTACCTACTTCTACCTATCAATACGATTGCATTCTAATCACTGTAAATATTAAGATTCAAATCTTTTAAATACGCCGTCTTTGAATATTTTTGTAGTACAAACAATAAACTGTACCTAAACACAACTTATCAGAGGGATCGCGGGATTCGCGGGGGTGCAATCTCAAAAAATAAAGTCGCTGTTTTAAATGCATCCCCGTTACTAAGCCTAAAGTCTTAGATTCGTGTTGATAACATCACTTACTAGAAAATTTCGTTCATTGAACTAACGCACATCTAATGCCTACAGCTATGGTCAGCTGGCGGGCGCTCGAGTGTGCGTGTCGCGTCGGCCGTTAACATTGCATGAGTGTGTGTGCAGGGATGTTGTTGCACATACGTTTTGCGTTTAGTAAGAATAACTATTTTATAAAAAAAAGACTAGGTTTGGTTTAAATTTATTTAATTACGGATGTTGTTTTAGACTTATAATTTAATATTCTAATTGGGGTGTCTGAGGTTTTGCGCTTAATCTGTTACACGTTGTATAGCAAGCCTAAGATCCTATACGCGTGATCCTATGATCACGCGTCTAGGGCAGCCGAACAGAATAATAAAAAAAAATCGATCGTTAGAAATACTACAGCGCGTCAGATTAAGGTAAAGTGGGTTAATAACATGCTGAAAAGTGTGCATTTCAATAATCTGACGATTTAAACGTGACGTAAGGGAGTGGGAGGGACACAAAATTGCAAAAAAAAACGTCACCTTTACGTTCTTGAGGGCGGTAGGTTTTATTATTTTGAAGGAAATAATTCAACAATAACGGTTAAAATATAATTTGCCGATTTGCACAAACCGAAGTAGCACAAATCGTCAGAAAAGTTTAAGGCCTGCAGCTACTGAGTTAGAGACTGAAATGACATTTTTAACGGCAAGCAATAAAAACGTATGTCCTGAAGATATTTTACGTCGCCTGAATTTGAATACTGGAGTAGCTTTTGACAATGTCGATCGCTTTGTCGAAACACTGAATGGTAAAAACACTATAAGACACGGTGGGGATAATTTATAAAGATGTTATTTAGAATGAAGATACGATGTCTGTCATAACTCCAAATGTCTGTGTAAATGAAAATTCAACTACCAATCAAATTAGACTGTTCATGGCAATTTTTCGGAATCATCTATGCAAGGAACTTATATACTAACTGGAATGATTACGACCAAAATTTTGATACAAAAAACCATTTGAAAATGAACTTTATGTCAAACGTGTAGAGTTCGTATTACTTTAATTAATTCAAAGGGGGAAGAAAATTTCAGAGCGAGAAAGCCACCAGAGTGGATTGTGTCCTTGTCTAACAATTGCCAGTAAACAAAAATATAATATTAAAATATATTTTTACTTTTTTTTTAATAGTAATCGGAAATCACGTTGATAGCTAAACTAGCACATAAATCGTAATGGGATTAATTTAATATTCAAATACTAAATATTGAAATAATAATTTCTTGCGAAATAAAGTAAGCTAAATTAAATTATTTATGAATTAAGTTATTTCTGAATGGCAACATAGATGACCCTCATATAAACAAACAATATGGCCGAGACAATTTCGCGCTGAATTCATATGATGAAATGAAAAATTTTGAGTTATCAAGTTCTTTTTACATTACTTAAGTGAAACCTTCCTCTTTAAATATCGTGAAATCGAGTTGTGTGAAGGGGTGTAATAGTGAAGGGTTTGCTGGATGGAATTCATTTTTTCAGGTAAGTTCTTTTAACTTTGTTTACAAATTACCACTAGGGTGACAATGTTCTAGATTTGTAAACGGGGATCATGAAAATATTGTAAAGAATACGCTTTTTCTATGATCCATATCGGTATTTATAATCTTGTGCAAATGCGTACAAAATACAAAACATTGTCATTTATAATGCAGTAGCAAAACTTAATAAATTACTTAATTTTATGTTATCAAAAAAAACTTCTTGAAGATAAACATTTGAATTCTATCTTTACTTTTATACACTATTTGTTACTTTTTTATATACTGTTTATTGTTTGTGTATTAATAATAATGTTGTTTTGTTTCCATGCAGACTCCCTAACAATGAGAATCTAGAGCAACGGTGGCTTGAAGTTGTCCCTTTAAAGAAGAAGTATTCAACCTATTGCCTAGTTTGCAACCGTCTTCCATCATCAGCATCTTCGTACTTAAATTTAAGATTACTGACTCATACTAAAAACCAACAATAACATAAAACCATAAGTTTTATGTTATCGTTGGTTATTTTTGTCAGAGAAAAGCGTCTTAGAGTGCCAGCAAGAAGGTGATCGTCTTTTCCTGGCTAATTAATTTTTTTTTTTGTTTTTTTTTGTTTTATGTCATAATATTGAATCTTTTCGCTTTGGGGGTCAGAATATAATATTTGTGATAATTTTTACTCGGAAAGATTTAGATTTTATGTATTTTGTATGTTTTTTTTTGTTATACATGATTGCGGTTATGTGCTATTGCCTACTTTTGTTATGCATTTATATGTATAATCTCGCTTCAATAGCATCAAGAATATTAGTTTAGCCCTCAGACAACATGCTCCATCAGACGCAAGTGATTAATCTGATTCTGAATCAAAATTTCATGATGAATGGACCTAATGAATCGCTATCGAGCGACTA
The DNA here is from genome assembly GCA_963576755.1 of Noctua janthina. Taxonomy (NCBI): domain Eukaryota; kingdom Metazoa; phylum Arthropoda; class Insecta; order Lepidoptera; family Noctuidae; genus Noctua; species Noctua janthina. The sequence continues at coordinate 19,159,653 of OY755058.1, forward strand.
CTGAAAAACATCAAGAACACTATTTCATAAAATGCTGAAACCTTCTGCTTGATATAAATGATCTTATCGAAAGATATACTTACTAACAGATATTTTTGACCAGACCAATTTCTATTCAGTACAGAACTGAGGATGTTTCAGCTACCCACATAATCATGGAAATTGCAAGAGATGCCTTCATACTTAGCTCATTGGTTGCAGAAAATTTATTAATCTAAGGAGGGTTATAAGTTTAAAGCTTTTTAGGAAAAAATCAAATAAACTCGATTTTATTTAGTTTCCGTGCCTGGCGTTGTCCATCACACCGGACATGCTATAAAAAATAAATAAACATGAAGATGTTTTTATCCAATTATTTTTCGTCTTTTTACTCATCATTCTCTTGCCCTTATCCCAATTCATTTGGGGTCGGCGCAGCATGTCTCCTTCTTCCATACTTCTCTTTTTTTCGTCATCTCATCAGACACCTCCTTTCTTGCTATATCATTCTTCACAAAGTTCATCCATTCATTTCTTTGGTCTTCCTCTACTCATATACCTATCCACATTCATACTCTAAACTTTCCTCACCACATTTTTCTCATTCCTTGCATCACGTGCCCGTACCACGACAACCGATTACCACACAACTTTTTAGTCACCGGCGCCACTTTCAAACTTCCTCTTCATACACCGTGACTTTTTAGTCGTCTTACAAAGGTCGTCCACTCAATGTTTCCGACATAAAACAGTTTTAGGCGCGATTCTTTTTTTATTTTCCATAATAGGTACGAAGAAAAATAATAATAAAAAATTGGAGTAAAATTATGAAACATCCTGCTAATTATATTTACGTGTCAAACGGAAGAACAACACCTACCCAGCACTCGAGTACAGTAGATCATCGCTCGCAACAGGGTGTTTTAACTACGTCATGCGTCATAATACTAAATAATATTTTTGTTTTTAAATTATTAAAATCTCATAAATGCCTATTTTTTTATGAATGTTTAGTATTCATTGGATACATGAAGTGGGCTGCCGTTGTAAGACGACTAAAAAGTCACGGTGTATACTCATTTCTTATTTTATCCATTCGCGTAACACCACACATCCCCCTTAGAATTCTCATCTCCGCCACATGCAAATGCCTTTCATTCGTCTCTTTTGTGGGCCAACATTCTGATCCATACAAGACAGCAGGTCTAACCATTGTTTTATAATTCTTCCCCTTAAGTTTAAGGGGAATGCGGGAGTTGCAGATTGTTCCCGTGACCTGCTGCTATTTTCCATCCCGTTTTAATTCTGTGTTTTACACTATGATCTTTTTCGCCATCGCTTTGCACGAGTGAACCGAGATACCGAAAGTCGAAGCAGACAAGAAGAAACGCGTCATCTAGCGCTATAGCTCCAGAACTGGAAAGACCGCCGAAATCGCAGAATATATATTCAGTTTTAGTTCTGCTGATTTTTAAGCGAACATTCTCCAGCTTCTGTTGCCATAGTGAGTACTCCACTTGCAAAGTCCGCTATGTTGAATGAATAATAATGTGGGAAAATCGATTAAAACCTCTAGTGTTAAAATGGAGTTATGAAAATTCATATTACAACACCTTACTGAAAATTATTGTCACAGAGAATTAATTTCTTGTAGTAAATAAAATCCCAATACCATAGTTATCTTTTTATTAGTTTTTAAAATTAAACATAACCACTTTTGCAAAAGTATTTTTAACATAAACAGTTTTGAAATAGTATGAAATTAACATAAAGAATTTTGAAACAGTATCAAAATTAAATCCAAAACCTAAATAATCATCTTACAATAATATTATACTCTTATTTCTGTTTCTTCATCCATTAAAGTTTCCTCAGTATCGGTATCTTCGTCTAAAGCAGCTTCAGTTTGGTTTTCTTCAAGAAATCTATAATATTTTAGACTATCAACCTTAGCCCAATCCTGTCCAAAATGTTGAATCACCAAGTTTCTCACATCATTTAATTTTGCTGGTTTTATAGGAACGCCTAAATTGATCAAAGTAGGTTCAATCTGTTCAAACGATTTACCTCTTTTACAAACATTGCCGTAATTCACCACCTCCGATACATAATGCGGTTCCCGTTTAACGGCGATTTTGCCATTCCTGTCTTTTCTCAAAAAAAACCTCTTGGATGCATTAAATTGGAAATGACAAGATCCAGGCAATTTCAGTACGTCTTTGGTGTTTGATTTCCAATCATAAAAATTGAAATATTTTCTAAAGTTAACTGTAACTTAGAGTTGTTTGAAAGTTAATTATCAATCAATATAGTAAGTTTTGCAGGAGTAGGTACTGAATATTTATCCTAAATTTATGCGTAACGTACGGAGTTTTGATCGCGATTGGTAGTTGCATATAAACAACAAATAAAATGGCCGTACTACCTGATTTTCTTTTTCTTTTTTTAACTTAGCGGTGTTTGCAAGTGGACTACTACTCCAATCTGCTCTGGATCTCGGGTCCACCTTCGCCGACAAGAACAATGTCGTCGGCAAGAAACAGCATGCACCAGGGTGCCTCTTCCTATATGCCCGACGTCAAAGCATCCATAATCAACAGGAAGAGGTAAGGCCTTAAAGCCGACCCGTTGCCGTTGCCAGCCTGCAGCTGACCGGACGTAGGTACAAGATTGACTGTACATAGCACGTATTAACTCTACATACTTCCCAGGTATACCTTTCTCTTTCAAGGCCCACCACAACACATCCCGAGGTGCCCTATATCATACGCTTTCTCTAGATCAATGAACACCATGTGCAAGTTTTTGTGTGCACGTCTGTACTTCTCGCACAATTGATGGAGTGCAAAAGTGGCGTCCATTGTTCCTCGACCTGTCATAAACCCAAACTGGTTTTGGGTGATCTTACTCTCTCTACCTCTCTTACTCTTTTTTCCATCACTTTCTCCCATACTTTCATACTATGTGACATGAGCTTTATCCGCCGATAGTTGTTGCAGTCCTGCACATCACCTTTATTCCTGAAGATGTGCACTAGCGAACTATTGCACCATTCTTGTGGGATCGCTCCTTCATACAACAACTTATCCAAGAATAAAGTCAGCCACATACGTCCGTCTTCTTTTAAACACTTCCATACTTCTACTGGTATTTCATCAGGGCTCATCAGGGCCCAAGGCCTTGCCATTTTTCATACCTTGAACTGTTTTCCTCACTTCATCCATACTAATGTCCCTCACCAAACCCAGATTTAGTTGTACCTCTTTAAGCAAACCGTTCCATTCATTCTCTTCATTCATTAGCTTTTCAAAATAACACTTCATCTCCTTTTTATTTCATCATCTTTAGACAAAACCTTACCAGCGGCGTCTTTCATACACTTTATATGATTCATAACTCTCGTTCTCCTTTCTCTTGCTTTTGTAATCCGGTAGAGCTCCTGGCCTCTAGGACTGTCCAGTAAGTCATATAACTTCAACACCCCAATCAAAAAAAGTCTATCAAAAAAAATTGATTTTTGAACTTTTTTTCCACAGCCAATTTAAGGGTTTAAGCACCTCCACGATCCCCGTACTATTCAATCCATCCATCAGCACAATGTTTTGAGTGCGTTACATTGAGTCCTACCGTAAAACGTGATTTTGACCCTAAAAAAAAAAGTCGTTTCCCAGCAATACTTTTTGCGTACTTAATTTGGAATGCAGAATTCTTGGTTAACGGCGTCGTGAAGGGTTCGTTTACACCCTGTATACTAAATGTAAAAGTTCAAAATTACTTTGGGATTTATGCTTATGAACAGGAAGGAGAAAATGTAGTTGCGGATAAGTGGCCAGAGCATTGTGCAACCAGAGGCTCTCAAGAAATTATGTCCTCACTGCACTACTTTCTAGAAGATTCCGTGCCAGATACCGTCAATCCCTATGTGTTTTTTTGCGACTCTTGCTCCGATCAAACCAGAAACTGGAATGTTTTGCACTTTATGATGTTTTTAGCTAATAAATCACCATATTATTATCTAGAAATGATCACCATGCACTATCTCGTCAGTGGCCATTCGTTCCTCCATCCATCAACAGTTTTATTTGACATTACCACACGTTCCTAGAAGAATGCTGCAATCAGGAAGCACCTACGGGAAGCACTAGATGACCTACCTACCTACCTACATTGTTAGTACTCGTACATTTGTGACCCGCCATATAGTGATCTAAATGATTTGTTTTTCGTAATTCTAGCAATATTCGCTTTATTAAATAAAATATAGTGATAGAACCTAGAAATGTAGGATTCCGACGTAAAAAAAATTTCAGCGAAAATTGGTTTGAATAAGATTTGATGTTTAGTTTTTGAGATATGGGACTTTTCCATCAAACTGCAGTGGTAACTTTGTCTTTCATTAAAAAACAAATTTAGTTTTGCTTTTGAATGTAATACACTACAACTTTAAATATGAATGAGTTTTCAAAATATTTTTATTATAATGTTTGGTGCTACGGAACCCTGTGTGCGTGTGAGGACGACTAGCTCTTGGCCGGTTTTTTATTTAAAACTCATCAGAAGTAACTACATTTAATTAAAAATTGTAATAATAAGCTTAAATTTTTAACAGTAACGCCAAACACGTTTCCTTAATGTTCTCAGAAACATACTGTTCCTTTAATCACTCTGGTTCCAACGTCGTCAATTCACTTCCATTCCGATCCGCTGCAATGTGATCAGTAAGAAGTGGAGGAAACCTGTAAGAACAAGCTGTTGAGTGGGTGTAGTTACTTCTTTAGGTATCTAGTAGGAAGTTTAACGATCCAGTAAGCCAGCCAGCTGCGTGACTAGGTGTGCAGCGTACCCGCGTGTCCGCGCGCGGGCTAGTAGTCCCGTCTGCGGCGGCGGATGCGGCTAGTCGCGTCACTTGCGCCGATTAGGTAATGATGCTGGACATTGCTGACTGGCCTGCTGCAATTAGCCCCGCTCCCCGCGCCCTGCGCCAGCCGCCACAGACACTAGCTCAGGTGACACGGAATAGAGAAGGTTCGAGTAAAAAAGCTGGTGCCTACATGTACGTCTTGCTTATGCTTCACATCATTCGTAAAGTAAAGTTAAGGAAAAAATAAATACAGGGTGGAAGCGACATCGACGCACAAACGAATACCACGGTTCACTAGGTACATACCTTAAAGTTCTGTTTTTAACACTTCGATCTATTTCGCTATCGCATTGCACGAGTGAACCCAGATACCGAAACGCGGAGCAGACTGGGAGGAGCGCCATCTTTGGTTCCAGAACTGGAGAGACTGCCGATATCGCAGAACATATATTCAGTTTAACTTCTGCTGATTTTCAAGCCAACATTCTTCTGCTTCGGTTGCCAATTCTCCAATCTGCTCTGGGTCTCAGGTCCATCTTCACCGACAAGAACAATGTCGTTGACAAACAGCATGCACCAGGGTGCCACTTCCTGTATGTCCGATGTCAGAGCTTCCGTAATCAACAAGAAGAGGTAAGGACTTAAAGCTGACCCTTAATGCAAGCCTACGGCCACACTGATCTCGTCGGTGTTGCTGGCAGCTAACCAGACGTAGGTACAAGACGGACTGTACATTTCACGAACTATCCCTACATACTTTCCAGGTATACCTTTCTCTTTCAAGGCCCACCACAACAAATCCTGAGGTACCGACCGCGACGCGACGTGTGTCACCCTTCCACGACGCGACGTAAGTTTGTTCGGAATGTCGCTAACCGTATGCCACTGTATTTGCCGCTGCATGTGCTGTAGCCTGATGTATGAAGTTCTAGTAAAAAACAATGCGGAAAAGCTCGAGTTGAAGCTAAAGCGTCGCTTTATCCGGAGGCTGGCTAAGACGTGTCTGCTGACCTGGCAGCGAGCCTAAACAGAATTCAAAATTCTTACTACTTAATTAATTAAAACAATTCAATGCAAAATAAATGTAAATAAGAGAACTGGTATTACATACACAGTGCGGTGCTATGATCCGTATGCGTGGCGTGTGTATTTAAGTAGGTACCTATGTAACGTTCTTCATTCATGTTGTGTTGTTTTTTCATCTATTGGTTGACGTTCATTGCAATTTGTTCAGGACAAATTGTAAACATTCAGCCTCCTATCAGTAGGTATGAGTTGGAAAAAGGCTACGGCTGCGTTCCTACCTACTCATAGAACTGGTGAACTTAAGTTGATAGTCAAACCTACAAAGAAGCCAAGAAGTTAGGTACACACACAGCGCAGTTGGAGTGTGGTTGGGCGCACGGGGGCGTACTGGGCGGCAGCACGCGGGCGCGCTGCGCCAGCGCCGTGCGCCGCAGTCCGCCCGCGACGCCGCTCCGTGCTACACGTGTGCCGGCGACACACAGCGACCCACATGACAGACGGTCAGTAACCACGGTGTCGAGCCGCAATTTTTGTGTATTATGAATTTAAAAATATCTCACGAGCGACCACGCGGTCGCAGAGCGGGGCGCGGCACGACGCGAGGGGCGCGGGCCCCTCACCCGCCGCACGCCCCGCGGCCGAGCTCGCTGGCGGGGCCACTCACGGCAGCAGGCGCGAGGCACCGCACCGTCCGCGCAGCAGCAGCGCGCTCGCGCTGACCCTGCTCGCGCTATACGATTATACGGCCTCTATCTGTAACAGGAAGAAAGATAATATTGTTCACTAATAATACTTTTAGTTAACGAGTTTTAATCGCACTTTGTTTGGGATGTAGGTACATTTTGTGCCAATACATCTGCACAGACTCAGCAAGAATGGGGAATAGGATCGTATGTATTTATTTATTTCAAATAAAAAGTTATATAGTTACTTTTTAACATTTTTAACAAATAGCTAACATACCACAGTATCATAGGTACGCATAAAAATAAGAAGCTAACGTAATGATAACTATTTTAGTTACTCTCTTGTACCCGCCGCGCGCCTTTGTTGTCCTCTTCCTCTAGTCTCACATAAATGATTAAGTTAAGATTAAGTACCTACCTTCTAGATATCAAATAAAATTATTTATACCATACCTAGGTATTAGTACTATAATAACTTACCTAGGTATTTTAGTAGTTAAATTCCGAAACACAATATATTCGTAAATAGGTGTGAAATAATTTACATCGTAATAAGTTTTGGGTATTTATTCGGTGAGCGCTACCGGCTCACCGCGTGCCGCCGCCGGACTCAAAGTCCGACCAGCAGTGTGAGTGTGTGAGTGGTGGCAGCCTGGCGGCTCAGTTTGTACAAACGTTCACGTCGTTTACTCAGCTCCATCGTTCATTGAGTAAATACATTTGATAATTGTCAAATGCGTACCTAACGAACTATCTGACAATTTCGTTCGTACTAGTGGTACATAATACAGCACGATGTTCACTGGACGATGGTTGGCGCAGTGAACACGCTCACGTCTGCACTGCCTCCGGCCGCCACCGCGCGGGACGCCTATCCAGTAGCGCTGTTGAGCAGGTCTGCAGCTCTGCAGCTCCGCAGGTCTGCAGCATTGCTGCTCCGGGCAGAACCGCCGCACGCCCGCGAGCAGGCTGTTGCCACCGCGCCCCGGCAGCCGCGCGGTGCCACTTACACAATCACAATTCTGCTTCGGGAGTAACAATAACTAGTAGGTAGTTACGATTTGCCCATAAAGATCTCATTAACGTCTATGGCTAATGAGATGTTTAAGGGCAAATCCCCTGCGAGTGGATTTACCTAGAATTTTGCAGAATAAATTATTAAGCAAAACTTGAGGTAGGCCTGTACGTTTACGTTGTAAGCGTGGCGGCACATGCCACACGGAAGCACACGTTGTACACAATGTTGTATTACAATTATACAATATTAATATTATTGTTAAACACAAATTTTATTTTGCGGTCGGACCGGCTAGGCGGATCCGTCACATCTTGACGCCACACGATGAATATGAGGTGCTGCGCAGACGGTGGACAATGTGCAACAACTAATCGACGTTGACCGAAAAAATAACACGACAACCAACAGACTGGATTAATTTCTACGGTCATTTTTGCCCGACGGACGAAATTAAACAGTCCATTGTCTGCTGTACAGTGCAAGCACAGCACAGTTTTCATATCAATATGTCAGCATTTTACCTGCGCTGGGCCGGCCAATTTAGTACACGAATAGCATTCATACCGCGAGCACTCACCTATCATTCAATCATACTTTTATCAATCAATCAATAATCAGTGTATCAATCAGCATCAACTCAAGGTGTAATGTCCCTAACCATACATCTTAATGGTCCTTCGAGTCGGATAGGCGGGATCAAATCACGTTGCGAACATAATAGTGGTTGTTCCTGAAAAAACGACCTGTGTACGAAGATCACCGTTCTACCAACATCATCAAGCCATCGACTGCTGGCTCCATCATCACATATTGTGCTTTGCTCTTCTTTCCGTGGTTGCGAATCGGTTCAGCCGGCTTCCCAAAAGTGGGTCTAACCGGTTGGATCGAGAAGGCGCTAATATCGCGGAGAGTTCGCAATAGCACTTCCTGTTGACTAACGGTCAGGAATATAATCAAGAAAACTATCAACCATGAATCCAACAATGGAGAACGTTTTAGCAAATCAAGATCAAATCATGCAAGCTATGGAGCAGCTATTAAGGAACTTCAAGAAAAAAGTATCGGAACATCAGCCTAATCAGCCCTGAACGTGAGCGACTACCTCAAGCTCCTCACGCACGATCATGGAGCGTGCAACTGTGTACAGTGTACAGAACAACTATACCCGCGTCGCACCGGCAACAAGCACTTCTCCCTGTCTTATAACCCAAGGGTTCATTAAGTGTTGGATCACTCTTTATCTCCCATCATTAAGGAGTGGAAGTTCGTGAAACCTATCGCCATATTCACTGAAGGAACAGCTACAAATGAAGAGCTATGCCGCTGATAGTAAATTCGAGGTTTAAAAAACCGGCCAAGTGCGAGTCGTCCTCACACGCACACAGGGTTCCGTAGCACCAAACAAATAAAAAATATTTTTTTAAGACTTACTCATGTTGTATTGTATTACATTCAACTGCAAAACTAAAATGTTTTTCATAGTATGTTAATGAAAACAGTTACTCCTGTAGTTTGATGAAAAAGTCCCATATCTCAAAAACTAAACATCAAATCTTATTCAAACCAATTTTCGTTTAAAGTTTTGTTTGCGTTATACAATCCAAATTTTTTTTTAGAAGTTTCCTCCTCTTACTTTAGAAGTTAGAGGGCACATATTTTACCACTTTGGAAGTGTCTATCTATCAAACGATTGACTTTGAGAAAAAATGGTTTTAGAAGGCTCAATGTCTTTATTAAAGACCTGTCTGTAGACAACCCGCACGATAGGCTTGATAAAAAAAATAATTTATTGTTTCAGTTCCATTTATGTCCCCCTTCATTTTTTTTTATTTTTGATTTTTGTATATAAATCGTAAAGCGGTTCATAGAATACATCTACCTACCAAGTTTCAACTGTACATTCCTAATAGTTTCGGAATAAAGTGGCTGTGACATACGGACAGACAGACATGACAAATCTATGAGGGTTCTGTTTATTGCCATTCGGCTACGGAACCCTTAAAATGGAGAGGTGTGCAGGTGAAGTGTGTGTGCGCGGAGTGCGGGGCCAAGCCAGCCAAGGCTCGTGGGCGCGGTCGTGTTAGTCGATCTCGAGTGTCGACCTCTCGCCGCGCTCTACCACATTAGCATGCGACAACTGCCATGTATAGATATACTTATCTATATCGATTCCGTGCGCATATTATTACTATTTAAACATCAAATACTTATCAAGATAGTTTCGGAAACAAGTTTGAACGTCAGATCAAAGTTCGCCCCTCCACCCGGAGGTGTAGGCACATTTGTACAAGGCGCTATTATTAGAAGCTCAGATGAACTAAGTAAATAACTTTTCGGGTTTGGTTTCAAAGGTTTTCACAATAAAAGCGACTTCAAAACAAGGTGATGTACCGAAAAAGTGCACAATGTAAAAAACAGGCCAAGAAGTATTCCCTAAAAAAACGCTAAAAAAACACGTTTCTTGTATTTTTATCCTTTAATTATTTATACTTTATTTTTATTTTATTATTTGTTTTTATAGCGGCCATATTAACTGCATGACACTCTGTGTGAAGACAAAAAAAACAGCTATCTCCCTACTTACAGTTCAAAAGATAAACAGACAGCGAAGCCTTAGTGATAGGGTCCCGAATTCTACCTGGCACCCTTTGGGTACGGAACCATAAAGAGATTCCTGACGAATTGAGAACCTTTACCATTTATGAAGATGGTTCAAAATTTTAAAAATTCGTTCATAAACGATATCCCGGCTACCTACTGAAAAAATACGCCCTAAAAAGTACAAAACTAGAAAATATTCTCGTCTGAAATTGTTATGTACAGACGCCAGCATGTCAAGCTACTACAATCTGTCAAATTTATTTCATAGATTTTCAACTTTATCGCTAAAGCATTAGGTTCAAGGTTGATTGGGAAAATTTGACAGTTTCGGGTTGCTTGATGTGCTGGCGTCTGTACATATCTACAAACCATTAAATATTTATAGTCTATTAAATAAACAACTTACTCGTTTGTATATTGTAATGTATTTAATAAATATTCATAGTGGTGTTCAGAGGATAGCCGTAGTCGTATGCCACTTTGCCCTAAAGTTTATGATTCCTTCCTACTATTAGAATGAATTGTTGTTTTAGGGTAGATGGCATACGACCACGGCTATTTAATGTGACATCACATTAATTAGCCTTTAACCAGCGCACAATCAAGACGCTTCCAACGATTCCTCATTTGTCAAATTATGACAAGTAGTTCAGAAGTTATGAGGGAACAGATGAACATACATACTTACTTTTTACCCGCCTACGGCGAAGCAAAAAGGAGGGTTATGGTTTTGACCGTTATGATATCAATGAAATTAAATGAACTTCGAGGGCTGTATTGATGATTTCAATGAAAAATGGGCGCCGCTATTATGCCAAAATTGTTTTCACAAAAAAAAGAGTTTATGTTGCAGACACAGTACAGGGCGTGGAAGGCGCGGGCGCGTGGCTGCGGCGCTGGTGGCGCGCGCTGCTGGCCGAGCTGGTGGCCACGGCGCTGCTGGTGTGGCTGGGCGTGGCCGCCATGATGCCGGTGCGCGGGCCCGGCTCCGTGATGCTGGCGCATCCCGCCATGGCCTTCGGATTCGTGGTGATAGGCAACGCGTGCGCCTTCGGTCCCGCGTCCGGCGCGCACATGAACCCCGCGGTGACCCTGGCGGCGCTCCTGGCCGGGCGCCTAGGCGCTCTGCCGGCGCTGGGCTACGTGCTGGCGCAGTTGCTGGGCGCCACGCTGGGCTTCGGCGCGCTGCTGGGCACCACTCCAGCGGCGGTGGCGGCGTCGCCCGCGGGCTGCACGCTGCCGGCACCGCACGTGTCGGCGGTGAGCGCGGCGCTGCTGGAAGCGGCGCTGACGGCGGTGTTGGCGCTGGCGTGCTGCGGCCTGTGGAGCGCGCACGACCCCGCGCGCCCCGACCCTGCCGTGCCTATCAAGCTGGGCCTCGTCGTCGCCGGCCTCGTCTACGCGGGGGTAACGTCACATAACATCGCGGTGCCCCGGTGCTACAGTACTCACAATGCTCAATGCGCGCTGTCGCTGTTTTAGGGTCACGCGACGGGAGCCAGCATCAACCCGGCGCGCAGCTTCGCGCCCGCGCTGCTGCACGGCTACTGGGACTACCAGTGGGTGAGTCAATTCGCGACGCGTGGCGCTGCCATTAGCAGCATATAGTCTTCGTTTTTGTTTAGGTACTTACTGTAAACTCCTAAAGGGTCCCGAATATTAATTACCAACCCTGAAATTGCGTAAAACTGTTTTGCTGTAGGTTAGGGGTTTAGAGTAAAGAAAGACGTCTAAGCTTGTTTAATGTCCATAGCTAATACTTAGGAAACCATTTAATGATTAATTCTATTATCTAACAACGAATAAGCTTTATTTAAAGTTCACCTAGGTACTAATAAAAAACTAGTGTGTGGACGTACCTACAGCTACATTTAAAACTGGCCAGTAACAGTCCCCGCAGACTGCACACTCTCTATCAGCCGGTAGATGATGCTAGCTCAGTATGGCGCTCTTATCCCGCGCGCACACTAGCCGACTGTTGGCAGACTCAGACGATAGTTCTAATTAGCAAATTGTTCGACCGCAGTCGACTGACTGTTGGTCTGGTTTGCGCAGTCGTCACCAACCCAACCGCTTAGTTGGCCTATTGTGCGCGCTAGCGATGGCCGACAGGGTCATAAGGTGATATCGCACGATCTCCTACGGGGCCGCTTATGTACTGGCCGGATCCCCGGCGTGGCGCGAGGAGGCCAAGGATCAGGTCGAGAAGCTAGTGGAGCGTCAGATAACGCTGCGTAGCGAAAACTTTTGCACACCGCCTCGGATGTTTGTTTGATTTTATATTTTCCATTACTACAGATGTTATTAATGTGACTTTGTCGACTTATGTAGGTTAATAACGGAATTAATAACGGAATTTAGAATGCAATAGTGAGCGGAGTGACCTCGAAAAATTTAGCAGCCCTCCTTGGATTTGCAAGATTTTTTTTACCATTCCTACATGTGATTTTGTCGTCTTATGCATAAAAGTATGCGAATAACTAAGATTTTAAGTGACTTTATAGAATGCAAGACGAACGTAGCAAGCTCGAAATTGTTTGCGACTCGCCTCGGGTAGGTTAGGTTTTGTTTTTAACAATTAATACTGTTAAATTTATATTTATTAAAGGAAATACATTGATAAAAGATATTTATATTAAGAAACAAAATCAAATTGTTCTCATTAAAACAGTATCCTAGCAACTATACATTTAAATAGCATAGTCATATTAATCTGCCATAGACACTTCACATCCTCGGAAGTTTTTAAAGAATATTATGATAATATATTCTTTATCCTAATGCTGAACTTAATCTATGCAGCCTGGGGCCAAACAGTGGTTTGGTTACCATATCAGCCAACTGCTGCTCCGAAGGAACATGCGTTACGTCGAAGTCTCCGTTGCTAACACATTCTCTTAAAAAAAAATTGTTCAGCTTGATATGTTTGGTGCGCTTGTGATATTCATACTTTGGGTTGTGCGCAAGTTTTACAGCTGATTGATTGTCCAGATTCAGTACTGGTTTCTCAATATTAATCAAGTTGTTAACAATTCAACCATAAAATCTCTTGTGCAGATTCGCTTGCTGCTATAATCTCCGCTTCAGTCGAAGAGATGGAGACTGTCGTTTGCTTCTGGCTTCTCCAGCTAATAGCAGCTCCAGAAAATAAGCACACTATTCCAGATGTCGACCTTCCAGTAGTTTGGTCTCCTGCATGAACTGCGTCGCTGTAGCAGACTAAGCGTGGTGGCGACTTTTCCCTATAGGTTAGCCCATTCTGTTGGGTCCCTTTTAAGTACCGGAAGATGCGTTTTACCAGCATGATATCCTTCTTAGTAGGTTCTCCGAGGTTTCCAGATGCAACACCCGCGGCATATGAAATATCAGGCCTTGTGCCTACTGATCAATATGCCACAGCTTGTCTATATGGGAAATTCGCGTTGACATCCTCTTCCTCTGCCATTTCATTTTCTTTGATGATAGGCGTTGGTGCTGGTTTGCAATTGGACATTCTAAATTTTTCTAACACTTTCTTCGTGTATGCTTTTTGACATAGTGTAAAGGTCATGTCCTTACGGAAATTAATTTCCATTCCAAGGAAGTATGACGCAGGTTTCGTATTTACTTTAAACCTTGTTTTCAATTCTTTGATAAATTTGTCTCCTGCTCTGGTTATATGCTACAAGTCCGTCGTCAACAAGACCAACAAAGACTTTAGATTGTCCTCTAGTTCGAACATATAAGAATGCATCCGCTTCCATCTGTTGGAAATCGGATTTTTTTTAAAATTCAGCAATGCAAGTGTTCCAGCAGCGCGGTGCTTGTTTTAGACCATAGAGGCTGCGTTTCAGCTCGCAGACTCCTTTGGTGCCAACCTGATAGCCATCAGGCTGTTTCATGTAAATGTCTTCCTTTACTGTGCCATTTAGAAAGGCGATTGAAACATCGAACTGATGTAGTTTTTGATTTTGTCCAGCAGCTATAGCAAGCAATGCTCGAACGGTGCTCAAACGAACCACTGGACTGAATGTTTTATCATAATCAACTCCAGGTTTCTGGGAGTAACCTTTGATAACAATTCTTGCTTTATACCTATCGACTGTACCATCAGGATTCATTTTTACTTTATACACCCATTTTGCAAGAAAGAGCTTTTCGTCCTCTGGGTAAATTAACCAGATCCCAGTTTTGGTTGTCATGCAGTGAAGTTATTTCACTGTGTATGGCATCTTGCCATTTTGTTTTGTAAGGAGAATCCATCGCTTCTTTGAAGGTCGATTAAGAGTCAAAAAGATTTTCGATTTCTTCAGCTGCTGCCAAAATAAAATCATCGTAGCACTTAGGATCTTTGACCTGTCTCTCAAAGACCTCGTTTGAATTCTCGCATTTTCTTCTGCATCAGCATCAGGTTCATCATCACTGACATCGGTAAAATATCCGGAAAGAGATTCGTATTCACTTTCATTATTTCTATATTCCATTTGTCGAACGTCGTCAGTGCTATCGACCAAACTTTGTTGCAGCGTTTCATCTTGATCATCTGCCTCAAAATCACTGTCATTTTGCTAATCATCTCCTTCGTGATTGTCAAGATTAATATCCACTCGCTTGCGTGTTGTTTTCTGCGATGACGTTTTATTAGTTTTCACAAGAACAATCTTGTGAAAACTCTAAATCGGTGAACAGTCTGTAGATTGCATTTTTATTCGATTCATCGTAGAACATAGTCTTAAATCCCCTATTAGATGTAATAACTTTAAATGCAATAGCTTTAGATGTTTCTGAGTATCGCGCAAATATGTCAGGAATTGCCTTTGGTGCAAATTTGTGACCGTTAGTGCCTTTCATCAGAACGTAAGTCTTGCAACCGAACACGTATAAATGATTAATACATGGCTTTCCCCCAACCCATCGCTCAAATGGAGTTTGGTTCTGAATGGCGCTGTTTATACTCCTGTTTGATAGGTAGTTTGCAGTGAACACTGCTTCGCCCCAGAATTTGCGCCTGTGCGTCAATCATTATTGCTCTCGCTTTCTCCACAAGGGTACGATTTTTTCTTTCAGCAACTCCGTTTTGGTTTGAGGTATAGGATGCGGTGAGACGTCTCTGTATCCCGCAACGTTTTAGATAAGCGTTGAATTTTTTGTTCACATACTCAGTACCATTATCTGATTGTAAGATTTTTTTTTTTTTTTTATAGGCGTATTGGTCTGCCATAGACACTTGACAAATACAGATTAGAAGCTACTTGACGCCAGGCTCGAAAATAGTAGGAGGTAGGAGGCAATTTGACGCCCAGGGCCATGTCTTGGTCTAAGGGTAAATATGCCACTACTTGTACTTACACTTTATAAGTCCACGCGGGGAAAGCCGCGCGGCGAACACTAGTTAATTAATAAACCTGTGAAGAGTTAATCGGTTTGTTCATGAAAGTTAAAAAAGTGTGTTTGTTTGCACATAGCTTATCTAGACTCGTAAACTACTCAACCGATTTTGATGAAAATTTTACATGTTAAAAGCAAATCAGATTTACTAAAAGCGGCGTTTGCTACCCGCTTGCGTTTTACACTGAATAATTTAATAATTTTTTTTAACTGACGTGCTTACTTAATACCTACTTAATAAAATAAAGTTTACGTTTCTAGTTGATAATTCCGTTTTTAGGTACCATAAGTGACAAACTTGAATATACGGGTAAGTCAGCTGGTGACCATATGGGGTAGTGGATATTCTCTAGAGAAGGGGCATTTTTGAAGATGTATCAATATTAACATGCACTAGCTCTCATTTAGCTGCCATCAAAGCTACTATAGGTGATTGCTCGATAATTATAATGTCGGTTTACATGCCGACTGATTCGACTGAAAACTTGCCTATATTTACAGAGGTTCTACGTGAGGTTAGTGCCGTAGTTGCAAGCGTAGATATTGAGAGTGTCTTTTTATTAGGCGATTTTAATGCGCACCCCCACGAATTGTTTATTAGAGAATTAAATAATTTCTGCAATGACCAATCCTGTATTTGTGCCGATGTAAAAAACTGGGTTACACTTTGTGTAAGCGAAGCTCACAGGTGTAGGAGGTGGCTAGACCACTGTTTAGTGTCGTTGTCTGCTTGGCAAACAATTGGTAAGGTTGCCTACCTTTATTAGGAAGACGTATATAAGGTCTATCTTTTCATTCACGAAATATTTTAAGTGAAAAAAAAATTATTTAAGTGTTTTTTTTTAAGAAATTATTATAATTCTAAAATTTTTTGAGACTTTTTGCATAAAACCTTTACTCCCATATTCTAACAATGACAGTAGGTAAATACGACGTAGTAAACTAGCGTAATGGATGTTTAAAAATAAGGAGCCAGTATTTATTTTGTGGGTCAAGTAATTTTAAATTATTTATTTTTTATAAAAATATACTCAGATAAAAAAAAATCCCTTGAAATGGCTTTGTTATAGCCGTTAGATGATTCCCTGAAAATATTTCGTGTATGAATAGTTAGACCTTATACGACGTGTAACAGATTAAACGCAATTCCTTAAAGTAGTTTGTTCAGAATCGGCTTCTGAATCGATTTCCGTCATAAAAAATAAGTGTTAAATTTTGACGGAAAAATCTTTTAAATAACTTAAATTAGAAACACAGTATCATGACAAATCAATACAATCCTTAATTCAAGGAAATTGAAACCTTAACTCAGAGCAATAAAAGTCACTAAAATGCACGACATTATTTGTAGTTCGCCCATAGCTCGTAATACACACACGTAAATAATATCAATGCATTTTACATTAAAAGTAGTGTGCGTCAAATAAAGTCGTAATTTAAAGGAATTCCAACTTTATCTCCAATGAGTAAGGCTTATTTGAAAACACGACCTAACTTAGTTGGTCATCAGAGTATCCCTACAAAAATAAAATTATTTAATTTGAAGAAATTTAAAACTTATTGCAAAGAGATAAAGCATTTGTCGGCAACTTCTTTGACGGTTATGCGAAATGCCGACACACACGCCGCCGAAACCACGAGTACCTAACATTAAGCCAGTCATCCGCTGGTAGTGATCTGGTGTAGTTGAATTTATTTCCGTGACATTTATGTTTTCGCGCGCGATGGCTTTCCGGTATACCAACATACAATACACGGAGATGGTGAGGACACTGGCTCGCTGTCTTCATAATGTCGCGTTAGCTTGTCGGGAGTTCAATGACCGTTTTGGCTGCAGTGTGAGCGCCAGGACGATGCTGGCTGCAACTCAGCGACTGAGACATCTGGATGCGGAGTAAGGTAGTCGTTGGATAGGTCGCGGAGGACCTGTGTCGTGGCTTCCCAGATCGCCTGACTTAACACCATTAGGCTTTTATTTGTAGGGTCGCATAAAATCGCTCGTGTACGTCAGTCAATCTACAAGTGTCGAGGAACAGTGACGGTGAAAAGTGATACTGAAGTGCTTACAAAATTGAAATACAACTTAAGAAAGCGTGCAAATAAGTGCATAAAACAAGGCGGTGGTCATTTTTAAACTTTAATGAAAGTGAATCGCAGAAATAGTGCGAATTAATAACCTAAGTGTAAAGTGTAAATAGTTCAGTTCTGTAAGTAAGTACCTACCTACTTCTACCTATCAATACGATTGTACTTGAAAGCTCAGGACGGCCTTCATCAGAATTATTCATCGTGCAGCGTGGGTATGTGGGTAGTCCGAGTAGGGTCATTTGAATTAAAAACGTTGTTTTGGAAACTTAAACGAATTTACTTGAAATAAAACTAAAATTACGCATCTACCAATGCTTGTATTTTCCGAGAGTTAGGTCTTACCTCGCCAGCTTGAAGGGAATATCCTAGATATTCTATTCTTTGGGTCATAAATTTACATTTTTGGAGGTTGAATGTAAATCCAGCCTCCGTTAAGGCACTTAAACTATCATCTAGACGCTGCAAACCTTTTTTTTTTTTTCCGGGTGGGAAATCATCAAGTGACCCCCCCCCCCCACTCTGGGCGGAGCGCAAGGGAGTGTCAGACTTGTACTGACTAAAACCCATCCATGTTCCTTGTTTGCCCTTTGTGTTCCAGGGCCACGGTATCTCTTTCGAACAGTCCCGCAGCTCTGGCAGGCATGGCCCATGCGGACCCCTACTCGGTTGCTGACATCGCTTTGAGGCGCGCGTGGAATACGAACGCGTCGTCGACACGGCCTGCCGTCATAAGACGGCCGGACGGCGAGCTAGCCCATAACTCGCCATCCACAAGCCCGCGCCTACGGTGGCCGGGAGTCACCACGTGACCCCGACGCCCAGGGCGTCTCCTGCAGCGGCTGGGACGTGAGGTTCTTTCCCTCTCACGTCCCGCCACCTCCTTCACTAGCAAGACTGCTTCGCAGAAGGTGGTGACGGCTTCCCATTCCCTCTCGCTCCGGACCATGGCTTGAACCAGGGCCGGACGCGAGAGACCGCCGCCGCCAATATCCGCTACAAGGACACGGCGGTGCTCCGCCCAAGGGGGGCAGACCTCTACGGTGTTCTCCACCGTGTTCTCCGGAACGCTGCAAACCTTCAGTGATGGCAGTCAAGTAGCACAAAACATCATCCATATAAATGAGTGGTTTGTCTTTTAAGTGATTCAAAGCCCTAGTTATACATCTTCAGAGATGTATAACTAGGGCTTTGGGTATATCAGTATACTGAGGGAGCGTTTCGCAACCCAAAGGCCATAGCAAGATACTCGTATTGCCCCTCAGGTGTAACGAATGCGGTCTTTTCTATGGAATCAGGGTGCATCAAAATTTGGTGGAACCCTGACGCCATATCGAGGGAGGAAAAATAGTTAGCCACAGTAAGCTGATCTCTCTGCTCCTCAATACGTGGCAGAGGGTAGTGTCCGGATCGCGTATTGGAATTTAATTCTCGATAGCCCACACACATCCTATACGAGTTGTCCTTTTTCTCAACTAATAGTATTGGACTAGCAAACGGGGAAGAGCTTTCGCGAATGACCCCAGCGTCAAGTAGTTCCTGAACCTTTTCCCTGGCTATAAGTTTTTCCGCCGGCGCTAGGCGATAAGGGCATCGTTGTACGGTTTTGTGAGGATCTATTAAATTAATTTGACATTCGCCTGTCGTTACTCTACGGGAGGGAAAACCTTCGGTAAAATAATCAGAATATTTGTTTAAGATCGATATTAGAACTTCCCTATTCTGTCCTAGCAAATCCGTGTTGATCTTAGTAAAATCCGGCTTATTTGGTCTTAAAACACAAAAGTGGCTCGTTTTCTTAGAAAAGAACATGAGATTATCATTATCGATTTTAACACACAAGCCTTGATCAAAAATATCCCTCCCGACTATGATCGGATCAGAAATAAGCCTCTCAGGAACTACGTGAAAACTCAAATTAACTGAAAGTTTATCAATGACTACATCGCTTTGAATTTGAGTGGTACAGTAGACGCCCAAAAGTGCACTACCATGCTAAAGATTATATTGCTATGAACTGTGCGAGCGCGATACAGCAGTGTGTGTGCGTGTGCGTGTACGAGTGATGTCTCAACATTCCACACATAACACACACTAATGAACTGTCGCCACACTACGCGAAATAGCATTATATTTCTGTTGCATTTAGAATACACATCATAGTGATGACCTGTTCTTAACATTGCATTGTTAAAATTCGCGTAGTATTAACATGGGTTGGTAGCTGTTTGGGCTGAGCATGGGTTCACGATCAATGAAGTCCAAGTTCGAATCCATGTTATTACAATGTGTGGCTGTTTTTTGTTTTTTTGTATATTTATATTTTAAGCAGAAAGTCGTTAGGTATTTATGTTTATTTATAATGTAGTCATGCTTATTATTTATTTTTTACAAGAAGTTAAATATTAGATAGTTATTGTATTATTATTTAACCTCATTAATTGATTTTTATTTTATGTTTTCGGTGTTGAAAGGTGGAAATAAAAAAATCATGCTGAATGATAACAAAAATGTTTATCCGTTTTATTTATTTATAAAATTAACAAACTTTTATGAGAATTGTGACGTCACATTCCTATCTAGGCAAAAAAAAGTTCTCTTATCACCGTTCATAAGATTTTTTGTTGTATACCCACTTAGTCAATTCATAATAAGAATAACATAACACGGAAAGGATATTCTAATAAAACAAAAATATCTGTTGGTACCCGCTTATTATAGGTATCAGTATTGAGCAGAGTTCATTGAATACTAATATATGAGTTAGACTTTATGTACGTGTTTTTTTTATGTAACGTCACATTGAATGTATTAAGGCTATAGCTTAAGTGTTCATTTTCTTGACGAAAAGAATATTGAAACTAAACCCCAATTTAAGATCATTAAATTTAAAATTTATTTCTTAATTTTTTATTTTTTATTTACGGTTATGTTAATATTACTAAATATTTAGTTACCCGGTCTACTTATTAAATTAAGTATTATTATTTTTTCGCCATAAATTAAGTCTTCCTTTTGGCAAGACTTGAAAGTCTTCTCGTCAGAAAATACAGTCACCTCCCAGTTAAAATCTAAATAATCTCAAGCAAAACGTAGTCTTTCCTCCCTGTGTTTTTGTGTCAAAAATGGTTTTTACCTGGCTTCTGATGATTTAAACCTTCAGCATTGACTGCATGGCGAACAGTCTGTAATGTAGTATCCAATTGCTCTGCAAACATTATAGTTGGAATGAAACCATTTGTTTCATATTCTTCCACCATAAAAGGTCGCTGAGTCGGGTTAGTAAGCGGCGGCCTTTCACTTCTTAGACGACTCTTGAGACTACCTTCTTCCTCAAACCTCTTTACCCAACGGCTAACAGAATTTCTAAAAAAAAACAAAATATGATTACACACTTGCAACTTGCAATTTATTTAATAATAAGAAAATCACACACCACAACTATCATCATAATAATTATAATTTTTAAAAATAACTTACACATTTTAAGCCAGTTTTAGTTGAAATTTGAGAAATATTAAGCCCATTTTTAGGCAAAGTGACAATATTTGCCCTGTCATCAATACTAATATTAGCTTGCATCTTGAATAAAGACAATCAAACAATACGCTAATCGTAATAATAACACAAACGCTCGTGACAAAGTTCACCAACTAACAACGTCATAACTAACTACTTTGTTCAATCCAGAAGTTTATTTTGTTTCACATTCACCCTCATCTTTTTTGTTAATAATAAGTTCCAACTAATATTTAGAAAAACATATCTCATCGGGTCTAACGTATCATTTATAATTAAAACACAAAAAGTGTAATGTCACTTGGGTTCGAACGCAGGCTACACCGTGCGAGACATTTTATCTATAGCGTTAACCGCTAAGCCAGATAGACACATAATTGTTAGTCTGAAATTAAATATCACTAACTTAATACTCCGTCGCGACATGACAGGCTTGTCACTAAGGCAAATGATCATTATATCGAACTCTTTCTGACTAGATAATTATGAAAGAGTGCGATATACGAGATCGTGTATGTGTGCAAAATGTTTGTTATGGAAAAAGGTCGTAAGTGCGACTTGTTTTGATGCGATCGTTTTGTGAAACTGCTACTGCACTTATGGTCTCTACTGTACATGAATATCTTAACCGCCTATGCCACTCAGGTAAACGAGGTTTTTACGCACAGTACCCGCAAGTTTGTCACAAAAGCTTTCCTTCAGAAGAGAACATGATGATCCACTATCAAATAAGAAAGGAACTCGCTCACCAGAAAATGTCTCCAAGATGCTCCTGGAGGGGCGGTGCTGACACTGATGGACCTCCTTGACTGCAGCTTCACTGCCGTTCTCCTTGTCTGGACATACGGTCGCCACGTGCCCAGGCTGACCACACTTGTAGCAGGTCGGGGTCGTCCTTTTCTCCACGGCTCGCGAGGAACTCGAAGTATCTTGCGTCTTCGTTCCAGTTTCGTCCCGACGTTTTCTACAATCGGCGATACGGTGTCCGGTTAACCCACAATAGTGACATTTTCTGGTGAATTTCTCCGATCATACGAGCACGTTTTGCTTCAGGTTCTTGGACTTCGGTATCCATGCGTCGCTTAAGTGATACTCCGCCAAGTACTCGAAATAACTGAGCTCGAGTCGTTATACGTCGTTATACGTCGTTCGTACGTTTTTTTCACGGGTGACCACTGAAAATCAGCGCTGTGTTGTGGCCCCCCCATAGCACAGCATCATGCTGAGTGGTAACCTGCTTGTCGCAGTCACGACGTGCAAGCTGTTAACTTTCTTTTTTTTTTTGTTCCGTCCTGTTGAATTTATAGTTTATTGTTTATTTTTTGTAATTTTGTATGATGCATGTCATGTCCCTGCGACAAATAAATATTTTTTCTTTCTTTCTTTCTTTCTTCTTTCTTTCTTCTTTTATTGTTTATGCGTTTAACTCGCGAAGCTGTCCTTCTGACACAACACTGATATCACAAATCCACCTTCTCAGGCATCATACTTTCAGGTATTCGTTCGATGAAATTCCATAACCGAAGAGCAGATTCAGACGCAGTCTCTTTAGCGCCTATTTGGAACCGTAACAACACTTCATCGAAATAGTCTTGCAGAAGTTTAGGTATTGAAAATCTTGCAATTAGGATTTCTTTAACTGATTCCCATGTAATAGCTTCTAAATTAAGCTTCGTTAAACACGCTGCTGCACTACCTTTCAGCGCCTCCGTCAACGCCATCAGTAAATTAACACCTTCCAGATTTTTATTTTGCACAATGAAATCAGTCACTTTACACCATCCATCAATGTCCGAGTTGGGCTCCTCTGGATCAAACTTCAAAAGAATTGTACGATTTGTACTCAGCAGCGGTGTTTGTTGGGCTGCCAAAACTCGAGAAAGCAACACTTCCATGCTGCTTAATAGCTTCTCAGCAGTTCTAGAATCCGATTGCTTTGCTTCATTCTGCTTTCCATCGGATCCCACTTCTGATGAAAGCTCAGGACGGCCTTCATCAGAATTATTCATCGTGCAGCGTGGGCAGTCTGAGTAGGGTATTTTGAATTAAAAACGTTGTTTTGGAAACTTAAACGACTTTACTTGAAATAAAACTAAAATTACGTAACAATAATCACTTAAGCTCTAATTAACACTCAATCACTTGAAAAAGTACTTTGAATAAGACGATGGATAGCGATTCGTCAAAAGCGTGGTGCGCTTGCGACCGCTCTATCGGATCTGCCGTACCAAGCTGGCCGCCCCGCTACCATCGACTCGACGCTCCGCTAGAGTGACAGTGACAAGCTGTCACTCTTGACATTGGCATCCTAATGTGCGCCGACATATTCTTAACACTGTAAATATTATGATTCAAATCGTTTAAACACGCCGTCTTTGAATATTTTTGTAGTACAAACAATAAACTGTACCTAAACACAACTTATCAGAGGGATCGAGGGATTCGCGGGGGTACGATCTCGAAAGATAAAGTCGCTGTTTTAAATGCATCCCCGATACTAAGCCTAAAGTCTTAGATTCGTATTGATAATTTCACTTACTAGAAAACTTTGTTCATTGAACTAATGCCTACAGCTATGGTCAGCTGGCGGGCGCTCGAGTGTGCGTGTCGTGTCGGCTGCTAACATTGCATGAGTGTGTGTGCGATGCACATAAGTTTTGCGTTTAGTAAGGATAACTATTTTATAAAAAATTACTAGGTTTGGTTTAAATTTATTTAATTACGGATGTTGTTTAAAACTTATAATTTAATATTCTAATTGGGGTGTCTGAAGTATTGCGCTTAATCTGTAACACGTTGTATATGTCAGACCACTTACCGATTTACATTAATTGTAACTTGAATATCATCATCATCATTTCAGCCGAAAGACGTCCACTGCTGGACATAGGCGTCCCCCAAGTGTCGCCACATTGACCGGTCCCTTGCGAATCGCATCCAGCGGATCCCTGCAACCTTCACCAGGTCATCGGTCCACCTAGTGGGAGACCTTCCAACGCAGCGTCTTCCGGTTCGCGGTCGCCACTTCAGAACTTTTTCCCCCCATCGGCCATCCATTCTACGAGCAACGTGCCCTGCCCACTGCCACATTACCCTTTGGGTGACTTTAAGCCTTCTAATGAGGCCCATTGTGAGCGACCATGTTTCGGTCCTGTGTGTAATCACTGGCAACACACACTGGTCATAGACCTTCGTCTCGAGACACTGCGGTAAGTTGGACGAGAAGATACCACGCAACTTCCCGAACGCTGCCCAGGCGAGTTGGATTCAAAGATTGATCTCTTTTTCGAAGTTAGACCTACCTAACTGGACCGTTTGACCCAGGTAGACATAATCGTCTACAACTTCGAGTGTAGAATCTCCGATCTTGATAGGAGTGGGTGTTACATGGGCATTCAACATGACTTTGGTTTTATCCATGTTCATTTTAAGACCCACTCTTTCGGAAGCTCTACTGAGGTCATCGAGCATTGTACTGAGGTCCTCCATGGTCTCAGCCATGACCACTATATCGTCGGCAAACCGAAGGTGAGAGATATACTCGCCATTGACGTTGTTGCCTAGCCCTCTCCAGTCCAGAACCTTGAAGACATCCTCCAGTGCAGCGGTGAACAGTTTCGGAGATATGACATCTCCCTGTCTCACACCTCGCTACAGAAGGATAGGTTCCGAGGTCTGGTCTTGAAGTCGGACTGACATGGGGGCATTATTGTACAAACACTTCAACACCTCGATGTACCGATAGTCGATTTGGCACCGTTGGAGAGACTGCAGTACAGCCCAAGTCTCGATCGAATCGAAGGCTTTGTTGTACTCCAAAAACGCTTAGCAGAGAGGCAGGTCTTCGGTCTCCTGTATAACCTGCCGCAGCGTATGTATGTGGTCTACGGTGCTAAAGCCTTTTCGGAATCCGGCTTGTTCGGGAGGCTGAAAATCGTCAAACCTGCGCGCGAGACGATTCGTGATGACTCTTGAAAACAACTTGACTTGAATATAGTGAGGCCTAAATTAAAAACACTAAATGCACCGCGCTTTAGAGTTATTTGGGGGGAAAGGGATGAACATCAGAATAGACGGTATCGTGACTTATGTAACATGGGTTCGCGTGACGTTGATTTTCCCTCAGAGTTTGCAGAGTGTAGTTAAGGGTCGTGTAGCTCAGTAGCTCACAAAAGTGTCTTAGACGGTTTGTATAATGACATCATAGGTATTTTATGTAACCCTGCAGAGCAGACCAATACTGTGGAAGGGTGGAAGCCAAGGAGAGGCAAAGTGTTATGTGGGTGGAATAACCATGTCCGGGACGCTCACTGTGAGGCCAGGCTTAAGTTCAAATTATGGGTAACGCATAATAGGCCAACAAGTGGAGTAGTATTTGAAGAAATGAGTGAGTCTCGTAAAATATTTAAGGGTCGACTGAAATGGTGCCAAAAAAATAAAGAGAAAATCAAAATGGACATTATAGCTAAACAAAGAGCCACATGTAATTTTAGTGAATTTTGGAAATCCACTCGTAAGTTGGATATTAGGCCTGGGCTTCCGGTAGCGTAGGAAGGATCGGTGACCCTAGGGGGATTGCGAATATGTTTAGGGAACATTTTAAGGTCAAGTCACCTCTAGGTCCCTCTGTTATAGTGGGTGATGCCGAGTCTGACTGTGAGGGGGTGAAACCACTGACACATTTTCCGACTAAACAAGTCAAAGTTGTCATTCAAAACATGAGCAGAGGTAAATCCCCCGGCTACGACGGACTCCGCATTGAGCATTTCAATGCTGCATGCTGGGGTTTACCTGCCGAGGGTCCTGTCCTGGTTTTATACAATGTGCATAAATCATTCTCATTGACCAACAGAGCTCATGCAAACTATAGTGGTACCTATTGTTAAAAACAGGACAGGCGATATCTCGGACCGCAAACTACCGTCCGATCTCTCTGGCGACCACCTCTGCTGAAATATTGGACAGTTTACTTGACTCATGTTTGAAAAAAATATCTGTGTTTGGACGACGCACAGTTTGGATTCCAACCTGAATTATCGACAGAAAGTGCTATACTGAGCTTAAAGAATACTGTTCAATATTACACAGACCGTAAAACGCTGGTATATGCCTGTTTCCTGGATTTCTCCAGAGCCTTCGACCATGTGTCATATGATGCGCTGTGGAGAAAGCTGGGGAACAGGAATGTACCGGTGGAAGTTCTAAAAATCCTGCGGTATTGGTATGCAAACCAGGTAAACTATGTAAAGTGGTCCGGAACTTTCTCTGAGTCGTATGGGTTGGAGTGTGGTGTGAGACAGGGGGGTTTGACGTCCCCCAAGCTCTTTAACCTATATGTAAACGATCTCATCTATGAGCTCAGAAGTATGCGTGTCGGCTGCCAGGTTGGTGTTAGTATTAACAACATTAACTACGCGGACGACGTGCTGTTGCTGGGCCCGTCTGAGGGATCTACCAGAGATATGCTGAAGGTCTGCGAGACGTACGCTGGCACGCATGGCCTGTTTTACAATGTCAGGAAGTGTGAATACATGGTCTTTAAGGCCGCGGGTAATCACCCTAACCATACACCTAATTTCACCCTAAATTGCATGAGCTTTAATAAAGTGGACCAATTTAAAAAGAAAAAAAGAAAGAAAATACATTTATTTGACACATGCCACAAGTGCACACAGTACAAAAAAAAATATTACAAATAAAAAACAAAAAATAAGTACTTGGGGCACATGCTTACCGACGACCTTATGGATAATCTAGACATTGAGAGGGAACGTAAGGCACTGGCGGTTCGAGGTAATATGTTGGCCTGTAGATTCTCCCGGTGTAGTGACCAAGTCAAGATCACCCTATTCAAGGCTTTCTGTCAGGGTCTGTATGCGGGGGTCTATGGGTCAGCTACGCCAGAAGATCGCTAGATGCCTTACACGTCCAATATAATAAAGTTTTTAGGATACTATTGGGACTACCCCGTTTCTGTAGTGCATCAGAGATGTTTTTACAAAACCGAACTGACGGTTTCCACACAGTCATTCGCAAAAAAGTTGCTTCACTGATGCATCGAACGCGGGTCAGTAACAATAGTATCCTGAAAGTACTGGCGTAGAGTCCTTACTTCCCTATTCTGAGGCATTTTGTGGAGAGGATGGTCAATTAGGTTAGCTCAAATCAAATCAAATCAAATCATTTATTTCTTTGCAAACATGGGTAGTAAGGGCATAGATGTTCTTTTATAATGCCGTTCTTTTATAATCCACATTTTGCCGTCACATGGGCATGCAAATAATTTGTTCACAAATATAAATTTAAAATAAGTGGCATGTCATTGGAATTGTATACAATAAAAAAAAAAAAAAAAAAAAAGAAAAAAAAAAAATGTCGATATGGTCAAAGTAATAAAAAAATTAAAATATTATCAATAATGTCAAACAGAATAGTATTATGCCAACTTGAATAACAATATGTCAATTAGAGTAAAAGTAGGTATATATTATAAATCGTAATTAAAATTTCCTTTAGCGCCCTTTTAAATTTTAATAGTCATGTGTTTTATAACATTGGGTAATCTATTATATATGCGTGGGGCGATACCAAATAAACTTTTTTTCATTAGTGCAGTTTTACATTTCACTTGACATAATTTAGTGACGTATTAAGTCCGTATTGGATTTTTCCTGACCTCTGATAATTTTTGAAATAAATTTGGATTACATTTAACAAATAAAGCCGTTTATATTATAAACAAAGAGGGCAAAGTTAAAATTTTTAATGATTTAAAATAGGGCACACAGCTATCAGTTGTCTTAAGACCGCACATTGACCTGATACATCGCTTTTGCAATCTAAATACCAGCTCCCTATCAGTGGACTGACCACAGAAAATAATGCCATACCGCAATACAGAGGCAACCAGTCCATAATACGCAGCTAAAAGAGCCTGACTGTTAACCTTCTTTGAGAGTTGAAATAGAGCATATGCGGATTTTCTGAGTTTTTTACATAATTCTTCAACGTGAGGCTTCCATGTAAGTTGGTTATCAATCATAATGCCTAAGAACTTAGCTTTATTAGCTTCTTCAATATCACAGCCATTGTAGGAAATGTTAACCTTTGGGTTTGGACATCGTTGATAAAAATGCATGACTTTTGTTTTAGTGAGGTTTATAAGCAAATTATTATTATTTAGCCAATTTATGATGTCATTTATGCTGACCTCTTGCTTGATCGTTCTCTGAGAAACCTGCCTCGGACAGTTAATTCTTTATATGTGGCCGGTGTTGATTGTGTTTTGTATTACTAACATTAGGTATAAGGTTTTTTTTTATAAACAAGATGGATTTTATTAATGTCCGATACTGAATAAATAAATAAATAAAATAAATAATAATATTTATAGTGCCATTGAGGCGAGCAACCAAAGTTTTACCATGGGCTGAAAGTATACGATCACTCCTCGGCGATCTAGCCACGCTGAGAGCCTGTGCACCCATGTTATTTAGGACTATGAATTTCTTATAGGTTTTTTGTGTGCATTATGTAATGAACTATTTTCCACATTTTTGGCGACAGATGATTTTGTTAAACTACTTATTTTGCAATTATAAATATGTCGGATCCGGTCATTGGTACAGACATAAAATGAATCGCAAGTACACCAGTGCGTGCTTCTACAGAGCCCCGATGTTGACAGCTCGAGGCGAGGACGACATTCAATGTCTGATCGCAGCGGACTTAAGACGTCTTGGAACTGTACCTTCATTGTGCCCCGAGTTAAAAGGAGCAACTAAGCGAAACAACACTTAATTGTGGCACGCGTGTCACGCTTACTTTGCACTTCCAATATTTTTTCTGTTCTGTACATGACATTGATGGATGCACAGAACAGAACACGGTGCCTACAATTTGCAAATCTGCAGAAAAAATGGTTAGAATATTAACAAATATCAAAGAAACAGACTCCTGTAAGCCCCACTTTAAAGAACTTCAAATATTAACACTGCCTTGCCTCTACATACTTGAAATTTGTAAATTTGTACGAAAATATCCCCAGTTCTATACCAAAAGAGGAAACATCCAAAATAAAATTTCACTCAGACTTGAAAATAGACTTAACATAGCCACTTAAAGATTAAAAATGCACTCTTCTAGTTCATTTGTTATGTCTATAAAAATATACAACAAACTACCGGAAGACATTAAAAATATTAATAACAATAATATATTCACCAATAAACTGAAACAATTACTAATCAATAAAAGCTACTACACCATTAACGAATACTTTGACGATAAATTTAAACAATAACAAAAACCATTGTGACATTTTTCTGACATAATACCGACATTTCAATTTAAATTTGCCTTTGAATTAATTAATTAATTTATTTAAAACGTGAAAATACTGTTCATTTAAAATAACTATACTAAATAGCGCACCTTTTAATACAATTATCCAATTTATTTTAAAAATACTGAAAAAAAAAAAAAGTTAGTTTTAGATTATTATTATAACTTATAATTTTAATATATAATGGTGCAATAAAATAAACTAAAACCAAATATTACATTTAAGACTTACAAATTTATTAGTACTCAATTAAATATAATTATGATCTATAATGTAAATACCACAAAAGCCATTTTACTATTTTAATTTAATATTTCTTATCCTCTCTCCTATTACCAATTAATTTAACTTTGCTGTGCCCGACAGGGTCCATAATTAATTCAATGTTTTAACATACCAACTGTTTTATTTAACATTATGGAATGCAATAAAGTATTGAGTATTGAGTATCATTATTTTTTGCTTTTGATTTTCAGATTTTTTTTCCAGAATTGGAACCCAAATTAAAAATTCATTTAGTTAAGTCACACTGGTACACGTCTTTGTTTCGGTAGGTAACAGAAATTCAAATGTGAACCAAATTTCAACTTAATCGGTCCAGGTGGTTCGGAGCAAAGCTGTGTGACGGACAGATAAACGTGTGATCGTATAAGGGTTCCGTTTTTTCATTCGGACGTACGGAACTCTAATCGTTGTCCAGTACCAGCATGAGAATTACGGAATAGCCTAGCGACAGTGTGGCGATCTGCTCCGACTGACAGCCATTATGGTCCTGTGTTTAATTTAAACTATCATCATAGTATTTCGTCGCATAGTAGTTAAGTACTTCGTCAGGGATTTTGGTCAAGAAGTAGGTTCATATATGTATATGTCGAAACCTGTCAATAGTACGGACATAAAATGGATTGGAAAGCGCTCCAGGGTACAGTGATGCCATCAAGCGACTTACTTACAAGTCTACAGAAAACACTGCGTGCTTGTGCAGAGCCCTGACGTCCAGCTCGAGGGGAGAACGACATTTATTTATTTATTTATTTAACACTTCAAGCACAGACGTACAGAGGCGGACTTAATGCCATAGGCATTTTCTACCAGTCAACCTTCCACACACAGTGTCGGATCGCAGCGGAGTTGATACGTCTTGGAACTGTACCCGATTAATTGTGCCCGTGTTATTGTGTGAAGTTGTAATCTCAAGTAATTCGTTAGTTTGCTAGAAACAGTGTATCGCACCCAGTGTGTTTTCATAGCACGAAACCCACCGTCTGCCCACATGATGTACAAGCCTAACGGAGTAAATCCTGACATACCCGACATATATTTATATGCATCTGGATTCTGGATCGAGGGCCCTCTTTTTTCATTCTTGCGAAAAGAAAAAAGACTTCTAAAAAGACTTCATGTTATTAGTAAAAACTTAAAGCAAAGGGTCATGAATTTCTTAAACGTTATGATTAAAACTGTTATGATTAAATAACTTGGGTCCTCAATCCAGACGCGTGCATAAAGTGGCATAGCCTAAATTTCAGAACGTTCTATCTGTTAATCATTTTTATTTAAGAATTTAGTTAAGATTTTCTTAAATTTTTTAACAACTTCCCAAATCTGTAGAATATGACATAACAGATTTATGGCAGTATAACTAGGTCCCTCGATTCATTAATGTATTTACTGAGGAGTCTGCAAAACATGAATTTAACTAAAGAAATACATAAATACGACTAATATTTTTTGCGTAGATAGCTCTGTGAATTAGTTAAAAATAAATAATGACACAAAAGTTAATTGTTAAAAAGTAAATGAAAGTCGAATTTCACTAAAATTTTTGGCTTTATTGACTAGACTCAGCCTCACAGATTAACGCATATTTTTACCCAGTTATTACTGCGTAATACGATACCCCTTGGTAAGACATGCTTAAAAGGAAAAATTGCATAATCCGTGGGTTTTGAAAAAAGTAAAATTCAGCATGACTATATAGGGTGTAAGAGACAGATATTTAATTAGTCGCTTAAAAATAGTTTGCATGAGGGTACATACTGATCTGTCCAAGAAAAGAACAAAATCATATCTACCCTACAAAATTTTCTCCTATAAAAATTTAAAATCAATTTTCTCTTAAAGAATGGCATTAAAAAGAACGGACGATATGTTACATTTTAATAAACAATATGCAAAAAATCTTATTCTAATTTGCTTAATTGCTTTGCTTGCGTTCCGTACGGTGTCGGACGTAATGAATAGCACCATCCCATACCTTCCCGTGGGTGTCGTAAGAGGCGACTAAGGGACTTACCAGAGAATGGGCAGCATCGTTCTCTGTGATTTTATAACAACCATACTACGATTGCCAACCCGCCTCGCGAGCTGCCAACATACAACACGCGTACACTCCGGACCGACGAGAAGATAACGGAACTCGAAGAGGAATTAACGAGAGGGGGAGGACACGATAATCCTGAAATCCGGCAACCTGCTCTATTTTCGAGAGGGTGGGCAGTGGGGTAATTTGGGGTAGGATGTCGGAACCACCGGGGTCACCAACTGGCCAGTTTTCTTCAAAAAGTGTGAACACAGGAAGTGGACCTGGCAGAGTCCCGATGGTGCAACTAAAAATGAGATTGACTTCATCATGTCAACCAAGAAGCAAATGTTCAATGATGTCTCTGTGATCAATTCGGTGAAAACCTGGAGCGATCACCGCATGGTAAGAGGCACATTAAACATCAATATAAAACTTGAAAGGTCTCGACTGATGAAGTCTACGCTCCGTCCAGCACAGACCCAGATCCAAAACCCCGAGAGCTTTCAGCTTGAACTCCAAAATCGTTTCGAGTGCCTAGGAAGCTCAGTGGACGAATACAACGATGGGTTCCTGGAAACTGTCCATACGACTGGGTCTAAGTTCTTCAAGGCAAGTCGTGCACATAAGAACAAAAAGCTCTCTGATACACTCTCGAGCTCATGAAGGAGCGGCGTGAGATGTTCCTGCATCTTCCGATGAGGCGTGGAAATACCGATAGCTCAATAGACGGACCTCTAAATCCTTGAAACGCGACCTCCGCCGCTTTAATACCGAGCGTATTAAAGACGCTATTGAGCGGAATAAAGGCTCCAAGGTATTTTCAAGAGATCTGGCTATTGGGCAGAGACAGCTTACGAAACTGAAGACCGACGATGGCAAGATTATATCCGCCAAACCGGAGCTGCTGAGGGAGATCGAGAGTTTTTATGGGCAGTTGTCCACTTCAACCAGGAAACCCGTTGCAAATCTAGCTAACGACCCAAGAGCTAGACTGACCCGACACTATACCGAAGACATTCCGGATGTCATATTGTACGAGATTCCGGATGTCATATTGGCTCTGAAACAGCTTAAAAACAACAAGGCACCGGGTGATGACGGAATTACGGCCGAACTCCTGAAGGCAGGTGGAAAACCGGTACTTAAGGCCTTTCAGAAGCTGTTTGATTCACACCATGCCTGTGCGGGGGTGTGGTGGTGCTCTTCTTCAAAAAGGACGACAATGCCCGGCTGAAGAACTATAGGCCCATCTCACTTCTAAGCCATGTCTACAAGTTGTTTTCAACGAATTGTCTCACGCGCAGGTTTGACGCTTTTCAGCCTCCCGAACAAGCCGGATTCCGAAAAGGCTAACGTAGACCACATACATACGCTGCGGCAGGTTATACAGAAGACCGAAGAGTATAACCTGCCTCTCTGCCAAGCGTTTTTAGACTACGACAAGGCCTTCGATTCAATCGAGACTTGGGCTGTACTGCAGTCTCTCCAACGGTGCCAAATCGACTATCGGTAATTCGAGGTGTTGAATTGTTTGTTCAAAAACGCCACCATGTCAGTCCGACTTCAGGACCAGACCTCGGAACCTATCCTTCTGCAGCGAGGTGTGAGACAGGGAGATGTCATATCTCCGAAACTGTTCACCGCTGCACTGGAGGATGTCTTCAAGGTTCTGGACTGGAGAGGGCTAGGCATCAACGTCAATGGCGAGTACATCTGTCACCTTCGGTTTGCCGACGATATAGTGGTCATGGCTGAGACCATGGAGGACCTCAGTACAATGCTCGATGACCTCAGTAGAGCTTCCGAAAGAGTGGGTCTTAAAATGAACATGGATAAAACCAAAGTCATGTTGAATGCCCATGTAACACCCACTCCTATCAAGATCGGAGACTGTACACTCGAAGTTGTAGACGATTATGTCTACCTGGGACAAACGATCTAGTTAGGTAGGTCTAACTTCGAGAAAGAGGTCAATCGTCGAATCCGACTCGGCTGGGCAGCGTTCGGGAAGTTGCGTGGTATCTTCTCGTCCAACTTACCGCAGTGCCTCAAGACGAAAGTCTATGAACAGTGTGTGTTGCCAGTGATTACATACGGGACCGAAACATGGTCGCTCAAAATGGGCCTCATCAGAAGGCTCAAAGTCACCCAAAGGATAATGTGGCAGTGGGCAGGGCACGTTGCTCGCAGAACGGATGGCCGACGGGGGGAAAAAGTTCTGAAGTGGCGACGTGAACCGGAAGACGCTGCTTTGGAAGGTCTCCCACTAGGTGGACCGATGACCTGGTGAAGGTTACAGGGATCCGCTGGATGCGAGTCGCACGGGACCGGTCAATGTGGCGACCCTTGGGGGAGGCCTATGTCCAGCAGTGGACGTCTTTCGGCTGAAATGCTGATGATGATGATGAATTTGCTTTATGTATGAGGTTGAGTCTAGTCAAAAATATTGGGCTTAACCGGGAAGCGAACCCGCCAATAATGTGAAAAAAAAACACAAGTATTTAAAATAACGGTCGAAAGAGTTAATCATAAGGATTATTTTTTCTTCTACAACATACAATCTGAAATAAAAAGAAGACCATGAAATTTTACATTTTATGTTAAACTAGCTTATGCCCGTGCCTTCCCCCGCGTGGAGTTCGGGAATTGCCCATAGGACTTACTTCTGGGATAATAAGTAATCTATGTGCTATACCAGACGAAAATCTATCTCTGTGCCAAGTTTCATCTTGATATGTTTAGCCGTTCTGGCGTGATTGAATAACAAAAATTTATCCATCCAGACTTTCACATTTATAATAGTTTATGCAAGATATATGTGTAATATTAGTTTTTACTATTAAAGTTGAATAGATAATAATGAATAGTTAGTGTAAGTATTTCATTTTAGTTGAGTAATACAGATACACTCGAGTTTTTTTTACATGAACTTACTTATAACTTGCAAATATTAGTTCATAGGAATATCAATTACATATTATGTGAAATATTGATACTTGATTTGAGATTGGACACCGGTGACGACAACCAAATGATTTATAAGGAATCTATTTATAGACATAATACTTTTACATAATATTTGACATCAATGTCGCGTATCACGAGCCAACCAAAATCAAAAATCATCGAAAATCGGGATTTCACATATTATATTTACAGACACGTCTACCTCAGAAAAATCCTACCTTCTTACTAATAGTAAATATTACCACGCCCCGCACGCCCTGCGTAACACTGCGCGTCATACGCCTGTCTACGTGAGTTTCCAAGATCTATTTGACTCTGTTGGGGGATGATTTTGGAAAAACTGTAAACACGTATCTCATAATTTTAATTGAATAGTGTGTACACCAATTTTCGAGTCAATCGGCCCTGAGAATATTAATTTCACAGAAAATTCAACCCCCCATCTCACCCTTTTAGGGGTGAAATTTTGAAAAAATGTTTCTTAGTGGATACCTACCCTTCAAATTTCATGTCTTTAAGAACAGCGATTTACGTTGTGCGTTGATATATCAGTCTGTCAGTCAGGACTTTTAATGTTGGGGGATGACTTTGGAAAAACTGTGATACACTTTCGTCATAATTTTAACTGAAGAGTATGTACACAAATTTTCAACCCCGAAAATAAAAAGTTTCACAGATAATTCAACACCCCCATTCCATGTAATTTCATGTCTCTAGGACCAGCGGTTTAGGCTGTGCGTAGATATATCAGTCAGTTAGTCGGTCAGTCAGGACTTTTAATTTTATATGTATAGATTTTGTTCAGGAAAATGAATTATAGACAAACTGAACTAAGATGTACCTATAATTTCAGACATTCACCATGCAACGATAAGTAAATCAAGTCTTCTAAAATAAACATTATTTTTCCTTCCGTGTGGCTAGCCGTGGCACGCCCTATATAATAAAAAAGGTTAAATCGTCTGCAATCTTTCAACTCTTTACTGAGCTGGAAATAAAAAAAAGTAATTTAAAAACCCGACTGAAACAAACTGAAAAGCATAAAACAAGCACATTTTAAATTAAACAAAAGTTGGAAGCAGGCGTGGCCCATTCCATATTCATAATTTTACATTCAAATGGGCCCGACCTGCTTCCAACTTTTGTTTAATTTAAAATGTGCTTGTTTTATGCTTTTCAGTTTTTTCAGTCGGGTTTTTTAATTTTTTAAATTACTTTTTTAACTAATTCACAGAGGTATCTAAGTAAAATATATTTAAGTCGTATGTATGTATCTCTTCAGATAAATTCATGTTTTGCAAATTCCTCAGTAAATGCATTAATGAATTGAGGGACCTAGATATACTGCCATAAATCTGTAATGTCATAAGTATTCTACAGATTTGGCAATTTCTTAAAATATTTAAGAAAACTTTAACTAAAACTATACAAATTAATAAAATAATATTTGTAATAATAAAATAAGTCTCTTTGTAATATCAAAATAACACCTTTTTACTGAATGCATATTAAATAATAAAAACATTTTTTTTTCTTTTTTTGTGGCTTTGAATTATTTGGCGTACCTAACATGACGTACCTAGGTTCACTAGGTAGGCTTGAATTGTTAGTAAGTACGAGATCCGAGTGAGTCCCAAACTTTGCGTGTGTGTGTGCAGGTGTACTGGGCGGGCCCGCTGGCCGGCGCGGCGCTGGGCGCGCTTCTGCACCGCTTCGTGCTGACGCCGCACGTGACACGACAGAGCACGCGCGCTCCTCGCGACGTCGACATCCCGCTCAACGACAAGCACGACCAGGTCTAGACTACGCCTACCTCGCATTACAATATAATTACATAATAAATCTTTCTTCTTTCTTTTCACAATAAATAAAACATTCTAATTAGGTAGTACCTACCTGTAACATTTTTTAACAATCATCTCAGAATCTTTTATTTCCGTAATCCTTACAACTGCACTGACAGAGCTTTACAAGGCAATTTTAATGCGAAATTATAACGTTTTCTTTTTTTTTGTGAGGAATCCTTGTGTGTAACAAAACATCTTCTGAGTTTTTAAGTACCTTGACATGTTATAATTTTAGATACCTTGTGAGAACTCCGACCTCTATCCGAAATAACTCTCAGTCCTGTTTAGATAACATATCACAAATCTTGATAGTGATTACATAGAACAGTGTTTTGTGGATCATAATGGCTTAACTAATGGAAGGAGCTCGTGGCTAAGTAATGACAGCCGCCCGGATCGATCTTTAGGTTAAGCCGCGCTTGCCTAGGTTGGTCTGTGGATGGGTGACCACCCATTACATACCGAGTTTCCTCCGTGCCTCGGAAAGCACGTTAAGCCGTTGGTCCCGGGTGTCATTTGTAGATCATTGACAGTCGTTATAGCTAGTCGTGGCCCAAAAAGTCTGACAACCAGTCTTACCAAGGGGTATCGTATTACCCAGTACTAACTGGGTTGTGGAGGTCAGATAGGCAGTCGCTCCATGTAAAATACTGGTATTCACCTGCATCCGGTTAGACTGGAAGCTGACCCCAACATAGTTAGGAAATAACAACCAGCCCAGTTGGTGAGCTTATACGTGCAGGTGCGTGCCGTCCATAGAGGCAATTAGGCCTAGCCTACCCTACCAACAGCGCCAAATGCATTTATTATAACTATGTAATAAAATAATACAAAATATTTAAAAAATGTTAGACTGGAAGCCGACCCCAACATAGTTGGGAAAAGGCTAGGCAGATGATGATGATTTAAAAAAATGTTAAAACTCCTGCAATAACTCTTATAGCAACTTGTCGCGTCCGTGTGACGTAACTCACACTATACTAAAAGTACTACGACGCTCTGGACGCACTAATCAGGCAAGAATGCTTCCAGCCTAGTTCTTATTGATAAATTTACTCAGTTAACTCAATGAAGTCCATTTCTTCTAATGAAATCTATTTTGTTTTTTCGTCTGTCACCCAATCAGATTTATCATTATGTTGCACTCGCTCTTCCCATATTCCAGAACAAAATGATTCAAGTTGTTCCGCTGTTGGTAATTCTATGTTTTCGGATGTTGTGTCAGTTTGTGGTTTTATTATTATTTCCTTTATTTTTTTTTATACATATTAAATATTCTAATATAAAACAATATAAAAAAAACATTTAAAAATATAAAAAATAGTAGTCCGCCGGTATCGGGAGCAGGGTCCAACCTACGGGTGGGGCTCCAGAGACAGGAACCTCCTCACAATGCGAGCCGTATCGAGGAGTACTGCCTTCTGAATCAGGCCCTTGATCCAACCGCCTAAGGAGAGCCTAGAAAGATGGTCGTCGAGGCTCTTGGCTATAAGGCCATTGGCCATCACGACGGTCGGCACAATGACAGCCGAGTTCACATTCCACATGTCGACAACCTCGTGTGCCAAGTCGAGATATTTCATTTGTTTCTCTTTCTCAGCTTTCACGAGGTTCTCGTCATGCGGGATGGTAACATCGACTATCATTACGCGGTGCGCTGATCGGTCTATCACTACTATGTCAGGCTTATTGGCGACAATAGCCCTGTCAGTATGATAGACCGATCCCAGTACAACGTGACATGGTCTTTCTCGAGAACTGGGTCGGGCACATACTTGTAGTACGGTACCTCAGATTCCACAAGTTTATATTTCAAGGCAATTTGCAGGTGAATAATCCTGGCTACTTGGTTGTGCCTGTGCAAGTACTCGCCGTTAGCCAGACGAGAACAACCAGAAATAATATGTCTGATGGACTTACCCGGACGGTGACATGCCCGACACACGTCAACCGTCCCGTCCTTCATAATATATTTCCGGTAGTTGTTCGTCAACATAACTTCGGTTTCCCCTAAAGAGGTCGCCGAAACGTAAACAGGACACGGACGCTAGAAAATCTACATCGGCCCCATGAATAGCCCAGTAGAAGCGCCCGTGAAGCTCCTTGCCTTGCCATACTTCCTTGCGGTAATCGGTAGTAAGTACTACAGGTTTGCGCCAGTTCTCTTTAGCCATGGACAGCGGGGTAAGTCCCTTGTCCACTGCGACCACATCTCGGTGCATACCCACCTCGGCTTTTAAAAAGTATTCTCTGAGACTGCACATCTCGCGGTTGTGAAGGGTCTTCGCGTTTAAAAAGCCTCGACCCCTGCACTTCCGCGGGATTTACAGCCTCATCACCGATGATCGTGGGTGATGCATCCGCTTTGCGGTCAGCAGTGTACGAACTCTCCTATCTAGGGCATCGAGTTCTATCTGAGTCCATTTGAGTACGCCGAAAGAGTACATTAAAACCGGCCTGACCAAACCGTTGCAGGCGCGCACCTTGTTCCCGCCTGAAAGAAAGCTATTTAATACCTTGTTCAGGCGTCCAAAGAAGCGCTCCCTCAACGATTGCTTCATGTCAGTTACGTTAATGCCTAACGCTCCCGACATTCCCAAATACTAGACTATACATAGTTTTCGGATGAGGAGAGGGATCTCAGGTGTATGGAATCCGAGAGCTGAATTCCCTCGCATTCAATAATCTCCCCTCGCTTTACATACATGACTGCACATTTATCCACACCAAATTCCATCCTGATGGCGCTACTAAAAGTTTCAGTTACTTTCAGTAGCTCCATCAGTCGCAATTTGTTGGGGGCAAAGAGTTTCAAATCATCCATGTAAAGAAGGTAAGATATGACCTAACCACCTCTCCCCAGTAGCCTAGACCTGAATCCTCCATCAATGTGCTCAGAGGATTCAGGGCTAGACAGAACCAAAGTGGGCTCAGACTGTCGCCCTGGAATATTCCCCGTTTAATCCATACAGGCTCATCGTTCCCCTGGCTCTGTCGACATCCTGGATATCGAAAGACCGTCCTCCATTGCCTCATACACGACTCAAGGAAGGCGCGTAGAGTTACATCTATCTTGTACAACTCCAGTACCCTCATGAGCCATGTTTGTGGCACCGAGTCGTAGGCCTAGTTATAATCTATCCAACATGTCGACAGATACTTGCGGGATCGACGAACCTGTTGGCTAATGGCCATGTCGATGAGGAGTAGCTCCTTCGTACCGTGGGACCTATTCCTACATCCATTTTGAGAGGCAGACATAATATATCTATACTTTTGTCAATGTGTGTATTAATTTTCACTCTCAAAATGGATGTAAGAAGTTTATAGACCGTCGACAAACACGTGATCGGTCTATAATTTTTGGGTTCCGCGGGACTACCTGACTTATGGAGCAAGTGGGTAACGCCTGTTGTTAAAAACTGCGGTAGACCCAGACTCTAAGGATGACTGGAATTGGGATGCCAGGCAAGTGTGCGAACTACTAAGCCATTTGAGCCAGAAGTTGTGCAGTCCGTCCGATCCCGGTGATTTCCAATTCGGTAACGGACGAACTGCTCTGGCTATATCTGAAGGTGTTATCGAAATTGGCTCCATTTCTGGGATAGGTTCACACACTCGCTCGACATCACGCATCCAGTCAGCCTCAGTATGACAGACGGGCACCGACCAGATGCTGCGCCAGAAAGAACTCGTGGCAGCATCTTCCGGGCGGCATACGTCTGTCATATTTTGCTTGGGTCGCTCTCAAGCTCTGTATACCCACCACTCATCACTCTGGAACGCGATTCTATGAGTACCGATCAACCCGCCGCTTATACCTCCGAGTTCGCTCATGCATAAACTTTTTGCTTCAGGAAGTCGATGCGCTCTGTGACACGGGACATGTAATCTTGAAGACTGATTCCAGTCCCCGAGAATGCCCGCCTCACAAAGCGCATCACACGTGGTCGTGTATTGCCCTCCCTGAAGCAGTGTAGTTTGCCGATGAGTACCCTGGCCTAGTCGATGCGGCACTTGATTCTGCGCTGCCAGGCTGGTACGGCTGGTTTTGGTCGAGTAGCTACGTCACAATTTGGGAATTTGACATTAGCTAAACGACATGCCGCAACAGCCCCACAGTACAGGATCGAGTGTATATCAACGAGGTTCTCGCTACTCTCAAATATAGTCTTGAGTTGCGAGTCCAAGTTCATTATTATTATTTCCTTTATTTATCTTTACACAAATTTTATACATTTTTAAATATTTCTTAAACTAAAAACAATATAAAAAACATTTAAAAATATAAAAAATTGTAACCCACCGGTATCGGGAACAGGGTCCAAGCTACCGGCGGTCAGGGCTCCAGAGAGAGGAACCTCCTGACAATACGAGCCGTGTCCAGGAGTACCGTTTTCTGAATCAAACCCTTGATCCAGCTGCCTAACGAGAGCCTCCTCAGGTATTGGTCGAGGCTCTTGGCAATTAAGCCATGGGCTGATACAACTATCGGCACAATGATCGCTGAGTCCACATCCCACATGTCGACAACCTCGTGAGCCAAGTCAAGATACTTGATTTGCTTATCTTTCTCGGCTTTCACGAGGGGTGCGGAACCGTTATGTCAACAATCATTGCACGCCGCTCTGATCGATCCACCACCACTATATCAGGCTTATTGGCTACAATAGTCCTGTCAGTTACGATGGATCGATCCCAGTACAATGTGATACTGCCATTTTCGAGAACTGGGTCGGGCACATACTTATAGTACGGTACTTCCG
Source organism: Noctua janthina (assembly GCA_963576755.1). Classification (NCBI taxonomy): domain Eukaryota; kingdom Metazoa; phylum Arthropoda; class Insecta; order Lepidoptera; family Noctuidae; genus Noctua; species Noctua janthina. The sequence continues at coordinate 19,201,024 of OY755058.1, forward strand.
ATTCCACAAGGCTGTATTTTAGAGCAAGTTGCTGATGGATAATCCTGGCTACAAGGTTGTGTCTATGCAAGTACTCTCCGTTAGCCAGACGAGAACACCCGGAGATAAAGTGACGGATTGATTCGCCTGGACGGTGGCATGCCCGACATATGTCAACCGTACCGTCCTTCACAATAAATCTCCGGTAGTTATTCGTCATCATAACTTCATCCATAATTGCACAGACAAAACCTTCGGTTTCTCCAAAGAGGTCCCCGGAACGTAGCCAGGCTACGGACGCTGATAGGTCTACATCGGGCCCATGCAGGGTCCGGAAAAAGCGTCCGTGAAGCTCCTTACTCTGCCATACTTCCATGCGGTCGTTAGTGTCAAGCACTACAGGTTTGCGCCAGTTCTGTTTAGCCAAGGAGAACGGGGTGAGCCCCTTGTCCACTGCGACCACATCTCGATGCATCCCCACGTCGGTTTCAAGGAAATATTCCCTGAGACTGCATATCTCGCGATTTTGAAGAGTCTTAGCGTTTAAAAAGCCTCGACCCCCACACCTCCGCGGGATATGCAGTCTCATAACAGAAGAACGCGGGTGATGCATTCGATATGCCGTCAACAATGTACGGACCCTCCTATCCAGGGCGTCTTGTTCTGTCTGAGTCCATTTGAGTATGCCGAAAGAGTACATCAGAACCGGCATGACCCAACCGTTGAAGGCACGGACCTTATTGCCGCCTGATAAAAGACTATTAAATACTTTTTTCAGACGGCCAAAGAAGCGCTCCTTCAACGATTGCTTCATGTCAGCAACATTGATGCCCAGCGCTTCCGACATACCCAAATACTTATAGGTTTCAGTTGCTGAGAGGGATCTAAGATTTATGGAATCCGAGAGCTGGGTTCCCACAGATTCCACAATCTCCCCTCGCTTTACATGCATGACCGCACATTTGTCCACACCAAATTCCATCCTGATGGCGCTACTGAAAGTTTCAGTTACTTTCAGTAGCTCCATCAGTTGCAAATCGTTGGGGGCAAAGAGTTTCAGGTCATCCATGTAAAGGAGGTGAGATATAACTTGACCACCTCTCCTCAACCGATAGCCTAGACCTGAATCCTCCAGCAGCGTGCTAAGAGGATTCAAGGCTAAGCAGAACCAAAGCGGACTCAAACTATCGCCCTGAAATATACCTCGCTCTATCCTTATCGGCTCTCTATTCCTCTGGATTTGCCGACATCCCGGATAGCGAAGGACTGTCCTCCATTGCCTCATACATGACATCAGGAAGATGCGCAGAGTTGAATCAACTTTATACAACTCTAGCACCCTCATGAGCCATGTATGTGGCACCGAGTCATAGGCCTTCTTATAGTCTATCCAACATGTCGACAGATCCCTTCGGGAACGGCGAACCTGTTGACTAATGGCCATATCAATGAGGAGTAGCTCCTTAGTACCGCGGGACCCGTTCCTACATCCATTTTGAGAAGCGGACATTACAGAATTGTCATCAATGTGTTTGTTAATTTTAGCTCTCAAAATGGATGTAAGAACTTTATAGACTGTCGGAAGACAGGTAATCGGTCTATAATTTTTGGGCTCCGCAGTACTACCCGATTTATGGAGCAGGTGGGTTATCCCTGTTGTCAGGAACTCTGGCAGCGACCCTGACTCTAAGGCTGACTGGAACAGGATCGCCAGGCGAGCGTGCGACCTTGTAAACCATTTAATCCAGAAGTTGTGCAGCCCATCCGGCCCTGGAGATTTCCAGTTAGGCAACGGACGGACTGCACGAACTACGTCTTGGGGGCTGATAGTGATTGCCCCCATTTCTGGTACTAGATCGCACGCTCGCTCGACCTCCCGAGTCCATTCACCCTCGGTATGGCTAACAGGCACCGACCAGATGCTGCGCCAGAATGAACACATGGCATCATCATCCGGCAGGCGCGTGTCAGCCACACCTTGGTCCGGTCACTCCCAAGTCCTATAAACCCACCTTTCATCTCTTTGGAATGTGCGATTCTGAGTGTATCGGTCCACCCGCCGCTTATACCTACGAATACGGTTTGCCCATGCATAAACTTTCTGCTTCAGGAAGTCGATGCGCTCTGTGACACGGGACATGTAGTCTCGAGCACTGATATCAGTCCCCGAGAACGCCCGCCTTACAAAACGCATCACTCTAGGGCGAGTATTGCCCTCCCTGAAGCAGATCAGTTTGCCGATGAGTGCTCTGGCCTCACCAATACGTCGTTCAATCCTGTACTGCCATGACGGTACGGCTGGTTTAGGTCGTGTAGCTCTGTCATCAGAAAATTTGGCATGAGCTACACGACATGCCGCTACAGCCGCACAATACAGGATTGAGTGAGCATCGGTGAGGTCTTCGCAGTTATCAAAATAGTTTGACAACTGCGAATCCAGAACAGCCACCAGCACCCTATTTTTGTTATGCATGGGTAAACGAGGTACGCGTGGTCTAAGATCGGGTTGCATGAACCGATATTCTCGAATCGCACCCTCCAAAGCACACCTCATTTCCTCATTGCACTGGGTACTTACATTAGTAACCATGTCATTACTCACGTTGTTATCGTGATTTGGTATTATGGTAGACTGTGGTGGAACCACAGTCTGTGGCGGCGTGGCAATGACATGGCTACTCTGCATTTCAGTCCGCAAGCGATCAAGTACGGTGTCATCCAACATACCATTACGCTGGATGACTCGCACCTGATCCGACAGTTGTTGTGCCGACACGTTGACAGCTGGCTCAAGCACCTGAAACAGAGAGAGCATCCGAACACGGTACGCGGTCAGGTTGTAACCCCCCTCTGTAGCCCCATAGTATGCGCGCATGACATTTGCATTAATGGATTGCGTCCATCGCATGCGCGGCACACTCCCGCCGGAAGCTGGGACCCTATCAGAGGCCGGTGGGCCTCGAGGTCCTAAACCGTCCGGCGGCCGGCGTCCTCCTCGTCGACGAACAGGTGGTGGCGTCGTCGGCGGAGAGAAATACTCGTCGCTCGAGCTCGACGCAACTGCCACGGCCGATGTCACAGCACTCACGACGGGTCTGGATTCCGGCGGCGGCGAGGCGGAGCTGAGCGACGGGTCCGGAGGTGATGGGCGTGCGCGTCTTGCTGCTGATCTCGTCAACATTCTCTTGATTTCATTATTATTTTTAACTGTCCAATCTTATGTAGGTGACATACGTCATTCTTGATCACATTTTTTCTTTTTGTGTTTATTGTTATAGAATGGCTTCATTTTACTATTGTTATATTAAAAAATGGAGAAATTATAATATATTAAAAGGGAGATTAGGTTCCAGACTGTTTAAAAATAATTATTTAACGAAAATTATATTATAGAATGAAATTACAAGACATCTGTTGACATTAGTGTTGCAAGTTATTATTATTATTACTTACCTTGATTGGGAACCGCAATCTTTAGGTTTTAACTTTGATTTTAACTTAAAAATACCTTTTTAAAAACGCTAGTAACCATTGAAGAGTTCCTTCGTAAGTTCCTGGCTGCAGGATGAGGTCATTATAAATAAATCTTTATCTATCAAAGTTGAACGCGTAAACAAAGTTTCGTGTCCGTGCTACTAACCGTTGAAGAGTTCTCTCTTGAGGAGACAATCCTGGCTGCAGGATTAAGGAATGTCTGTCATAAAAATGTATTGTCACCAGAACCAAAGGTGTGTGCAAAATATCAGCTCAATCGGTTGTACAAAATTGAGTTGCATTCCACCCGATCAAACATAGTAACTTATCTTCATCCCCCTTTTTAACCCTTCGTGGGTAGAATTATCAAAAACGCTGAGACACGTATAAATTAATGTTCAATTGTCAGCCTAAACACAAAATTTGAAGATCCTAACTTCAAAACTGACGTATTTTCATATAAACTTCCATCCCCTATTTTACCCCTTTAGGGGTGGAATTCCCAATTTTTTTTTATTATTAATAATAATAAATAATAATGGCTCTGGAAACCCACTAAAAATGGAGACTCGTTCAAAGAAAAAACGTATAGGACCGCTGCCCGGGGGCGATCGCCGGGGCGCACCTGGAGCTGACGCTGGGTGTCTCAGCATGCGAACCGTCAGCGGTGAGGAGTTGAACAGGCGGGCTCCCACCGACAAAGATACTACAGCCGAAATCATTGACGATGGTGACAGACTGACGGACAGGACAGACACCCCTGTAGAACCGTATAGCCCAAGCACAGTATCATACACACCTTCTAGGCGATTATCACCACCCATACCATCGTCACCTACACCTTTATCATCCCCCATTATTAGTTTAAATACTGTTTCACCCACTCCGACATTGAATGCTACGCGGGGGGTATCTACCTTTTTGCCCGCGTCCACCAAGGCTGGAAAAGCTAGAGTTCGCATGAAATGGAGCAAAGACGTAAACACATTTATCATGCGAACTTACCTATACATAACTAAACTAGAGACCGATATGACCACATACAGACAACAAATGCATGCACTTTTCACCCGACAATATCCAGATATTGCGGTTTCAGAACAAAGAATTGCAGACCAAAGAAGAACCATACTTAGGAATAAACTTCTATCTCAAGAAGTTATAGATCAGTTAAAAGAAGAAATACGAACACAATTACTACAAGAAGAAACATTAAATTATATAGATACTAACAATATTACACAAAACGTAAACGAAATTTATCATCAAGAACAACCACAATTACTTAGTCAATCACAACTTATTTATTCCCAATCTCAACCGTACAACCAATCACAAGCCCACACACAAATATCGCACACAGCCACACAAACCGAATCCATTACCCTTTTTTTTTTTTTTGGAAATCATCAAATGACCCCCCCCCCCCACTCTGGGCGGAGCGGAAGGGAGTGTCAGACTTGTACTGACTAAAACCCATCCATATCCATGTTCCTTCTTTGCCCCTTGTGTTCCAGGGCCACGGTGTCTCTTTCGAACAGTCCCGCAGCTCTTGCAGGCATCGGCCCATGCGGACCCCTACTCGGTTGCTGACATCTCTTTGAGGCGCGCGTGGAACACGAACGCGCCGTCGACACGGCCTGTCGTCATAAGACGGCCGGACGGCGAGCTAGCCCATAACTCGCCGTCCACAGGCCCGCGCCTACGGTGGCCGGGAGCCACCACGTGACCCCCGACGCCCAGGGCGTCTCCCGCGGCGGCTGGTACGTGAGGTTCTTTCCCTCTCACGTCCCGCCACCACCTTTACTAGCATGACTGCTTCACAGAAAGTGGTGACGGCTTCCCATTCCCTCTCGCTCCGGACCATGGCTTGAACCAGGGCCGGACGCGAGAGATCGCCGCCGCCAATCGCCACTACAAGGACACGGCGGTGCTCCGCCCAAGCGGGGCAGACCTCTACGGTGTGCTCCACCGTGTCCTCCGGACGATCCTCGCAGTGGAAACACCCGGGCGTTTCCTCCCGCCCGATTCGGTGCAGGAACCTCCCGAAACAACCGTGTCCGGTGAGGATCTGCGTCAGGCGGTAGGTGAGGGCGCCGTGGCGCCTCTCTAGCCACTCCTCAAAGAGGGGACTTATTGCCACTATGGTAGCGTGCCCTGCACGGGGTTGCAACAGTCGCTCTCTCCATGTCGCCATGAGATCACGCCGGAGGTCTGTCCGCTGAGCGGCAATTTGCCGCGGCAGCGGAGTTTCCCCCCGACGTAGTGCCTCCGCACGCCATTCATGCAGGCGCGCGAGGACTATCGCCTCCAGATCCCATGGCGGCAATCCGGCAAGGAGGCTAGCCGCCTCGCCGGAGATCGTGCGGTACCCTCGGATTAGCCTTATGGCTATCACCTTTTGGGGCGCGTTCAGGTAGTGGGCGGCTTGCCGCCTCAAAGAACGCTCCCACACCGGGGCCCCGTAAAGGGCCATGGACCGCACGACCCCCGCGTATAGCCTCCGGCAGGAGGCGTTTGGACGCCTCAGGTTGGGCAAGAGCCGCTTGAAGACAGCCCCTGTCCGTTCCAGTTTGGGAGCCAAACGTCGAAAGTGCTCCACGAAGTTCCACCGGCTGTCCAGGACGAGTCCTAGGTACTTCAACGTCGACCCGACGCCGATGGAAACCCCTCCTGCCGTCAGTAGGGATCCCGACGGTGGCGCATTCCGAGGCCCATGAAAACACATGGCCTCGGACTTGTGCAATGCCACCTCGAGACCCAATTGCCGGATCCTCTCCACGACTATCGCAACCCCGCGTAATCCATTACCCTTACGCTGGAAAATGACATTGAGACCATAGCCGTCCCATACCAACACTTAACAACAGATACATATATTCAAGAAATTAATGACAAATTTAGAACAACGATAACACAATACTCTGGGATGAACCCAGCAGCTCGACCTAGGTTACCTAAACTTAAATACACACCTAACCTATTTCGTCTAGTTAATTTATTTAATGGGAGTATACTTACACAATTTATATCTGATGACACACAGCTTATAGACATACACCTACTTATATATTGCACAGCCGTAGTTATATCTGAAGAACTAAACTTTAAAATCGAAGACCACACAGGAACTTGAAGAACAAGACAGAATTTAGCACCAGCATGGCAAAAGAGACTAGAAAAAGATATTGAAAAATTAAGGGCAGACATTGGTAGACTCACTCAATATATTAACGGTTGCAGATCTAATAAAATAGTAAAAAGAGTTGAGGTCATATTTAGAAACAATTTGACACACACCAGACACGAAAAAAATAAAAGAAAACCTGAAGAATTTTTAGACACCTTAAAACAAAAACTAGCACTCAAAGTTTATAGGCTCAGAAGATATAAAAAAGCACAACAACGTAAAAAAGATAACACCACATTTGCTACAAACGAAAAAATGTTTTATAGAAATTTACACAAACCACAAACAGACACAATTGATGAAAATAACACAAACATACCTAACCTACCTACAAAGGAACAACTAGAAAGAGTATTGGGCTAGCCTTTGGGAAGAGCCAGTACAGCACAACGACAAAGCATCATGGATAGCAGAAAAAGAAGTAAAATGGAGAGGTGTTGACGAAATGGAATTTTTAGAGGTAGCAGAGACTGACATTACACACATAACAGCCAGATTACATAACTGGAAATCACCTGGTATCGATAAAATACATAATTTTTGGTACAAAAAGTTAATAACTTCATTACACAAATCTTTAGCAAAAAATTTGACAAATATCATATTAGGACAACAGAACACACCCGAATGTATTGCAACAGGAATTACTTACATGCTACCTAAAACTAAAAATTCACCTCAGCCTTCCCAATACCGACCAATTACATGCCTACCCACAATTTTCAAAATACTGACATCTGCAATTACAAAGAAAATTAGCTCGCATATCGAACGTCACAATATAATAGCTGAGGAACAGAAGGGATGCAGGCAGGGCCACATGGGATGCAAAGAACAGCTGATTATTGATTCCACTATTCATAAACATGCCACCTCTAAAAACAGAAATTTACATTGCACATATATTGACTATAAAAAAGCTTTTCACAGTGTTCCTCATTCTTGGTTGATACAAATATTAGAAATTTATAGAATAAACCCGAAAATTATAGATTTCATACGCAACATAATGCTTTAGTGGAAAACAACACTACAAATAAATTACAACCATAATACTGTCACCACTCGTCAAATCTCCATCAAAAAAGGTATCTACCAAGGTGACTCCCTGAGCCCGTTGTGGTTCTGTCTCGCCCTAAATCCTCTGCCTCATTTGCTGCAGGGTTGCGGGGCCGGATACTGCCTCAAACACACTACAGATGAAACAATAATATCCCATCTTATATACATGGATGACATCAAACTTTATGCAAAAACAGAAAACGACATGAAGAAAATAGTAGATGTTACAGCAGAGTTCAGTAAAGATATTAACATGCAATTTGGGTTAGAAAAACGTAAAACACTTCACATTGTGAGAGGCAAGGTACGGCCCGGCGACTATGTAGTAAATGACACGGACACTATATCAGCAATGGAACAGACTGACTTGTATAAATATTTAGGGTACGCGCAACTAAAAGGTCTTGATCATACAAGCATTAAAAATACGCTTAGTAATGAGTACAAGAGGAAAGTGAACGCCATTTGTAAAACGCAACTTTCAGGTAAACATCTCATCAAAGCTTTAAACACCTTCGCCATTTCCGTATTAACGTACTCATTCGGAGTTATAAAATGGTCCAAAACAGACACTGAACAATTAGAGCGTACTACGCGAACGACACTTACAAAGCACAACAATTTACACCCTAAGTCCGCCATAGAGAGACTTACCATTAAACGACAACATGGAGAAAGAGGCTTAATAGACATCCAGCACCTATGGCGGAAACAAATTAGTCGATTAAAATCATTCTTTCATTCAAAATCCCGCACTAGTAGCATGCACAAAGCCATAGTGATAAATGATCTCAACTACACTCCACTTAATCTAAGTCATCAGATAGAAACACTAAACACAACCAATGATGACCCACAACAACATAAAATAGAAGACTGGAAGAGGAAAGTACTCCACGGTCGGCACCCTCATGACTTAGAGCAATCCCGCATAAATAAATTAGCTTCAAATAAGTGGCTTAAAATAGGCAGCTTATTCCCCGAAACTGAAGGATTTATAATAGCAATTCAAGATCAGATCATCAACACAAAAAAACTACAGAAAATACATAATCAAAGATCCTACAGTCACAAATGATAAATGTCGCAAATGTCACAGCCAACCAGAAACCATCCAGCACATAACAGGGGCATGCACAACTCTTTACGCAAACCGACTACACTCACAGGCACAATCAGGTGGTCAATGTCATTCACCAGAAACTAGTACTAAAACACACACTCATTCATAATACCAGCACTCCTTACTACAATTATAAACCAGAAGCTACCCTAGAAAATACAACACATAAACTCTATTACGATCGAGCTATACTCACTGATAAGACTATTCACTACAATAGGCCAGATATAATCCTACAGGATAAAATAAATAAAGTAACTTACCTTATAGACATTGCTGTTCCCAATACACACAATATACAGAAGATAAGCACAGAAAAAATTAGTAAGTACGCAGAGCTCAAAGACGAAGTTACTAGAATCTGGCGACAAGAAAAAGTATATGTAGTGCCTATAGTCCTCTCCACAACAGGCGTTATACCAAATCATGTTCTCCATAGTTTAAAATTACTTGACCTAAAAGAATCCATCTATATTATACTGCAAAAAGCTGCGATTCTAAATACGTGCAGAATTGTTAGAAAATTCATGCAGATAGAAGAAAACGAAATAGGACCACAACACATAAATATTACACACCACACGCTACATTTGCTTTGGTTTCGGCCCGTAAATGTAGCTGAAACCCAGTCTAAGGGCTGAGAAGAAAAACATTTTCCGAAAATAATAATAATAAAAGTTTATTAGTATGACGGCGCCACCGTCATTATTTTGTAAACTGCGAGTACAACGGGCAAGCAGTGAACAAACGACTGACCGACGTCATTTCCAACGCCAATGCCGAGCGATATATAAAGCAGCGCGCGCACGACTCGAGTCAGTCGTTCGTCGACCGTTGCCCGGTGCACACGTTACGTAGTCGCTCGCCGAGTAGTTTTTTTTTTTATAATCAGTGTAGATTAATTTAGTTATTAAAAATTGTTGTGAAATTAATAAGGTTTATTTAATCGAAATAAAAGAAGTGATTGTGAGAAGACTTTTGTGTTTTTTTTAAATAATGTCGGACCCTGACGCTACATTAGAAGTTACGGATCTACCCCCACAATCATCGCAGTCAAATGCGCCGAGTAATCCAGTCACGGAGCAAATGATGTTATTCTCGACTGGTATGGAAGCGATCTTCAAAAAAATCGCTGACAATATGACATCTTGTCAGCCTGTTCAGCATTCACCGACAAAATTATTAAATTATGACCCGGATGAACCTGAATCCGACGTCGTTAATTGGTGCACACTCAGCGAATTGATAATTGAGCAGAAGAAAATAAAAGGAATCGACTTAATCCTCGCCCTAACACATTCTTTTAAGGGGCGTGCGGCAACGTGTCTTACGAATATCAAACCTGCCCAAATATCATGGCCTGCGATCAAAGAGATGTTGATATCAAGATTTGCGAAGCCTTTGATGATGCAAGACCGGAGAATGTTCTACGCCCATACATTGTTCGCCCTGGAGCCAACAGCATAGAAAAAATCATTTTCTATTTGTAAATTACCCTTAGTAGTCCATAAGAATAAAGTTTCTTGACGGACACTTTAGAGAACAGATTTATTTTAAAAAAGGGAACAGTTTTTGAGGTTATTTTTAATAAAAGAAAACTTAAGCAATTCCTTCTAAAATCGTTATTTCTGGTTTCTACAAAGCATTAAACTTCAAATACAGTAAAATATTACCGTAACTACAGTTTTATTACGCTTTTTAGGTACAGTTATTATTTTTGTTGGTTGAAGTTTACATAATAAGCTAGGGTGATTAATTATACTTACTTCAATAAACCAAGTCAGCCATACAAGAAGCATTGTTTAGGTATATTGTCCCACTCTATGCAAACCATCAGTTGAGAAAAAGTAAACATTTGAATATCTGTAAAAAGTAAAAATATGGCTATTGAAGTCGTGGAATCGTTATGAGAACAATTCACTAGAGTTGCGTCGTAAATGACATTTCAATCGTTCAATAAGAGATTTTCTGACAAATAGATGGCGTGGGTAAAAAATACGTCTTTGTTTTACTGGCTACTGATAACAAAAATAAGATCCGTTACTATGAACGCTTATATTTTGTTGTCAAAAACCAGAGACAGTGACGTATTTTTTACCAACGCCTCTTTTAAACTAATATTTTCTCACTTGTCAGAAAATCCCTCATTCGACTAGTAAGTACATTTTGTGAGTTTGTTTTGTTCATTATATTTTCATCATAATCGTGCTAGGTCATATTCATCATAAGTTCCATTAAAATGTTCATGGAATTTAAAAAAACTTTTATATTGCACATTTTCAATGTTTTGGAAGTGATAAATATCGAACATCCATTATTAATTTATCACTAGATATTAATATTATAGACATCGTCGTCGATATAGAGAAATATGTAATATGAGCGAGAGCGACACTATCAAATATTTTTTGATATTTACATTGACAATTCCATGAAAGATGGCGGGTTTGGTTGGTAATAAAATCAATGAGGTCACTTTTAAAAACCTATTAAGAATTAAACAGAGTCCGCTTGAATTTATTAATTCAAGCGGACACTGAATTTTAATATACTTTTTAAAAATAATATTTTTTAAAAAGTATATTAAAATACACGGTTATTTTTTGGTCGTTCTGGAACCGAAAGCCATAAACTCAATCATCGATTTCGAAACGATTGGGACTATTTTTTTCAAAAAGTAAAAATAAAAAAAATCACGAAAAATTTAATTTAATGTTTTTTTTTGTGAAATAATGAGAACTCGAAGTAACGCTTCCTTGCGGTAAATGCATATGTGTGTGTAAAACGTATTCACGATCGGCAACACATGCGAACGGTACCCATTGAAAAATCCATTCATCGATCCGTAAGCCACGCCCCCACCAAACGCTTACACAGTCTAGCCGGCTAGTATTGACGCGCGGTTCGCTATGTTCGGTCACTCACGCGCAACCAAATCGCATGTTAAAAATGAGTCGGCAATACTCGTACTCCAACGTGGAGTATTGGGCAATGGTGGATTTTTATGGGGTGGCGCACCATAACCTGGAAGAGGCTAGACGACTTTATGCTCAGCCGGAACACCTGAACTCACTGCGCGCACGTGGAATCACCGACCCTCAAGTTCCCTTCACCTCCACCATCCTGGCTGTAACCCAGCGCCTCCTCGATCACGGACAGTTTCGAGCACCCGCACACGCGCAGGGCCGCGGTAGACTACCATACTCGGCGGAATTAGAGGAAGACATACTGGAGTACTTCGAACGCGACCCACGTCAAAGTACCACAATGGCGGCCAAGCGATTCAATGTTAGCCAATAGTACGTATGGAAAGTATTAAATACGAATGGATTACATCCATACCATTTTCGTCGAGCGCACGCTATTTACGAAGGCGACGGGCCAAGGAGAATCGCATTAAGCCAATGGTTGTTGGAAAATGCCACTGCCAACATACTGTGGACGGATGAATCGTTGTTTACACGAGTGGGTCTGTATAACGTTCACAACGAACATTATTGGTCGTTTTTAAACCCGCACCTCATTCGCGAAGATAACCATCAGGTTAGATTCAGCGTGAATGTTTGGGCAGGCATTATTAACGACCAAATAATAGGGCCTATTTTTATTGAAGGTCACCTGACTGGCGGTTCTTATTTAGAAATGCTGCAAACCGTGATACCGGAGTTGCTTGAGGATGTGCCTCTGGCATATTTACGCGGTATGTTCTACCAGCATGATGGATGCCCTGCTCATTTTGCTACTGCAGTGCGTGCGTACCTTAACAGTGAGTTTGGTGAGCAGTGGATAGGTCGTGGTGGCCCTGTGGCTTGGCCCGCAAGGAGCCCTGACTTAACACCACTGGATTTTTATTTGTGGTCCGAAATTAAAAGACTTGTTTATTTCGAGGAGCATACTACTCGAGATGAGTTAAGAAGTGCGATAGTGGACGCATTTAATATTGTGAAAAGTGACAGATACACATTAGGAAAATTAAAAGACAATTTGATTAAACGTGCCCGTTTGTGTATCGAGCAAAGTGGACTCCATTTTGAGCAGTTGCTTCGATACAGGGAAGTGTAAATTATTTAAAAAGTGTTCAGCCTTAGTTAGTTATAAGTTGATTATGTTTGTAGATAGCTCCAATTTTTTAAATACGCCTGCGCCTGCAATACCTTTTCTTGATAATAAAAGAGTACTTACAAAGTTAGTAGGTAGGTACCGACTTAGACGTAAAATGTATTACTGACGCGACGGTCCTAAGCCCGTAAAAAGTATGAAGAAAAAATTAGAGTTATTTAACTGTTAAGTACGTAAACATAAACGCAATTTAGATCAAACAACAAACAACACAATGGTCATGAATGCGGAATCAAACGATTTATTATTGTCGCGGGTAGGTATCTACTGTAGCAACAACGTGGTTGGTAGGTACTGACCACTGCAACCTATAGCAAACTCATGATTAGCAAACCTTCAATACAAAGCTAGAGAATCTATGGCTTGAATAACGAATTGAATTGCTATAATAGGTATGTAAGATGTAAGTATCTATCTAATTAGTTCATCCGCAAGTGTGCCTTCACCGTCTTGAAAACAAAAGATGCCGATGCGTTAGATACCTACATAAACAAAAATAAAATATTTAGTATGGATTTGTGCCCGGTTGATGACAATAAGCTCGCCCCTTATTACATGGGAATTAAACATAACTGGCGAAAAATGTGGGTGTACCATTAGGTACACCTCTGCCAAACCCTTCGGGGATAACAGGCATGATGTTATGTATACCGTTCTAACCAAAGGATAGGTCGCGCAAATAGGTACCTACGAGATAGATAAATTGGTACACAAATAAAAATACGAAAAGCGAATTTAGACTTTATTTCTTAACCGTAAACGGTGAAAATTAGAAATTTTACCCAAACTAGGTACCTAAGTAAAATACGCAGTTTACTAAAATTATTCTGAGAAACCTATTGTCTCGCGTCCGACCTGACTGTTACAAAGATGCACAACCGAATTACACGGTTCACTTTATTAAAATAAGGTCTTAATTCCAACCTAATACCTCCAACACCTAATAATACATCCAACAAATAATGAACTCTATTCGACAGACGAAACGATTCATTTTTCTGTGCGATTTGTCTGCGTTTGTAACAGCCGCCAGCATTACCGCAAAAAAAATGTTTTAGGCAGTATTATTTTATGAATCAGGTAGGTTCGATTGGTCGACACTCGATTTAAGGCCTAATTCTTAAGCGTACTGTCTAGTTCAATAGGTACGAGTAGTAGTGATTTCGTGATGCGAGAGTGGTGAATTAAATGCCAATTAATTTCTCTCGTTAACAAAGAGATGTGATAGTGGTAAAAACCGTGCCGTGCTTCTGATACGAACGAGAAATGATGTAGGTAAATGAACTTACACCAACCTAAATCGGACCTGAAATGAAAAACTACTTGCAGTCGGTTAATAAATTCGTCCGACGTCCATTGACCCGCTCAACTGACTTGCAGTTGAGCGGGGTCAATGGACGTCGGACGAATTTACGCACAGCTGAGCCGCGCTACGTCATCATCGAGCGGACCGCGTACGCTATTGCGTTTATGAATGAAATAGTGGGAGCCCTACTAAGATTTAACTCGAATGACAGAAAAAATGTGATAAATTTCTAACTTCTATATTAGACGTCATAAAAAAAAAAAGAATATGCCAATAGTAACTATTACTCGACTGGAGTTACTGTGTTTCGGTTCCAGAACGACCTAAAAGTATTCGTGTATAATTAAAATTAACGTACACGTCAAATGTTTGTTGGTTGTAGGGCGGTCTAGAACAATCTCCTTTCAGTTAGACGGCAAAGAGAGCTGCCTGCTTCCTGCTGAAGCGGGAATGCGATTATGGCAATTAATCGAGAAGATTCCAGAAGTGAATATGCCAGAGAAAGTGATCACAGGCTTTGCCATTTCCGTACTGTCGCAGTGCGATGACAAAATTCGTCGAGAGCTAAATTCAGTGATTATAAACGACAAAACCCAGTTATTTCGCACGTTACGCGGTTTCACATTAAAGAGACTTAACGAAGACATCAGTTCGACTGATCCGGATGTGAAACGCTTTAAAAACAATATTCCGTTTCGCGGCAACAGCCACTTTTGCGGTAGACACGGTCACCGGGGTCAAGATTGCCGCGACAGAAACAGATTCATCTCAAAGAACTCTTCAGTGGCAGTCAGGGCGGAGCCGCCGCATTCTTCAGCCCCTCCGCGGAATCCTCGTCCATCTGTCGCCTGCTACGTGTGTACCGAGTCCGGTCACGTAGCCTCCGCTTGTCCCATGCGATACAAGAAAAAGGAAGATGCTGCGGGCGCTACCAGCTCCAGCAAGCAGGTCAACGTGTGTCTCCGAGCTGCGCATGGAGTGGTTGAGATAAGTGGTATTAAATTACCTATTGTTTTAGATTCTGGGTCGGAGTGTAGTTTAATCAAACAGAGCTATTGTAAATTTCTTAAGGGCGAGCAGTTTCATGAACAAATAGTTTTAAAGGGCGTAGGCAATAATAATGTGATTTCTATGCTACAAATTAGATGTCCCACTGTAGTTCAAAATCTTTACTTCGACATCACTTATCACGCTTTGTCAGACGATTTTCTTAGTGAAGAAGTTTTATTAGGCCGTGACGTTTTAGAACTGGGAATTTCCGTTCAAATTAGTGATGACCATTTATCTTTTATTAAGAAAAAGATCTCCAACTCTTGCGCGCTCTCACATTTTCACGAAGATACGATAGACACCGACCTCGTAGGAAATGATAGAGGGCGGTTGTTAGGCATACTCAAAAAATATTCCATCAATTTCGTAAAGAGTTTACCAACGACTCGCATTAAAACCGGCGAACTCAAAATTGATCTTATTGATCCTGCTAAAATAGTTCACAGAAGACCATATAGTTTGTCTCCTCTAGAACTTGATATCGTTCAGGAAAAGATTCAAAAAATGTTAGATGCCAATATAATTCGAGAAAGTTCGTCTCCGTTTTCAAGCCCCATCCTATTAGTGAAAAAGAGAGACGGTAGCGATCGTTTGTGTGTAGATTACAGAGAGCTCAACAGCAATACTCGTCCGGATAGTTACCCTCTTCCTTTGATCAGTGACCAAATTAATAAATTACATGGAGCTTATTATTACAGTATTGTGGACATGGCTTCTGGTTTCCACCAGGTGAGGGTTCATGAGGATTCAGTGGTGAAGACTGCTTTTGTAACACCAACAGGCCAATACGAATTTTTAACGATGCCATTTGGTTTTAGAAATGCTCCACAGGTTTTTCAAAGGGCTATTAATTCCGCGTTAAAACCGTTAAGAGATGACAGAATACTAGTCTACATGGATGATGTTCTTGCAGCATCGGTAACCGTTGATGAAGGCCTTTCTCGACTAGATAAATTGCTAGAGACTTTATCTATTGCTGGATTCTCATTTAACTTTAAGAAATGCTCTTTTATGAAGAAGGAGACCGAGTATTTAGGCTATGTTGTATCCTCAGGAGCTCTCAAACCTAATCTGCGCAAAGTTCAAGCCTTACAAAATGCCCCAAAGCCATCCACAGTTAAACAGGTTAGGCAGTTTATTGGATTAGCAACATATTTCAGACAATTTATCCCAAATTTCTCTAAATTACACAAACCCCTGTATCCACTAACTTCTGGCAAAGGCCGCATCATTTGGACTGCTGAACATGATAAGATTCATAGCGAAATAGTTAGATACTTGATTACAGAACCAGTACTCAAAATCTTTGATCCCTCTTTGTCCATCGAGTTACATACCGATGCCAGCAGTGACGGATACGGGGCTGTCCTAATTCAGAAGTATGACTCTCTTCCACATGTTGTAGCTTATTTTAGTCACAAGACCACCAGTGCAGAAAGCCGCTACCACTCGTACGAGTTGGAAACGTTAGCCGTTGTAAAATCTGTGTAACACTTTAGACGTTATCTCTATGGCCGACATTTTACCGTGTATACGGATTGTAATGCTTTAAAAGCCTCTCATTCCAAAAAGGACCTTACACACAGAGTCCATAGATGGTGGGCTATTCTACAATCCTATAACTTTGATATTGTCTATAAAGAAGGTAGAAACATGGCTCACGCAGACTTTTTATCCCGTAACTCCCCTCTAGATATTCAAGATAACGTAGCAGATTCTAAAGTAATAGTTCAGAAACCTCTAACTTCGACTTGATTTCTAAAATACAATCAAATCAATTACCCTCTAAAATCGCACACACTTACGATATTAGGCAAGGCATACTGTACCGTAAAATAGAACGAGCCAAAACTACAAAATGGTTACCAATCCTTCCTCACTCTTTGATATGGTCGCTTATTAGCCACGTTCATAATGACATAAAACATTTAGGTTATGAAAAAACACTAGATAAATTATACGATCTTTACTGGTTCGGTAACATGTCCAAATATGTAAAGAAGTTTGTAGATTCCTGTGTAGTCTGCAAGTCTTCAAAGGGCCCATCGCGTGCGCAACAAGTACGCCTGCATCCAATCCCCAAGGTACCACTTCCATGGCACACTCTGCACTTGGATCTTACAGGGAAACTCAGCGGTAAAAGTGACCGCAAAGAATATTGTTCCGTCACTATTGATGCCTTTACAAAATATGTCTTACTGAAACACACATTGACATTAAATTCCGTTGACGCTATTAAAGCAGTAAAAGACTCTGTACATTTATTCGGAGCGCCAAAAAGAATAATAGCCGATCGTGGGCGCTCTTACGACAATATAGATTTTAGAAACTTTTGTAAAGACAACAATATTGAGTTACACCTTATCGCTACGGGTGCCTGCAGAGCCAACGGACAAGTGGAGCGCGTGATGCGAACTCTTAAGAGCTTGCTCACAGTAGCTGAAGGTAACTCCGATAGGTCATGGCAGGAACAGTTAGGTGAGATCCAACTAGCCCTTAATAGTACCCGATGCAGAGTTACAGGCTTCACCCCTGATTCATCGAACTGATGTTTGGAGTTCAAAGTAACTCGTTAGGTATTTCTAGAATAGCTACGAATCCCGATAATCCTAGTAGACTAGATTTGGAAGCGGCGCGGTCTAGTGCGTCAGACAATATAAAGAGACTGGCTCAGTCTGACGTCATTCGCTTTAACCGAGGTAAGGCTAAGATAAAACCCTTTTCTATTGGAGACTTTGTTTTCGTAAAAAGTGAAGAACGACATCAAACTAAGTTGGACCCAAAGTATAAAGGCCCCTATAAAATCACTGCTGTCTTAGAAAACGATAGGTACGAATTGAAACTTGTTAACGGGTCTAGTCGAAAGTACAAGGTCGCCCACGAGAACTTACGCGAAGTACCCCGCGGTCCGTTAGGTTTTATAGAAGTAACCGAAAGTTATAAAGATGACGTGACGGCGGATGTTAGCCAGCGTAATGTTGTCCATGAAACTGATCGTGATAATGATAACGTAGCTGTGATTGGTGATGCTGAGGATGAACTTTCCGATAGCGACACTATATCTGTTAATAGTAGCACTGTAACGGCTAGTTCACGTACCTTGAGCGCTATTAGTGATAATATAGAAAGTCCATCAGATTTACCAGAGTCAATAAATGTTCTAACTGATGCCATTGTACATAACGACAATCGTAACTAATTTAAAAAAAATAAAATAAATAAAAACAATAAAAAAAGGGAAAATGTGATATAAAATTGTTCCAAAAAAAAATGTAGGACAAAAAAAAATCAGAGAAGTAACAATAAAAAATATAGGAAAGAGTCATTGAAGGGAAAATCCGGTCCAATGACTCTGCTAAAGGGGTTGCGATCCGGCCTAGCCTTTTGGCTATAAGGATTGCAATCCGGTGTAGCATGTTTGGCTATAGGGACTGGTATCCGGTCTAGCATTCGCTAAAGGGATATTTGTCCGGTCTAGCACAAGTTTCCAGTTTTAATACTGATGAGATAACGTAATAGTTGTGGTAAGCTGAAGGGTTAACCGGGCCAGCACATTATTGAAACCTTTTGTTAAGATCATACTAGATACAGAACAAATAATGCCAGGATGAACGAACAGTTTATTGACTTGTTCCCAGATGCTCAGAAGACGCTCGAGGACGAGCGTACGTCAGTATGGCCGTGACGGCGCCACCGTCATTATTTTGTAAACTGCGAGTACAACGGGCAAGCAGTGAACAAACGACTGACCGACGTCATTTCCAACGCCAATGCCGAGCGATATATAAAGCAGCGCGCGCACGACTCGAGTCAGTCGTTCGTCGACCGTTGCCCGGTGCACACGTTACGTAGTCGCTCGCCGAGTAGTTTTTTTTATAATCAGTGTAGATTAATTTAGTTATTAAAAATTGTTGTGAAATTAATAAGGTTTATTTAATCGAAATAAAAGAAGTGATTGTGTGAAGACTTTTGTGTTTTTTTTAAATAATGTCGGACCCTGACGCTACAAGTACATAAAAAAAGAGGAAAAAACAACAGCACAGTGCATAGCATAGCGTAGCATTTGGAGACAGCGGGTTGTACTACCAAGTTTTAAGTAATTGTCACTATGCCGGGCTCCTAAACTAGGTGCGCAGACCTGTATCTTAGGAGTCGGAGATTTTGCGGCTTCAATTTATATAATACAACCGTGACTTTTGTGTTTGTTTACAGTGGTTGTTAACACAGCAAATGGAGTGAATGATTGTTTGTGTATCTAGGGATTTGTATATGAGTGTAGTGTGTGTGTAGGGAGGAGTGTATGTGAAATGTGAGTGTATAAATTAACTTTATTTTAGAGTAGGTTTGAAGTTATGATTTCATAGCCAATATATTTTCGGTTTCATCATAAGTTAAGGATAAAAGCCATATTCTTAATTTATTTTTAATTTCATATAAGTTATATCTGTACAACGGGATAATTTTATTTAATTTATTATACATTCGTGAACTTTGAGCCAATAATTGTCGACTTGTAAAAGCAAAACGACAAGGGTTTGTTTTACATATAGGGAAACCGTGGCGTCTTAGGAGCAGCGTTTTATCTAATGGAAGGTTGGAGTGTCTCCGCAGGACTGAACGAAGGATATAAAGTTGCCTTACTGTGAGAACCTTGGCCTCAGAATATAACTGATCAGTGGGGTGACTACCCCACTGATCAGTTTACGAAGCATCACCTTAAGAACTGCTCGTTGTGCCCGTTCTGCCGAGACCATTGTGGTTTTGTAAGTACCACAACGGGATGCAGTACACAATGATGGACTGACAAAGGCTGAGGTACACAAGAGTCAGAGTTTCAGAATTGGCGGAGTGCCTGAGTTGTTTAAAAATATGTATTAGTCTTCTGACTCTAGTGCAGAGTGCCTCTATATGCGCGTGCCAGTTAAGGTTTTCGTCAATAATCACTCCCAAGTACCTAATTACTGACTGATGAGGGGGACAGGTGAGCTTTAATTTTATGAGAAAAAGAGGATGGGGTCATTGACTATGGGCGATAGAACCTGATTAGTTTCGTCTTATCCAAATTCAGCGTCAGCAAGTTAGTAGACAGCCATTCCATTATTAACCAAAGCGAATATTCCGCTGTCTCTAGCCTGCTCCCAGTTTTTATCAAACACTAGAAGTGCAGTATCGTCCGCATAAGAGAAAATTTCGCAATTAGAGATGGAGAGCTTGCACAGGTCATTGATGTATATTTGGAAAACTGTTGGTCCTAATATACTGCCTTGTGGGATGCCATAGGTGAGCTTTTTATATGAACTGGTGACTGAAACAATGAGAACACACTGGGATCTACCACAGAGGTAGTCTTTAAATAGTTTAAGAGTTACTCCACGCATTCCTAAGCTTTCTAATGAATACTTACTCTTTACAAAGAACACACCCTCCAAGTTTCATGTCTCTAGGACAATCGTTTATTTATCATTTTTGGGGTGAATAATCACGTTTTACGGTAGGACTCGATGGAAAGCACTCATAGCATTGTACTGATGAATGGATTGAATAGTACAAGGGGCGTGGAGGTGTGTACAGTAAAAATGTTACATTAAAAACATGTATTTAAAAAAAAAAACTTGTGAAAAAGTTGGAACTTTGACCCCCAATATCTCCGTAACTAGAAGGTTCCCAGGTATTTATTTAACACTTCAAGCACACAAGTACAGAGGCGGACTTAATGCCATAGGCATTTTCTACTAGGTATGGTATGGTCTAGAACAAAAAAAAATTTCGCAGTGACGGGGAGAACAAGTGCCTTTCGTTTATGTTAAGGGTCTATTTACACCCTTTATACATATACACGAATACTTTTAGGGCGTTCTGGAACCGAAACACAGTAACTCCAGTCGAGTAATAGTTACTATTGGCATATTCTTTTTTTTTTTATGACGTCTAATATAGAAGTTAGAAATTTATCACATTTTTTCTGTCATTCGAGTTAAATCTTAGTAGGGCTCCCACTATTTCATTCATAAACGCAATAACGTACGCGGTCCGCTCGATGATGACGTAGCGCGGCTCAGCTGTGCGTAAATTCGTCCGACGTCCATTGACCCGCTCAACTGCGAGTCAGTTGAGCGGGTCAATGGACGTCGGACGAATTTATTAACCGACTGCAAGTAGAATTTCATTTCAGGTCCGATTTAGGTTGGTGTAAGTTCATTTACCTACATCATTTCTCGTTCGTATCAGAAGCACGGCACGGTTTTTACCACTATCACATCTCTTTGTTAACGAGAGAAATTAATTGGCATTTAATTCACCACTCTCGCATCACGAAATCACTACTACTCGTACCTATTGAACTAGACTCCGACACGACGACAGTACGCTTGGGAATTAGGCCTTAAATCGAGTGTCGACCAATCGAAACTACCTACCTGATTCATAAAATAATACTGCCTAAAACATTTTTTTTGCGGTAATGCTGCCGGCTGTTACAAACGCAGACAATTCGCACAGAAAAATGAATCGTTTCGTCTGTCGAATAGAGTTCATTATTAGTTGGATGTATTATTAGGTATTGGAGGTATTAGGTTGGAATTAAGACCTTATTTTAATAAAGTGAACCGTGTAATTCGGTTGTGCATCTTTGTAACAGTAAACTGCGTATTTTACTTAGGTAGGTACCTAGTTTGGGTAAAATTTCTAATTTTCATCGTTTACGGTTAAGAAATGAAGTCTAAATTCGCTTTTCGTATTTTTATTTGTGTAGGTACCAATTTATCTATCGCGTAGGTACCTATTTGCGCGACGGATCCTTTGGTTAGAACGGTATACATAACATCATGCCTGTTATCCCCGAAGGGTTTGGCAGAGGTGTACCTAATGGTACACCCACATTTTTCGCCAGTTAAGTTTAATTCCCATGTAATAAGGGTCGAGCTTATTGCCATCAACCGGGCACAAATTCATACTAATTCCGCATTCATGACCATTGTGTTGTTTGTTGTGTTTGATCTAAATTGCGTTTATGTTTACGTACTTAACAGTTAAATAACTCTAATTTTTCCTTCATACTTTTTACGGGCTTAGGACCGTCGCGTCCGTAATACATTTTACGTCTAAGTCGGTACCTACCTACTAACTTTGTAAGTACTCTTTTATTATCAAGAAAAGGTATTGCAGGCGCAGGCGTATTTAAAAAATTGGAGCTATCTACAAACATAATCAACTTATAACTAACTAAGGCTAAACACTTTTTAAATAATTTACACTTCCCTGTATCGAAGCAACTGCTCAAAATGGAGTCCACTTTGCTCGATACACAAACGGGCACGTTTAATCACATTGTCTTTTAATTTTCCTAATGTGTATCTGTCACTTTTCACTATCGCACTTCTTAACTCATCTCGAGTAGTATGCTCCTCGAAATAAACTAGTCTTTTAATTTCGGACCACAAATAAAAATCCAGTGGTGTTAAGTCAGGGCTCCTTGCGGGCCAAGCCACAGGGCCACGACGACCTATCCACTGCTCACCAAACTCACTGTTAAGGTACGCACGCACTGCAGGATGGTGGAGGTAAAGGGAACTTGAGGGTCGGTGATTCCACGTGCGCGCAGTGAGTTCAGGTGTTCCGGCTGAGCATAAAGTCGTCTAGCCTCTTCCAGGTTATTGTGCGCCATCCCATAAAAATCCACCATTGCCCAATACTCCACATTGGAGTACGCGTATTGCCGACTCATTTTTAACATGTGATTACGTTGCGCGTGAGTGACCGAACACGAACCGCGCGAGAATACTAGTCGGCTAAACTGTGTAAGCGTGGGGTGGGGGCGTGGCTTACGGATCGATGAATGGATTTTTCAATGGGTACCGTTCGCATGTGTTGCCGATCGTGAATACGTTTTACACACACATATACATTTACCGCAAGGAAGCGTTACTTCGAGTTCTCATTATTTCACAAAAAAAACATTAAATTAAATTTTTCGTGTTTTTTTTTATTTTTACTTTTTGAAAAAAATAGTCCTAATCGTTTCGAAATCGATGATTGAGTTTATGGCTTTCGGTTCCAGAACGACCAAAAAATAACCGTGTATAGAAGATGCAATACGTTAAAACCTCTGACTTCGTACTTACAAAACAGACGAATGCATGTAGAAATTAAAAGTATAGACGAGAACAATCACGAAGTGATATACAAGTCAAAAATGAATGCAAGTAGGACATGATGCTATGGAAGTAACTAAAATAGATTAGTCTCTCGGTATCCACGTCTGTTATTTGCCGGATTTTACGGACAGTGTAAGCGGCTGAACTTAGCCGCCCTGCAAGTGCTGTTAAGTGAGGACTCCATTGCAGTTTCGAGTCAAGCGTAAACCCCAGTAAATCCGTCTGTTCGACGAATTCTAGTCTTTCCCCGTTCAATACAATGTTACACTCACTACTTCTTACATTCGGCAGCGCGAATCTTCAGTTAGTTTTCTTCTCATTTAACATTAAATTATATACAGCGAACCAGTTATGAATCTTAAGTATAGCGTTATTTACGACGTCAAACTCTTGTGCACGTCTGTTAACCATAAAAATCAGTGATGTGTCATCAGCAAATAACACCATTTGAGGTCGACTTTTCAGTAAATGAGGTAAATCATTTATGTATACTAGAAAAAGGAATGTGCCCAATAGTGAGCTTTCCGGTACTCTTACTTTTACTTTTAATCCTAATGAATTTACGTCTTTTATTTGTACTTGCTGCATTCGATCATTTAAATATGATTTAACTAAGCTAAGTGCTTGTTTCCCCAGTCCGTAATGCTTAAGTTTCAGCAACAGTGTGTCGTGATTCACGCAATCAAATGCCTTGGATAGGTCGCAAAAGATGCCTTATGCATCTTTTGCCTCTTTCCATGCATTGAAGATGTGCTTTAGTAAAGTGACACCGGCGTCAGTAGTGCAACGACCTTTGGTGAAGCCATATTGTTGATCATGTAGGATGTCACTTCGATTAAAATGATTGAGCATTTGATTTAGCATTACTTTATCAAATATCTTGCTGAAAACGGGCAAAATAGAAACGGGTCTATAATTATTTGTGTCTTTGCTGTCTCCAGATTTAAAAAGTCATTTTTATCATTTCATTTTTATTCGTGACAGACGAAAAAGATATCTTATAAAAGTAAGACTATATGAAATAACACTATAAAATAAAAATGAAATGTAATATCAGCATTGAGGAAACATACAGGTGCAAAAATGCTATGACTACTAAAGACATCCTTTTCATTTACCAAGTTGTAGTTATATAATACATTTTCACTATTATGATACCTACGTTGTTTTATTAATTATAGCAATTTCATTTTTAACATCAAGAATATAAAATAATCGCCCTTATTATGTGTCAATTTCAACTATCGAACCGTTTTTACATAGTTACATCCTGGAATTTTTGCTATAGGTATAAGTACTCACAGGCTTTGTAATAAGGGAGAGTACTAGGTACTAGGTACCTATTATTACACGCAATCAATAGAGTGTTTGACAATATGGTAGACCAATCCCAAGTGCTCCCATGGTTGCACCATGCTGCTTCAAGCAGTCAAGATACTCAGGTTTCGTTTTTTGGTGATTTGTAATTATAAACCGCTAATCAAGATTTGTCGTAGTTGTCTTTGTGTAAAACTAAATATTTTTTAATGTAGATCAACAACCGCTTCACCTGATTTTTGTATGTTAGTGCCAAAACATTCGACAGTGTAGATCACTACTCGACCTCCACTCCATGCCTCGGAATTCCAAAACAACACCATCTTTCAAAGTATAGTGCTGCATGATTATTTTGGCGTTAGTCGGAACTCACGCCGCCATCTTATTTTTTATCTGCAAAATCCAGGTAGTTCCTCAAACGCTCATCAACAGTGCCCCCTAACTATGAACCATTCTTTTGGCGATTGAATGATATAGCATAGCTATAATGCAGGCTGCAAAGTGGTATAATCTAGTGGTTTTACCTACAAATTCAAGTTGCTCTTTATTCAATACTAGCTGACCCGCGCAACTTCGTCTGCGCCAGAGGGTTAGAGAGAATGTGAGTCAACCTTACAAGATACGCTATCGCAGACTTATGATTGTTGCGTAACTTTAACCGTTTACACAGCGCACGCAACGGAAGCTCTCAAAAGGAATACATTTTCCCTGTTTTTGCAATATTTTTCATTGATGCTCCGCTCCTATTGGTTGTAGCGTGATGATATACAACCTATAGCTTTCCTCGATTAATGGGCTATCCAACACTAAAATAATTTTTCAATTCGAAATTAGCTCGTTCAACCAATCGAACAAACAAACTATTCATCTTTATAATATTGGTAAAGATTAAATATTTGCATTAATCGCTAAAATATTCTACTTATGTGTTTTCAAATAAGGGCTTCCCTCGACAGTCTAGTCTTCATCCTTAGACACTCGATGACAGTCATACTCCAGCTAGGTCTAAATTTCTCATTAAGGTGCATGAAATGAGCCGAGACACGATTAAGCTTCTGTAAACTGTTGCGGACCTCTTGCAACTGCCTGCCGTCTCCATCGTCAGTCCTTCGATGACAGTCATACTCCAGGCAGGTTTAAAGTTCTCTGCAAGGTGCATGAAATGAGCCCAATAACAATATAGCTAATCTGTTGTAGCTGTAATCTGTTGTGAACCTCTTGCAACTGCCTTCCGTTTCCATTGGTAGACCGTCGATGACAGTCATACTCCAGCTAGATCTAAAGTTCTCATCGAGGAGCATGAAATAAGCCGCTGTAAACTGTTGAGGACCTCTTGCGATCCCCTTCCGCTTCCATCTTTGGACCGTCGATGAAAGTCATACTCTAGTTAGGTTAAATGTTCTCATCAAGGTGCATGAAATGATCCCAAACACGATATAGCTGCAGTAAACTGTTGCGGACCTCTTGCAACTGCCTTCCGTATTCAAAGCGCGCTAAGTACGCTATCATAACTTTTTAACAAAGCCGGTCAGTCAATTTAGAGTTATCTTGTGAGCACATTTTTATTCATTACTACCATTTTGGTTCAATAGATGTCGCTGCATGTATCTTACATATTGATGATAAGTTCTTCTTGAACACTCAGTATATTACTCTACATAAATACCCTTGATAATAAAACTATTTTAATAAGAATTAATACTACGATACGAATGTAATCAACTTTTTTTCGACCGGGGTGATCTAATTAAATTTTAGAACACAAAAGCTGCTATAGTGACTTAACTATGATAGTTAGATATATCATCTCGCGGACTTTTTAATAGGTAATAATAAGTACTTTAATTATGTAGTACATCATTTTTAAGTGTCATCAATAGTTTTCTCAGCGCACGCCAAATAATTAATTTTATAGGCAATATTTTGCTACTTTGGGTTACATTATTGCAATTTTCTTAAGAATCTCATTTTTTTTTTAAATTAATGCCTATGTTACTTCCTAATAGTTTAGCTTTCTATTGGTGAAAAAATGGTTCAAATCGGTCCAGTAGTTTCGGAGCCTATTCGGTACAAACAAACAAAAAAATCTTTCCTCTATATAATAATAGTATAGATATAGACTATATCACAATCGCTACTTTTAACATTTCGGTAAAGCAAATCTTATGCATTTCGTTTTTTTTCTCATTTAATACTACATGGTTTGATGTAAACCAATTATGGACCTAAAGTAGGGCATTTTTCACGTCATCTAGATTTTGGGCCCGTCTATTTATCTTAAAAATTAGGGTAGTGTCAATAGCGAACAACACCATATTTTGAGGTTGTTTTTTTTTTGGTTGTTATAAATAGGGTAGATCATTTATATATACTAGAAAGAGGAAAGGACCCAATATTGAGCCTCGCGGAACCCCCATTTTTACTATTAAATCCTGTGAATTGACACCATTTATTTAAACATGTTATTGTCTATTACTCAAATAAGATTTTACCAAACTAAGTGCAAGTTTACCTAGTTTGTAATGCTCGAAGTTTCAAAAGTAATGTATCGTGATTTACGCAATGAAATGCTTTGGAGAGGTCACAAAATATTCCTATGGCGTCTTAGAAATCTTCCCACGCAGTAAATATGTGCTTTAACCCGGCCTCATTGAGGTTGGGTCAAAATGACCCAGTGTGTCTAAGAAAGCAAATATTTTTTTCCGTACGCGCGCGACATCGTGGTCATTCCAGCGTGGATGACCACGATGGGAGCTAAACGCACACATTTGTCAAAAAGGTAAATATAACCCATCCTCACAATTAACGGAACAATTTCGCGCCTTATTTTTGTATGTTTTTTATTACTGAATTTTGTTTTTTTTTTGGTGTTTTCCTCGCTTCAAGGTAGTTTTTTCAATTCTTGAGGAATCTGATTCAGAATTTCCAGAAATTCGCCAGAATTTAATTCGCTTGCCACGAGAAATGTGTAAGAGAATCAGATAGTTTACTGGTGCATCACCTGAAAAAAGATGCCAATTATGCCCTGCACAAAGAGATCGTAAAA
This sequence comes from Noctua janthina, assembly GCA_963576755.1. NCBI lineage: Eukaryota > Metazoa > Arthropoda > Insecta > Lepidoptera > Noctuidae > Noctua > Noctua janthina. Next base: position 19,228,843 of record OY755058.1, read on the forward strand.
CGAAACACACATGTCGAGGTTGTGACAAATATATTTGCCCTGAGCATATCATACCTTTCTGCAGTGATTGTGTAAACAATGAGGATTTTAATTAGTCTTGTTAAACTTTTTTCCAAAGAAATATTAGTTAGGTATACTTTAAGTGCCATATTATTACTGAAAAGACTATATTTTAGTGTAGTAAGGTGAACTCATTTTTTTTAAATTTGTAAGAATTTAACGAAAAGTTTAAAAACTTTTAATAAATGTTGTGATTAATATTTTTTTTCTTTTATTCCTAAGATCAGAGTGTAAATATGCATTACAATGACAAAAATTACGAATATATTCAATAACATATAAAAATGCCGTACATTACATACACGGGTTATATTGACCTACCTCAACATCCATGTAACAATTTCGTACCACAATGACGCAGGGTTAATAAGGTTACACCGGCGTCAGTTGTACAACGTCCCTTGGTGAAAACATACTGTTGATCGTGTAAGATTCTGTTGGTGTTAAAATGATTAAGCATTTGATTAAGGATTACCTTTTCAAACACCTTGCTAAAAACTGGCAACACGGATACAGGTCTATAATTATTAGTATCTTAATGATCCCCGGATTTGAATAGAGGTATGACTTTACTGTATTTAATTAAATCAGGGAAAACTACACACAAATTAAAAATTAAAGCTAAGTATGGTGCTATAGTCTCAACTATGGATGTACAAAATTTAATAGACATTCCCCAAAGATCTTCGGTCAATTTGACTTTTATTTGCCGGAAAGCTTTAATAATATAGGGTTTGTGTGTTTAAATTTAAATTCAGCCAGGCAGCCAGACACATTTGCCTTAAATAAACCAATTGAGACTTCAGGAGAGGAATTAATAGTCTTCGTAGTTTTTAACGGTTTGTCGGTAAAGAAATTTACACCTTCCTATTTACCTATTCAATAATACCCCAATTAACATATTATCTCGTCGACTTTCATTTTTTTCAAAATGTGGCGTTTATTTGTCGCCGTATTTGTCATAACTGCCATGTGTTTTGGGACACTTGCAAGATTAAGACAAATCGATTGACGTAAGAATCATCAAAATTTGCCCACGCGTTTGATCTCTAGAAGATACATAGGCTAATAAACACATTACCCTCTTTGCGTCGCGCAGTCTGATAAAAAGGACTGACCGTGTCGTTTTCTTCAGAAAACTTATGATTTCAAGAGAATGAAGGAAGCAAGTAAAGTGAACTCCCTCGAAGATAGTTAGATTTTCTTTTGCCCACTCAAAGAGTGCCTTAACTATGCTAAATGCTTTAAAAAATATTAGACGCATAAAAATGTAATTAATATTGTGGAATACAACGTTTTGATGGTATACTAATACGACTTGTTGATTGTCTTTCAACAAGTGTAGTTCTGGGCAAGTTTACTAATAAAACAACTCGGTCTTGAAACTATTATATTAATTAATCTAGTCTACAGCTATACAAATATCATAATTATTACAAATATACCTACTTAGTTATTTAAAGACGACCAGTAAATAATTATATCGCGGCGGGTGATAATTTTATTCTTAGATGGCGCAAAATAATGGAACTAAATAACACCTTTATTTACAATCCCTAATAGTCGCCGAATATCGGAGAACTTAACTATACATTACCAGAAAATCAATGCAAACGTAGTCAGCTTCGAGCGCATGGATGGTGTCTGCAGAGGGGCGGCGATCATAACCGCTTCAGCACGCGCCGTGCCGAGCCACCCGCGCCGCCCTGGCCCGCGCGCCGCTCGCGCTTGGCCGCCGGCCCGCTGTCGCCCGTCGCGCTGCCCTGCTCCGAGCCGCCCTCCTGCGGACCGAGCCCAGCGTTAGTGTGCGCTCCTGCGGCAGCAGGCGCCGAAGAGGCAGCTTGACTCACCCGGCGGCGGAGCGGCGCGGGCACAGTAGCAGGCGCGCGCGCGTGTATATCGGTGAGCAGCTTGGCGCGCGCGAAGTAGTCGTCGTAGCGGTCGCGCAGCAGCGCTGCCGCCTCGGCGTTGAGCGCGGACTCGGCGTTGGGCGCGATGAGCAGGCACTTGACGGCCAGCAACGCGTGCTCCAGGCCCAGTTCGGGGCGCCAGTCGCGCTTCAGCGTATTGACGCACACCTCGCCGGAGTCAGGCGCCACATTGGGGTGGAACAGCTTGGTGAGGAAGAAAGCGCGCGGCGGCGCGGCCGGGAACTCGCGGCCCAGCACCAGTCGCACGCGGAACGTGCCGCCAGCGTACGGCGTGCCCGCTGCCGACAAAACACATACTTTTCGTCATCACCATGGTATAATAATATACTTCGCCTGGTATTCTCTTCCCACGATGGCCCAAGACTACGTCACGATTAGTGTTACCATTGATTGTCCTTTTCAGTGAATTTATTGACTTTCATTTAGTGAATGAAAATAAATAAATTACTAACTAGCTTAACTATTTAGTAACTCGTGTGATTCATCTATTTAGTTTTAAACTAATTTAAAAATTGAATTATTAGTTCATAATTGCTTTGTTAAGTTAAAAAATGCATTTTGATCGGGTAATTCAATCACACACCGTGGCAACACATCAACAGCATCGCAACTGATGACGTATTCTTGGGTGAAGTATATTATTATACCATGGTCAACATTAACTTCATTAATTCTAGAACATTATTCAAACAGAATTTTTGAATTAATCTATGGTTTTGGATATTTAAAGTGAAGTAAACAACTATTCATTTTATTGCAGCTGAAGAAAAAAATAATAGTTAGAAATAAAGTAGCATGTCATTTTGACTAACAAACCCATGAACCAAGTGCTGTCACAACTTTTGAAATACTAGCCTCTTGTTAATCTTTTTTATAACAGATAGACTCAAGCCTATTAAGTGTTAAGTCATTCCAGGTGCTATTCAGTTTTATCCATGGAAATCAAATGTTAAAAACTCCAATGTTCGACTTGAGCAATATCGTTTGTTGAGGGACATCGACCTGCCCTGGCTTCACAAGGTTGCAATGTAGATAACATACATATAAATCTTCCTCTTGAATCACTCTATCTGGTCTATGCCAGTTTTTTTAATATTGGTTCACAGTCAGCAACACTTACAACTGACTTTTATGTATCACGTTCATAGTCACATCACCTGCACTACACATTGAATCGGGACTAAATTCCGAGCAAGCTCAGGGTTCAGACATGAGTTTTAAAGTGAATAATGGTATTCAAGTACTTGCTGTAGTGTCATTACAAATATTCTGTGAATTATTTTTTAAATCAATGTTGCAAAGGCTCTCTGGAGTAAGCCAATTGTAATAGTGGCTTCAGCCACTCGGATGACTTTTTTTACTCAGGAGAAACTTGGCAAGATGCAACAACGGTCTGTTCTAATGAAAATAGTAGCAATGAGACGGAACAGGGGGGGTTGGCGAGTGTGCATACCGGGCCCCTCCATGGTCGCCACCACGTCAGTGAGGTCGTCGTCGCGCAGCAGCAGTTTGATGCCTGCGGGCGGGTTGGCCGCCAGGCGCCGAAGTTCGCGCGCTACGCCGCGCAGCGTCTGCGGGCATACGTTCTCCACGTTGGACATGCCGCCGCCGCCTTCGCCACCCTAAGCGTCCACACCCGCGCCACACACCCCGCGTGCCTGTAGCTGAGCCGAGCTGTCTGCAACGCTCAAACAGAGATCTTGTACGTCTCGGACACCATATCTCTACACTTGGACACTCTCTTTAAATTGGCTACGCTCCTAAATTACGAAGAAGACTGGACACGATGTTCACGAAATATATTAAGTATCAATAAAACAAATTATTGTGAAAATACAGCATACAAGTAACAATTCTTCACAAAATAAACTCCTAACGTATTGCAATTCCGTACAAATTCCATCAAACTCGAATCAATGTTTAAACGGAGCATCAATATAATACTGGATGTAGATTAAATGTCATTCAAGATTCAACAAACCACAATCTACAAACGAGTCAAATCAAAAGTGCTCTACTCTATGGCAATGGCCGTTTAATTTAAAATCAACCAAAACGACTGGAAAATCGACTAATAATATTTTATTATTTTGTTGATGGATTAGAGGAAAATATGCCCATAGTTGACTTGACATTGCTGAAATTACCTCGGCCAAAGTACAGACGCCAGACATCAAGCTATTACAATCTTTCGAATTTTAATAAATTTTCAACTTAAATGAAAATTAACCTAAATGTATACATGAATGCAATAAAGAGTTTGAGTTTGAACTTTATGGCTAACGCATTAGATTCAAGGTAAGGAACTTATATACTAACTGGAATGAGTACGAACAAAATTTTGATACCAAAAAACCGTTTGAAAATGAACTTTATCTCAAACGAATAGAGTACTTATTACTATAACACTTCAGAGCGAGAACGCTAACAAGAGTGGATTGTGTCCTTGTCTAACAATTGCCAGTACACAAATTTTTTTTTAGTAAACTATTCGGAAATCACGTTGATAGCTAAACTAGCACATAAATCGTATCGGGATTAATTTAATATTTAAATAATAAATATTAAAATAATAATTTCTTGCGAAATACAGTAAGCTTAAAAATAAATAAAATTATTTATGAATTATGTTATTTCTGAATGGCAACATAGATGACACTCATATAAACAAACAATATGGCCGATACAATTTCGCGCTGAAGTCATATTTTTGCGTTTTCAAGTTCTTTTTACTTTACTTAAGTGAAATCTTCCTCTTTAAATGTCGTGAAATCGAGTTGTGTGAACCCCTTCACACAACTCGATTTCACGACATTTAAACACAGTGTACATTTTAACACAGTGTAACAGTGAAGGGTTTGCTGGATGTGGAATTTCTTTTTTCAGGTAAGTTCGTATAACTTTGTTTGCAAATTACGACTAGGGTGACAATGTTCTAGATTATGTAAACGGGGATCAAGAAAATATTCTAAAGAATACGCCTTTTCTATTATCCGTATTGGTATTTATAGTCTTGTGAAAAAGCGTACAAAATATATCATTTATAATGCAGTAGCAAAACTTATTCAATTACTCCATTTTAATAATAACAAAAATAACTTTTTGAAAATAAATGAATTCTATCTTTACTTTTTAAATACCTACTGTTTATTGTTTGTGTATTAATAATACTGTTTTGTTTCCATGCAGACTCCCTAACAATGAGAATCTTCAGCAACGGGCTTGAAGTTGTACATTTAAAGAAGAAGTATTCAACCTAGAGTCTGTCAAGCGAGTCGAGTCCACAACCATTTTACTGATTTCTTATAATGGCAATACTATTATCTGTCAAACAGATTGTCACAATTTCTGTTCTAACCTCGAAGCATTCCGGTTTTTGTTGAATTTTTTAATGTTATAATGCCAAAACCTATTAAAAGTAGTGTCAGGAGCCTGCTGTTTACAATGATTAATAAATATAATCATGTAAAGATTGAATCTGATGACGTGTTAACAGAAAAACGACGACTTTTGGATGAAATTGTTTCAACAACAGGTAGGTTGGCTACAAAATGTTGATACTTTTAGCACAATTGTCTAATTTTGTTTATTTTACTATGATGTGATCACGATTTCGGTTTTGGTTTAGATTCAGACGTCGTATACATGACATTGAATCTCAATGGGGCACCTATAAGTGAAAAGTATTATAAGAGATTGTTGTCATCTTTTTTCAGCCACCTTGGATGATGAATTAATAAAAAGCACAATTGATAATTTAGTTAAGAAAGTCATAGCCATAGATGAGAATAAAAAAATGAAATCTGAAACAGACTATTTGACAAAAATTGCTGCTATGACAGGTTAGTACAGATTTATTTGTTTACATTGTTTGCATTTTCTACAAATATTATCATAAAATTTGTGCGTTTGATACTGAACTGACATATTGAACTTTCAGATTTAAGTGTGAAAACACTGCGAAGAATTAAAAAAGAAGGTGCTATTAACCAAGGCGAGTGGAACACACCGGGGAAAAAACGTCCACGACAGCCAACTGTAGCCAATCTGGATAATTTTGACTTATCAGCCATACGCAATAAAATTAATGAATTTTACTGTGTGAAAAAGCAAGTTCCAACTCTACGAAGTTTGCTTGCAGATTTAAGAGAGTCAATTGGATTTACTGGATGTCATGAAACATTGAGACAATTATTACTCAAAAATGGATTTGAATTCAAAAAAAATAAAAATGAGAGATCTCTTCTTATTGAAAAGTATGAACTAGCTGCATGGCGACATAGGTATCTCAGAGCTATTGATGAAAAGCGGAAACAAGGAAAATTAATAGTTTATCTTGATGAGACCTATGTCCACCAAAATTATAAAGTTAAAAAATCATGGCAAGGGCCATCAACAAGCGGTGTAATTGACAAAATATCGTCAGGCAAAAGACATATTGTTGTTCATGCTGGATCCGAAAAAGGTTTTGTTCCCAATGCGTTATTGGTATTCAGTACTAAATCAAAAATGGCAGATTATCATGATGATATGAACAGAAATAATTTTATGAAATGGTTACGTGAAAAATTAATACCCAATTTAAGTCAGCCCAGTGTCATTGTTATGGACAACACTAGCTACCATGTAACACAAATAAATAAGCCACCATCTATGAATGATTTAAAGGCTGACATTCAGAAATGGCTAACTGAAAATGGAATTCATTATGAAGAATTCTTTACAAAGGCTGAGCTTATGTGCCTTGTGAATGAACATAAAACAACTCCAATGTATGAAGCTGAAGAATTTTTGAAACAACATGGCCATGAGGTTTTGAAACTTCCGCCATATCATTGTGACCTGAACGCAATTGAACTCATATATATGGAGTTTGGCTAAAAGAAAAATAGCCAGCAAAAACTTAGGGATTCCAGGTAAAGAAATGGAGAACCTTATAAAAGAATGCTTTAATAGTGTCACAGCCAATGATTGGAAAAAATGCACAGATCACACTATTAGTGTCGAAAATAAGTATAAAGTAAGAGACAGGATATCCGAAACCGAGTTGGAACCCTTCATCATTTCTGTGCGTAATGATTCTACTGACAGTGATTTCTCATTTGAAGGCATTGAATTTCTTGATTCTGATTTTAGTTCTGATGAATAAATACGTACATTGAAATGCTTTTTTTTTAATTTATCCCAAGTAATTTTTTTATCAAAATTCAAGTATCAACAAGTTTTCAGCGTGCTATATCAGTGTTGACACCTGAAAGATTTTTGAATTTGCCGCCTTTTTCATGGGACTAGACTCGCTTGACAGACTCTATTGCCTAGTTTGCAACTATCTTCCATCATCAGCATCTTCTCACTTAAATTTAAGATTACCGACTCATACTAAAACCAACAATAACATAAAACCATAAGTTTTATAATGTATAGTGTGATTAATAAATTTATCAAATACTACATATTATGTTGTTTTGAAAATGTAGCATTTTGCTACATGCTCATGCTTCATCTATGTGAATGTTGCAGCCCTGTACGCTTTAAAATCTCTTTACAAATGAAGGATGTAACCCAAGTGTCACGTATTCTTCACTTCATACACCTATCCCATTATAGAGTTTTAAAGTATGCGTAGGCTTCGGCTTCGCCCTGTTTTTGATTATAAAAGAATAACTGTCCCAAAAGTAAGTACAAATATTGGATACCCTATTAGAAAGGGATGACATACACTCTCGAAGTTTTCTCGCTCGGAACGGCTTTCCGTTGCACGTCCTCATTCCAGTTAGTATACAAGTTCCTTGGTTCAAGGTTGATTGGGAAAATTTTACAGTTTCGGGTAACTGGATGTGCTGGCGTCTGTACATTGGCCATAAGCCGCCATTCGTTAGTGTGTCTCGTTGCAAGTCTCAAAACAAGTACTCTTTAAAAATGGTCAATTGTGCAGTTTCCTGTTGTATAAACGACCTACCACTTAAAATTTGCAAAACCATGGTGTTTCGTATCGCAATTCCTTGTCGTCCCATACGTTTCAATAACATCTGCCTTGCCTTTTGCCAAAATCGAAAAGTATGAAAATGTTTGAAGCACGCCACGAGTCGCCGCTCACAGCGAAAACGCGCGCGGTTTTGTCCGAGCGAATCGCTGCAGCGGCGCGCGGTGCGTCGAGCGGCGAGATCAAAAGTACAAGTAAATGAGTGCGACGCCACAAAACAGAGCGGCGCGGACAGCGGTGTAGGTGTGACGGACTCGATGGCGAACTGTAATGGATACCGAGGCGTTTATAACTGAAATTTTAAATCGACCCCCTATATGGATGTCAAAACATCCCCAACACAAATACAGAAACGTTATAAAAAGGTTGTGGGAAGAAATAAAACAATGTTTTCCGGATTATGATTGTAAGTTTAAATATACGTCTATGTGCTGCAGAATATAATCAAATGTTTCCACTCTCATTTTTGTGTACTCATAAAACTTATCCGGATATTTTCTGTAATCTTCGTATCTTAGGTCACTTTTAAAAACGTTCTTGTTTTAAAAATATACTGCTCTCTAAACACAGAAGGGATAATTTTGAGCACGTTCCGACTACCTAAATACGTCATACGGATCCTTTCTCTGTTTATGCCACATCAGTCGTATCTGTGTACGTGAAAGTGGGCTCCTACAACTTTAGCAATAAGCTATTGATGCTCTAGTCTAGCGAATGCGTCCCACTTCCTACTTGTCGAGCAATCGTTGCTGAATACATTTTGCCGGTACGGTTGGCTATGGTGCAGTTAACACACACCGCTGCTTCGCCAATCTGCACAGGCGTTTACCGTGTCCGTATGCCAAGCAAATCCTCAACCCAGAGGTAATACATAGAGGGTAATAATTAGTATCATAATTTAGTACCGTTAGTAAGACTGGGTTGTCAGACTTTCGGGCCATAGACTATCTGTTGTAACGACTGTCAAAGATGGACAAATGAATGACAGACAGACACTAGCCGGGACAGGACCACGGCATGCGTCATTTTGCTTTTGCTGTTGTCAATTTTTTTATTTAAATATTAGCCTAGCCACCGAACTTAGTATCTAACATTATATCTCAATTTGACGTTCATTTACTAAAGCAAAGGTAAGTTTTGCCAGTAGTAATTAGATGTGTGCAAATAGTACAGTACTATCACCCAAAGATACCTGAAGACTCACTGTCTAGTTTGGGACTCAGCAACCAACACTCTTTGTTAATGTTTTTTTTTATGTGTATATATTTTAAGCCACATACAACAACTCTTGTTTAAAACAGTGTACCTGCTTAAATGTTTTACCTGGGTAATGAACCATTTTCTATTTCTATTTTCTACTTGACAGACAATATTACATGGTACAAACTGTTAAACTAAAACCTGTAATACAAATGGAATGAACGTATTTTTTTTTTGTTATATTTTTGTAAATTTGCTGTAATTGGTCTCATAGTCGCAAGCGCTTCTGCTGAGATGATGCCCTGTGTTTGATTCCCGGGTCTGGTGAAGTATTATTGGGGTTTTCCACCATGGAATTATCCGTTACGTATTCCAATGCCACTGTTTCGAGTTTCGTTAATTTTATTGATCGTTAACATTTTAAAAAACAAATCCTTGCACCCTAGCTAACTCTGCCAAATACAAGTTATAATACCTAGTACTTGCAATGGTTGATTCTTCAATATGCATTGGTCTCAGGGTGAACTTGGACAAAACCCAGGTTATATTCAACAAACAAGTCAGCCCAGGGCCTATTTTTGTCAATGGTGGTCCTCTGGAGGTTGTTCGAGAATATGTTCATCTTGGGCAAACTCTGCATTTTGGGAAGAACAACTTTGAGATGGAGGCTAACAAAAGAAGCTAGCTTCATCGGGTCTTCTCACCTAAGTCTTTAGGCTCTATAGAATACGCATTCTATAGAGCCTAAAGACTTAGGTTTTCAACCAGTGCGTCCTGCCTGTTATGATATACGGGGCTGAAACGTGGACACTCACGGTACTGCTGGTCAATAAATTCAAGGTCGCTCAACGAGCTATGGAATGGGCTATGCTTCGAGTCTCTCTCAGAGGTCGCATCCGAAACAAGGTGAACCGACAGAGAACCAGAGTTGTCAACATAGCTCACAGAATAAAGTAAACTGAGGTGCCAATGTGCCGGTCATATTAGCCGTAGAACCTGTTGGTGTAGACGTGTTCTTGAGTGGAGACCGCGAATCGGCAAACTTAAGGTGGGACGACCTCAGGCTCGGTGGAGTGATGATCTTCGCAGGGTGGCGGTAGCAACTGGATGAAAGTTGCTGAAAATCGAGTTGAGTGGCGTGCGATTGAGGACGCCTATGTCCAGCAGTGGACTGCTGTAGGCTGATGATGACTTCATTCAATAAAGCATTATCCGAGTCAAACAATTCCATTTGAATTTTATTGATACTCCACCAAACATTGTCTCCCATCCCAACCTACTAAGCGGGCGCGGAAGAATGACTACGATTTAGATTACTGCAACTTTAAAGAAGAATTAAAAATTCTTTAAACTTTCATGGTCACTAAAATTATTATAACTAGAAGACTGGATCAAAGAAAACAATAAACATGGTAAATATCCCGTCTTCTAGTTATAATAAGTCAAAATTCTTTTAATATATTCGCCGATTTCAACCCAGAGCGAGAAAATAAATTAAATTTGTAATAGGTTGAGTCGATTTCATTTTGTGGCATGTGACAATTTTTTTTTAAATGTAATGCTTTGTAATCACATATTGTTTGTAAAGGATTAAAAAGTTACTTATGCAGTTTTTATATCTAGAGAACTGGACTGAAATTGCAGTAAGTTTTATTTTTGCCTTGCTTTATAGGCTAAATACTAATGGTGTCCAAATCTCGAAGCTTGTGTCTGTTACAAGTACCTTAGTATTATTATGATCGGTGAGTGAGTCGGTGACAAAATGAAAGAACTCTGACTTGTAATAGTTTATTTAAAATGAATGTAATTCAGGTCTATACCTTGGTAAATATGCCCTCTTAGTTACTGAAAATTCAGGCTTCTAGTTTTGTCTACAACAAAGTTACGGGAGGTCAGAAATTACCTGAATAGCTTCGAGAAAAAAGGGTACTACGGCACAGCCATTCTTTCTTTTTTGCTAGACTTGTCGGGGGCACTGCAGTGCCCCTGAAAAATATTATTGTGATGAACTAAATTAAACTGATTTTGTAAACGTCCAGCTTCCTATCAGGAATTCAAAATTAGGTTTATTCAACGTCTTGTGATTGCAGATGGCTCAGGTCCAGCAGCGGACTGTTATAATGCTATAATACACTTGTGATAATGATAAGAGAGGTGCATATACAGAGTGGAAGGTACACTGACTATACTTCTAGACTTGCACCACACTGTTGAAAGGGGTTTGAATTAAATGGCTGGCCTAACTTCTGCCATTTTAATTTTTTTTCAAAGTTGCGGCCACTCATAATACCTAAGTAACCTAACCAAAGTTCAGTAGAAGATGCTATCAGTGAATGGACTTTAACTTTGATACCTTATATCTCGGAAACGTGACACTTTGGAACATTTTGTCTGATACAAAACTTGTTTGTATTGACGCCAGCTCTCGATTGATATAGGTTTTATGCGTGGCTAATCAAATCAAAATTGTACTGAACATGCCATCAGTGAATGGACTTGCTCTAATAGGTCATATCTCGGAAACGTGACACTTTAGAACATTTTGTCTCATACAAAACTTGTTTGTATTGATGCCAGCCCCCCTAGCATGGTGTTTATCTATCTCTATTCTTCAAGAATCGACAAAGCTCTTTTTTTACAACTCGACATGTCTTCTGTCCGAGCATACGGCGAGCCGTAGACTCGAGTTTTCACGAAGACAAAGACATAGGAATTCTTTCCTTAGCAACGGATAATAAATATATTTATAACTAGCTTTTGCCCGCGACTTCGTTCGCGTGGAATAGTGACTTCTGGCAGATTTTTGGTTTTACCCACATAGTTCCCGCGCTCGGCCGATACCCAACCAAATGCGTGTAACGAAACCATAGCGCGATCTATTTCGATCCCAACGCCATCTATCGAGCATAGTGACAACTCGGATTATTTATCTATACTCCGTTCGGGCATTTTCTTTGTACTAAAAGTTTTATTATATTGATATTATTTTTTTCATACCTTTTTACTATTTATTTACTTTTTTCCCATGAATTAAAACAATAACATGAACCGAACTCATGTAACGATCGACACCATTGCGCGATCACCGCCATCTATCGAGCATAAGGACAACTCGACATATAGTACTAATAGAATTATCTATACTCCGTTAGAGCATTTAATTTTTTTTTTTTTTTTTTGTAATTTAAACTATCCTATGTCCTTTCTCAAGTTCCAAACTATGTCTGTACCAAATTTCACACAAATTGGTTCAGTAGTTTAGGCGTGAAGAAAAGACAGACAGACAGAAAGACAGACAGAGTTACTTTCGCATTTATAATATTAGTTTGGAAGTTTGGATAAGATGGACCTGAGATCCAGATGGGATGGATGAAATGGTGGCAGGTCACGGGAACAATTTGCGACTCCCGCATTCCCCTTAAAATTAAGGGGAAGGTTTATAAAACAGTGGTTAGACCAGCTGTCTTGTATGGATCAGAATGTTGGCCGACAAAAGGGATGAACGAAAGGCATTTGCATGTGGCGGAGATGAGAATGCTAAGGGGGATGTGTGGTGTTACGCGAATGGATAAAATAAGAAATGAGTATATAAGAGGAAGTCTGAAAGTGGCACCGGTGACTGAAAAGTTGTGTGGTAATCGGTTGTCGTGTTATAGGCATGTGATGCGGAGGAATGAGGAAAGTGTCGTTTGAGTATGAATGTGGATGGGTATATGAGTAGAGGAAGACCAAAGAAAGGAAGGCGTACCTAACCTGAATTGAACTTACTTTAACGAGAACAGGCAGACCCTGTGATGTGCTAGGAGACAGATCGTGGCTCAGCTCCCTACACAAATATTGCACCATCTCTTTACTTATCTTATAATTTTCGAGGAACTCGTTTTCAGGGAGATCAAAAGCCCCGGTTAAAGCTCGTAGGTACAGCGTTCCTTTTGGCCTTTCTTTCTTTCTTCTCGGCATAAAAACTGAGAAGATGGCGACGGTAGGACCCCGACATGTTTTTAAAACCAAAGTGGCTCACAAACACAAATAAGAGTTATAACAATAATCTTTTCTAGGTCCGATGTGATGTGGACTATTTGACATTGGTTGAAAAGAAACGTTTCTACACCCAAGTGCCAAAAGTAGAGAAGAAATTGTCGCCATGCTCGCCGTTGTCGACTTTTGTTGACAGAAGAATTGAAACTTTTCTTTTCCACATGTCTAACATCGCCATGCTTAGGACGATAGAAATCTTTCTACAATCTGTCATTTTGTCGATTCTTCCGCCGTCAAAACCCGTTTCCACGGTGCTCATGCTACGTGGGCAGCTATTGATTAATGTAGGTTTTTTTTTTCAACTTTGAAAAAAAAAAATGCCGGTAGTTAGACCGGTCAATCTTCATACAAAATAAAAATCTTCCAACCCTTTTGGAGAATAAGTGTATTTTAAGAATCCTAGTTGCAAAAAAAATGTCTACAACTGTTTGGGGTGTCTATCAACAGCTCCTGAAAAATGGTTGATATTCGTTTCAATAACCGTAAAAATTTATGAAATTTTGCACAGTTCTACATACGCCAGGTTTCTGAAAAAAAAAAGGAATTGCAATGCATGCCCGGAACAACTAGTAGTTAGGGAAATGTTCACTAAATCCTAAGCACATTTTCAAAGAATTTAACAAAGTGTTTTAACCCTCACACCACATGCACATAATAAAATCGTTGGTTGCAGAAAACTCATTGGCGGTGACAGAAAATTGGGAAACCAGAAGTATTTGTTTAGTAAGAACTGATCATAAGTACTGAAAATGGTAAAATATAACGAGTCGGAGTCAGAGTCGGAAGACGCGTCGCATGCGAGCGAGCCGCGCTTCCGTGTGCGCGTGTGCATGCAGCGCTTCTACCGCAGCGGGGACGTGCGCGCGCGCGCCTACGTGTGCGTGTCGCCACGCCGCCGCGTGCGGTGGCTGCAACGCCGCCTGCGCCGCCTGTTCGCTCTGCCGCGCCTGCTCCTGCTGTCGCGCGGACACCTACTGCCGCCGCAAGAGCCGCTCGCGCTGCTGCAACCCGACGACCCCGTCGAGTGCGTACGTTACGGACCGAGCTAGTAGCCGCATCAACATAGTCTGCGGCACTTCTTAATCTGACTCTTGCCTTACAGGGTGGTTCCTGCGGACGTGGAGTCCGATGACGTTGCGACGCCCCGAGACGTCGTGGACTGCGTAGACGAGGTGCCGATGACTACCGTTGAAGAGCCCCAGCGCTCCCCTTCGCCCGTCCACTCGGATGATCTCACCGAAACCAAGCGGCAGGCGCTTATGATGCTGGAGCAGTTCTGCGACTCGCCCGCTACGGAGAGCGCACCCAGGCCGCGCCGGCGCCGCGTGCGTCGCCGCCGACGCGTACCGCCGGGCGCGGACACGGACGCGGGCACGGACGCAGGCACGGACGCGGGTACAGACGCGGGTACAGACGCGGGAACGGATGCGGGCACGGACGCGGGAACGGATGCGGGCACGGTCGTGGGCACGGACGCGGGCACGGGCGCGGGTACGGACGCAGACGACGAGCGGGCGCCGGCAGCCCTGTGTCGCGGCCCGGTGGCGGTGGCGATGGTGCTTCGTAACGAGCTGAAGCCGCGCGCGCCCCGCGTCGTGCGCCCGCTGCCAGACCGAAGGACCGTGACCCTCCACGACACGTCGCCCACCGAGATCGTTATGGGTTAATCCGATTAAATTGATCTGGTTAATATTTTTTTTTTATTGATGAATTTCTTTATTTCTAATGCTAATGTTTTTTTATCATCGCCCTCGATACCCCGAAAACGACACCCATGATGAAATTTTGAGAATTTTGCTTATCCGAAAGTGACGTAAATCATATCCACTATCACTTACTACATTGTGCTGATGGATGCATTAAATAGTGCGGGGATCGTGGAGGTATTTAAAGTTATAAAATTAAAAAAAAATATTAAAAAAAAACTTGTGAAAACGTTGAAACTGACCCCCAATATCTCCGTAACTAAAAGGTTCCTAGATATGACCTAGATTCTCTTGCAATGTTGCTTACAATGTAGTTAAATCAATTGTTGTTGTTTGTTTATCACTTTATGTGCGTATCTCATCTGCTTGTACGAAGCTGTCTACTTAGCGGAACCCCGACGAGAAGCTTGGATTAAAATATCCTATAATTTTTTTTTTTTTTTTTTCATTTTTAGTTGTAGATAATCCTATAAAAATATTTGCTATAGGTACATTTATTTTGCTTTGTCAATAATATATTTCATGGTAATAGGCTTATCACCAAAAAAGGGAAGTTATTATACCTAACTGTCGCAATCTGGGTGCACTGTACGCATCTGCGTACCCCTCAGAGCATACAACCGTTATGTTATGTTATGATATTGTGTAAACAATAAACATCCAAGCGATTGCAGCAATCACGATAGATTTGTTGTAAACTATTGAAGAGTTCTATTGTATAACGCCGAAGATCAGCTTCACCAAATTTAAACGGGACCACCGCGAAATAATATTCTTCCAAATTAAAAAAAAAATCGTCGAAATAGGTTTACAATTGTCGAAGATATCGATAATGTAAAATTTGGAGAGTCCCCTCGATTTCTCCAAGATCCCATCATTAGATCCTGACCTGATGACCATGGGCCCACATGGAAAGTTTACTGTTTCAAACAATGCCCATAAAAGAGGGTTGCCCTTAATTTTACTGGGATTCCATCATCTGATCCTGACTTATACCTTACATCATCAGCTCAGCAACATGAGATTATGATTACCAAGCAGAAATATCTGAATTGCGTTAGAGTATATATGAAAAACATTGTATGTGCCTATAAAATTTGAGGGTTGCCCTCGATTTCCCTGGGATTACATCATCAGATTCTGTTTTGGTGACAATGGGACTACCTTAGGATTATAGACTTTCGAATAAAAAAAGAATTATGAAAATCGGTCTACAATTGGCGGAGAAATCGGTGAACATAGGTACATGAAAAAAAATACGTACAGTCGAACATAGGAACTCCTCCTTTTTTTTAAGTCGGTTAAAAATTGTCAAAGGAGTTTTGGTGAAACATTAGTGAACCGTTAACAATACATGCCATAGTAATAGGCTTATCCCCTATGAAATGGAACTTAACATAGGTACCTAACTGTTGAAATGAGGCTGTACACATCTCAGAGCATTCAGGCGTGATGTTATGCTATGATGTTGTGTAAACAATGAACATCCAAGCGATTGCAGCCATCGCGACAGATTTGCTGTCTATTATTAAAGAGTTCCATTGCATATCTCCTAAGCATTGCAATTCACCAAATTTAAATGGGACCACCGCGTAATAATATTCTTCAAAACAAAAAAAAAAATCATCAAAATCGGTTCACAAATGGCGAATGTTCGGGGTTGGGGTGAGATTGAGATAAACTAAGATTAAAGATTATAAAGATAACTATATTTCAGTAATGCAGGATAACGATTAAAACTAATGAGGTGAACGAGATGAGATTGAGTCGCGCTCGATATGACTGTCCGAGACGTACTGACTGTTTTACTTATAGGTAATACATAAAATATTCAAGGCATAGAGCGAGGAGCGCAATTATGCTGACATGTTGATTATTGTTCGGTGATTGACCCGAACATGCTCCCGAGGGAGAAAAGATGAGGTTAGTAAGGAGGTATAGTAAAATGGGTAATGAAATTAATATTAACAGGGTGAAAACAATGTTCAACTAATACTAAATAGTAATGTAGGGTTAGTTATGTTAAAAGATGAGATAAAAGTAACATTACAAATTAAACAGAATCGCTACAATGTAAATCAGGAAGAGAAAACACGCGAAAGATCGGTGAAGAACCTCTATCTTCCTTTTTTTGTAAGCACTCACTAGATAGCGCTAGTCGCTTAGGATCACTTTTCACTGATTTACTACTAGATTGCCCATGTTCCCTAATTTCACTACACTCAATCACAACACTTTCTGTAACGGTGCGTGGAGGTGGCAACGCAGTCGCCGTCGATGCTGTCGTCGACCGCTCTGCTGTAGAGGTGGAACGATTTCCTTTACGTTGCCTTTGCCACCAACATTTAAAACAGTAAGCTGCCACCAATACCAAGATTCCTGATATGATGAGATATATAGCAGTATACTGGTGGATGTCGTGGTAGGAGATATTGGAGCTCAAAGGTTCACTCTGCTTCATGATCTCAAGACTTCTCTTAATAGCTTCAAATTGCCTGAGGTTTTCTGAGTTATTGGGATTAAGCTCGTATGAGATTTCTGGCATAGTGATATTTATTATGTGATTTATTGGTGATATTTCTGGCGAGATAATCTTTGTCGTCGTGCTAATTTTACTAGACAATCTTTTGCTAGAATACACCATAAAATCTTCTGTTTTTACTTAACAGCCTTCCCCAACACGCAACAGACCAGCACCTGATAACCTAACTGCCTTAACTTGATTTTCACACAGATGTTTGACGTTACATTAATTGCAGCATAAATAATAATATTTGTTTTCTGATGTTAGCTCTCTCCAGTCATTCTTGCACGAGGTAGTTTTAGTTTTGCAAGATCTTGTGCCTGGGATCGTCTCACAAAGGCTATGATCATCTTTCATGTGGTGAATAGGCCTTCTAATATGACACAGAATAGTCACAGGGTTTTGTAATAAGCATGACTGCAGATCCGTGTCTGTGATAGTTAAAAAAGAATCCTTTCTCATGTTGATGGCGGCTAATTCAGAGATAGTTTCGACCTTCATCATCATATTATCTTTCACAATGCGTGGAACCGGGATAAGATTGAATACCTCGTAAATATCCCTTTCAATCAGGGGTATATTTATTTCTATAATTAGGTATTTGCCAGAGTATTTGGCCCTTACTTTGAGTAAGCCGTAAAGATCTTTAAGATTAAAGTTGTCGACAGGAACTACCAAATCTCCAGATATTTGTGCTGATATTATGCTTAGCTCTAATCTGAGTTGCTTCGGGGATATCAAATGAAAATCTAATTTTCCACCATAAATATCAGTTACTGTATCTAAAATTGAGTCCTGGATTCGTCGAAGGGTATACATCAGGTTGTTGGCAGTGAAAGCCGAGGTTATGAAGTCTGTAATGAGGGTTATGTTTTGCACTTGTAGAGAAAGATTTTTATAAGAACCTTGGAGATAATTAAGCTTCTGATTTATTATTTTGTGGCGTTTGTTTATAGTATTCTCCATCCTTTTCATGAGATTAAATTCAGCTTCTACGACCGACGTTTCGTTTTTCCAGAGGCTGTATAAATGGTTTTCGTTATGCTTTATAAGGTCAATATCCTTCTCATATTTTTCTGCGAATCGTTGGTCCAACACTCCGAATAAACTATTCGCAACGTAGCCTACTCCGTCTAGCAAGCCGCGTCGCCGACGTTTCTTATTAGTCATAAACGAGTCATTTATCATAACAATATTATCATAATGTTTAATTTCTTCGAACTCGTGCTCGAGTTGTAACATGACTCCGTCGCAAGGTGTTTGTGTTCTAATCGTAGAGCATAAGGATTCGAGGTACTTGATATACTTTAATAATGCCGCCCTTCCTTCTTGATAAGGATTTGTGTCATAATAGACTATTAAATGCCAATCATCTCTAATTAAATGCATATTAGATATTTTGTCGAAGTAGACACTATTGTTTGTCAGCAGGGTGGAGTTGAAGGATGCTTGAGCGGTATTTATTAGTGCTAGCAAAAATAGTGTCAAAGATAAAACCATAGCCATTTGGTTTCAAAGCCGGTCACTCTACGGAAACAGCTATATTGTGTTTAAAGCAGACTGTCAAGTACTACACTGATAGAAGTACACCTGTCTTTGCTTGTTTCCTCGACTTATCGAAGGCATTTGACTTGGTTTGCTACGATCTGGTGTGGCAAAAGCTGCAGCAAGCGTCAGTGCCAGACCAACTGATCCGTGTCTTCCAATACTGGTACAATAATCAGATCAATGTTGTTCGATGGTCGGGGGCTTACTCCGCCCCTTACAGGTTGGAGTGCGGCGTGAGGCAAGGGGGGCTAACCTCACCGAAGCTCTTCAACCTGTATGTTAATGCTTTGATAGAGAGGCTCAGCAGCACGCATATCGGTTGCCATATTGGAGATGTGTGCCTAAACAATATCAGTTACGCTGATGACATGGTGCTGTTGAGCGCCTCTGTCTGTGGTGTGTCAAGGCTGATTGGCATCTGTGAAAAGTATGTGCGGCGGGGATGTTTGCCGAGGCGAGTGTGGATTGTTTCTACACAGTCATGCGCAGGCGGTGCACATCCCTGGTCCGAAGGGTGCGGGCCAGCCGCAACAGTATCCTGAAAGCGTTTGCTGAACGTTTCGACTGTCAGTACGTGAACCACTGCTGCATGGTTCACGTGCTGACTAATGTTAATATATTATTTTAATTTTAATTTTGATTTTGTATTTTATTTCATTTTGATTGTTTTTAATTTTTAATTTTTTTAATTTTAATTTGGATATTGTTTTAAATTTTATTTTGATTATGTTTTAATGTTGATTGTGATTTTAATTTCGTTAATTGTACCTATGATCCAAAGTTGATTGAAATAAAGAAATAATAATAATAGCTGGCAAAGAGATGGGACGTTTTTTCTTCGCCGCTGGCAATTTGTTCTCAGCTTTTGGGGCACTTGGATCATTTTTATTAGTTGGCAGTAAGGACAGTTTTACAACTGGGCGTTTTAAGAGCCCGTTTTTTGTTTTAAGTGTGACGACCCTTACGTGTCCGTCACTTCCAGGATGCAGCGCTACTACGCGACCTAGGCTCCATTTTCCTGGTGGAAGGTTGTCGTCCTTTATAATAACGATGTCGTTAAGATCGAGATCTTTTTGATGTTGTCGCCATTTGGACCTCGTAGAAAGCTGCGAGAGGTAGTCAGTCTTCCACTTAACCCATATATCTTGATAGATTTTTTGCGTCAAGTGCCACCGTGTTCTGAGATCATGCTCTGTTTCAAAAATCGTTAGGTTGGGGCCACTTGCTAAAAAGTGAGCCGGGGTCAAAAAGTCCAGATCCTCAGGATCTTCTGTCAGCGGGCACAGTGGTCTGGAGTTCAAACAAGCCTCGAGTTGGGATAATAGGGTAATATATTCCTCGTAGGTTAACTTTTGTTCTCCCACAACACGCTTCAAATGATGTTTTAGGCTCTTCACTGCAGCTTCCCAGAGTCCGCCAGCAGATGGCCATGATGGGGCGTTAAAGTGCCACTCAATATTCATTTCAGAGATTGTCGAGGTTACTTCTTGATCCGACAAGATGTAGGAGATTTCGGCAAACTCTTGTTTTAAAATTTTGTTGGCTCCTATGAAATTAGTTCCCTGATCACTATATATGTGCCCAGGAACTCCTTTTCTAGCCGACATTCGTCGAAGCGCGGCAATAAATGCTGACGCTGTGAGATCTGAGACGATTTCTAAGTGTATGGCTTTAGTTACCATACAAACAAAAACTGCGACATATCCTTTACAGGTTTTAATGCCACGACCTTTGTTTGCCTTAATAAGGATGTGTCCGGTATAGTCTATTCCAGTGTGATAAAAATTTCGGTTAGGAATCAATCGTGCTGGAGGTAGGTCACCCATTGACGCACATTCTTAATCGTTTCTTTGTGACTCTGTTTCCTCCAAGAATCCAGTATTTGTGTCTTATAAATCCAGTAGTCATTTTTACTCCACTGTGAAAGACAAGTTCGTGGGATTCATCTATGATAAGATCTGCCAATTTTGATTGATTCGGGATTATGATAGGATGCTTCATTTCGGGATCAAGATTTGAATGTTTAAGTCTGCCACCGACACAGAGCATGTGATTAGTGTCTAGTAAGGGATTGAGATTAAGAATTTGGCTTTTCTTATTTAGTGGTTCATTAT
This sequence comes from Noctua janthina, assembly GCA_963576755.1. Taxonomy (NCBI): domain Eukaryota; kingdom Metazoa; phylum Arthropoda; class Insecta; order Lepidoptera; family Noctuidae; genus Noctua; species Noctua janthina. The sequence goes on from OY755058.1 coordinate 19,249,947, forward strand.
TTTTCAGCCGTGACATTTCTTCGTCGAAATATTCGTTTTGGACGTGCTTAATTAACATTTCTCTTGCTGTCTTTATATTTTGCAGAGTAAGAAAACATGTGCATTTTTTCTTGTAAACAACAATGTCGATAAACTTGTTGATGTAGGCTAATACTCGAGTAACTTTCCTTAAAGTGCTATATTTTGCCAATAGTTGATTAATTATACAATTTTCGGTATTAACAATGACCGTATTTACTTCCTTGTTTTTTCTGAGTTCTTCAGTAGTAATGCTCGTATAAATCGGCATCTTATGAGATTCTTGAGACTTATATTGTGGTAACCAGTCGGGCCCTTGCCACCACAGTGAGAAATTGGCTAATTGAGCAGCAGGTAAACTGCGGCTTGCGCAATCTGCGGGGTTTTCTTTGGATTTTACGTAACTCCATTTATCTTTCGGAATTATTTCAGTAATAATTCTCACTCGATTCGCAACAAAGGGTTTCCATTTCTCCGGTTCGCCACTTAACCAACCTAGAACAGCCATTGAATCAATCCAATCATATCTCTTATAGGTCTTGTAGCTCGACAGCGATAAGATGATTTTTCGCATAAGTTTTGATAATAAGAGGGCGCCGCTAAGTTCCAACTGCGGGATCGATTGTGGTTTTTTCAGCGGTATTACTTTTGATTTCCCTGCAATAAGGGTCACGTGGGTTTCATTTCCTCTCTGTATTTTGCAATACGCGACGAAAGCGTATGCTTTTGTGCTAGCGTCGCAAAAGCCATGGAGTTCGATGATATCATTTTCCTGGGTTTGTATCTTGGGTTTGTATACGTGGTATTTTGAATCGAGATATATGAGATAGATCAGCTTTAGTAGTATTCCACTCTAACGCGATTTCTTGAGGGACAGGGTGGTCCCAACCCAGGTCTGACTTCCATAATTCTTGGAACAAGATCTTAAATTTTATTGTAACTGGAGCTAGCCAGCCCAAAGGGTCAAAAATTTTAGCTATTTGCGATAAGAATTGTCTTTTTGTAAGGTTGTCTTGAGAGATAAATTCTATGGGGTGGAAGATGAATTGATCATTTTTTGGTTCCCACCGAAGACCTAAAGTTTTGGTTGACTCCAATTGCTTAAAATCAAAGTCTTCCTTTTGAAGTGCATCAGAAGTGTCTATTAGTTCCGGCAAGTTTGATCGCCATTTTTTTGAGATTAAACCCGCCAGATTTGAGGAGGTTGATCATCTCTCCTTTGAGTTGTTTAGCTGCTCTCGCTGAATGTTTACCATGCATGAGATCATCCATGTAAAACGAGTGTTCTAAGATGTCAGGAGCGCAACTTTGTGGATAGTTTGGCCTTTCATCGATGGCCAGTTGCTTCAGTGTCATCATGGCCAAAAAAGGTGCTGCTTTTGTGCCATACGTAACTGTCGCTAGCTGATGTTCTTTTAAAGGTTGAGATTGATGGTTCCGCCAGATAATTTTCTGATATTTCTGATCATCGGGATGTAGCCAGATTTTGCGAATCATTTTTTCTATGTCTGCTGTAAAAGCGTATCTAAATTGTCTCCATTTTAAGATAAGGCTCTGAAGGTCTTGTTGTAAATTGGGTCCTCGGCACATAAGATCATTGAGGCTGTATCCACTCGAGGTTTTCGCCGAGGCATTAAAGACAACTCTCAATTTGGTAGTTAATGACTCAGATCGCTGGACGCAATGGTGCGATAAGTAGCAGTCCGGCTGTACGTGTGACGCAACGGGTGTCATATGTCCGAGTTCTAGGTATTCAGAAATAAACGTTTTATAGTCACGTGCCAGCGCTGGTTGCTTAATTAATTTCCGCTCTATTTGGAGAAATTGAGCAATCGATTTTGTTTTCGACTCGCCTATGTTTTTCTCAAAATTTTCTTTGAATGGTATTTTAACGACGTAGCTTCCGTCTTGCCGTCTAGAGGTCGAAGATTGGTAAAACTCGATGCATTTTTGATCTTCTTCTGATATCGCTGGAGATTCCTGAATGTCCTCCACTTCCCAAAATTGCTGAATCTCTTCGATATTATTTAGGATCACATTGCAATGGTACGTTTTGTAGTTGCCACTTAAGATCCATCCCAACTGGGTTTGTTGGGCAATGGGCAAAATACCTTCTGACCGACAGATACCGTCCATAAGGATAGTGGAATAGATATCTGCCCCAAATAAGATATCAATAGGCCTACTTTTGTAAAATTCGGAATCTGCTAAAGTTATTTGGTTAAGAGTAGGCCAGTCTGGCTTAGGTAAGGTACAGCTGGGCAAGTTATTTATAAGTCTATTCATTATATACACGTCCGTTTCAAAGGTGAAATCGCTGAGCAACGACGAACATTTGATGGTAATCATGCCCTTACAGTTGTTTTCCTTGTTTCCTATTCCAGAGATATAACCGTTACATTTTCGTCGCGGTAGTCTTAACAACTGAACTGCGCTTTCCCTAATAATGGATGTCTGTGACCCTTGATCTAAAAGAAGTCTCATTTTTTGGTAAGATCCATCCGCTGCTTGTACGTTAATTATTGCTGTCGCAAGCAATATTTCTGAGGGTTCTTTAAGAAGCGATGCAACTGTGTTTTTTTCTTGCTGCTGAGATGACGATTTCATAACCGTGGCTGCATTTGACTCAGATCGATGTGACGTAAAAGATTCATGCAAAATGGTGTTGTGTTCTTTATTGCATTCTTTGCATCTTATTTCGGAAAGGCATTTTTTGCCTTCGTGATAATGTAAACAGTTGGTACAAAGGTTCAAATTAGCAATAGCATTTTTACGTTCATTAGGTCGCAATTCCAATAATTTTTGACATGCGTGAATTCGATGATCGTTGGAGTTGCAAATAGGACATTGCTTGCGATGGCTGTTTTTGCGTTTGGACTTTGACGATTGCGAAACTTGGTTCGTTGAGTAATTCGTGTTAGGATTGTTATAATTTCGTTTATAATTGGAACCCTTTGAAAATAATGGTTTGTTATTGTTGTTGGATTGAGATGGGGGTGATTTCTGCGTGGAATTTTCAAGCTTCTTATGTGAAGTTTCCAGCATCATAAACTTAGTTTCCAGAAAATTAAGGAAATCTTCCAAGACGGGTAACTCTCGCGGGGATTTTATGGCTTGCAGATAGTCCTCGTATGTATCGGAATCCAATTTTTGAGACAATATACATACCAGAAAAGGGTCCCAGGAGGACACATCGACTCCCAGATTCTTGATGGCATTCACGCTCTCGTACGTAGTGTCGTGAATGCGTTTTATATGATTTGATGATTGTTGCTGGTTCGCAGGCATATTCATGAGATTGTTAAGATAAGAAGTAAAGATCAGTCGTATCGATATCGAGTTCGGTCTAAGTCCATTTGAGTACGCCGAAAGAGTACATTAAAACCGGCATGACCCAACCGTTGAAGGCGCACACCTTGTTCCCGCCTGAAAGAAAGCTATTTAATACCTTGTTCAGGCGTCCAAAGAAGCGCTCCCTCAACGATTGCTTCATGTGAGTTACGTTAATGCTAAGGTAGGGATCTCAGGTGTATGGAATCCGAGAGCTGAATTCCCTCGGATTCCATAATCTCCCCTCGCTTTACATACATGACTGCACATTTGTCCACACCAAATTCTATTCTGATGGCGTTACTAAAAGTTTCAGTTACTTACTCAGCTCCATCAGTCGCAATTTGTTGGGGGCAAAGAGTTTCAGAACATCCATGTAAAGAAGGTGAGATATGACCTGACCACCTCTCCTCAACCGGTAGCCTAGACCTAAATCCTCCAGCAATGTGCTCAGAGGATTCGGGGCTAGACAGAACCAAAGTGGGCTCAGACTGTCGCCCTGGAATATTCCCCGTTTACTCCATACAGGCTCATCGTTCCCCTGGCTCTGTCGACATCCTGGATATCGAAGGACCGTCCTCCATTGCCCCATACACGACTAAAGGAAGGCGCTTAGAGTTGCATCTATCTTGTACAACTCCAGTACCCTCATGAGCCATGTTTGTGGCACCGAGTCGTAGGCCTTCTTATAATCTATCCAACATGTCGACAGATACTTGCGGGATCGACGAACCTGTTGGCTAATGGTCATGTCGATGAGGAGTAGCTCCTTTGTACCGCGGGACCTATTCCTACATCCATTTTGAGAGGCAGACATAATAGAGTTTTTGTCAATGTGTGTATTAATTTTCACTCTCAAAATGGATGTAAGAAGTTTATAGACCGTCGACAAATACGTGATCGGTCTATAATTTTTGGGTTCCGCGGGGCTACCTGACTTATGGAGCAGGTGGGTAACGCCTGTTGTTAAAAACTGCGGTAGGGACCCAGACTCTAAGGATGACTGGAATTGGGATGCCAGGCAAGTGTGCGAACTACTAAGCCATTTGAGCCAGAAGTTGTGCAGTCCGTCCGGTCCCGGTGATTTCCAATTCGGTAACGGACGAACTGCTCTGGCTATATCTGAAGGTGTTATCGAAATTGGCTCCATTTCTGGGATGGGTTCGCACGCATCCAGTCAGCCTCAGTATGACAGACGGGCACCGACCAGATGCTGCGCCAGAAAGTACTCGTGGCAGCATCATCCGGGCGGCACACGTCTGTCATATTTTGATCGGGTCGCTCCCAAGCTCTGTATACCCACCTCTCATCACTCTGGAAGATGCGATTCTGTGAGTACCGATCAACCCGCCGCTTATACCTCCGAATACGGTTCGCCCATGCATAAACTTTCTGCTTCAGGAAGTCGATGCGCTCTGTGACACGGGACATGTATTCTTGAGGACTGATTCCAGTCCCCGAGAATGCCCGCCTCACAAAGCGCATTACACGTGGTCGTGTATTGCCCTCCCTGAAGCAGTGTAGTTTGCCGATGAATACCCTGGCCTCGTCGATGCGGCACTCGATCCGGCGCTGCCAGGCTGGTACGGCTGGTTTTGGTCGAGTAGCTACGTCACAATTGGGGAATTTAACATTAGCTAAACGACATGCCGCAACAGCCCCACAGTACAGGATCGAGTGTGTATCAACGAGGTTCTAGCTACTCTCGAATATATTTATGAGTTGCGAGTCCAAGGCACACACCAGCGCCCTATTTTTATTATGCATGGGTAACCGTGGTAATCGGGGCCTAAGTTCGGTAGGAGTGGATCGATACTCGCGAAGCGCATCCTCCAGACCGCTACTCAATTGGTCGTTGCACTGGCTACTTACCATGGCAACCCTATCATCTTCCTCTACAACAGCTGGGTTGGACCGCGGCGGGGTTGCGTTAATAGCTGACGCTTGCACCGCGGTTTGTGCCGGAGTTGAGTGAGGTGTTGGAGGAGTCGGCAAAAAAAGGTTAGGTTAGGTTCCCAAGTTGAGGACGAGGCGGGCAAGATGCTCGAGCGTGTAATCACAGATCGCCTCGTCAGCCACTTGTGTACAGAGGGGCCGAACCTGAACGACAGCCAGTTTGGCTTCCGGCGTGGGCGCTCTACCATCGACGCCATCATGAGGGTGAGAGTCCTGGCGGAGGAAGCAGTGTCCCGGGGTGGGGTGGTGCTGGCGGTGTCTTTGGACATCTCCAACGCGTTCAACACCCTGCCCTGGGGTTGCATTAGGGAGGCCCTGTGTTACCATCGGGTGCCTTCCTACCTCTGCAACATTGTGGGGGCTTATCTGTCTGGACGGTGTGTTGCCTACATGGGACGCGACGGCACGGGCCGTCTCGAGATGTCGTGCGGTGTTCCGCAGGGCTCGGTTCTGGGACCACCCCTGTGGAACATCGGATACGACTGGGTTTTGCGGTGCGAGCTCCCGCCGGGAGTGGACCTGACGTTTTATGCGGACGACACGCTGGTCACTGCTCGCGGGAGCTCGTACAGGGAGGCAGCGTTGCTGGCTACGGCTGCGGTCTCACAGGTGGTGAGCCGCATACGACGCCTGGGGCTGGAAGTGGCCCTCAACAAGTCGGAGGCCATTGCTTTTCATGGCCCCCGACGGGCGCCGCCGTTGGGATCACACATTGTGGTCGGTGGGGTCCGGATCGCTGTCGAGTCAACCATGAAGTACTTAGGATTGGTGCTCGACAGCCGTTGGGACTTCGGCCCCCACTTTCAGCGGCTGGTGCCCAAGTTGATGGGCGCGGCGGGCGCGCTGTCAACGCTGCTTCCCAATCTGGGGGGCCCGAGCACCGCCTGTAGGCGGTTGTACGTGGGGATCGTGCCATCGATGGCCCTTTACGGGGCCCCGATTTGGGTGACAGACCTGACGGCCCGCACTATCGCGGTTCTGCGAAGACCGCAGAGAGCGATGGCCGTCAGGGTCATTCGGGGTTATCACACGATCTCCTACGAGGCGGCTTGTGTACTGGCCGGATCCCCGCCGTGGGACCTGGAAGCGAAGACCCTCGCCACACTGCACCAGTGGCGCGAGGAGGCCAATGATCGGGGCGAGAGGCTGGTGCAGCGACAGATCACGCTGTACCGGTCTCAGCTCCGACAGGTCATGGTGGCGGAATGGCGGGGGAGGCTAGAGCTCCCTACCGTCGGCCTCGACATAGTCGAGGCGATCCGGCCAGTACTCGACGACTGGCTCCGGAGGAAGCACGGCTCCCTGACGTTCCGGACGACGCAGGTGCTCTCGGTGCATGGCTGCTTCGGGAAGTACCTGTGTCACATAAGCAGGGAGCCGGACGCCCGGTGCCATCACTGCGTCCATTGTCTAGAGGACACGGCGCGGCATACGCTGGCCGAGTGCGCCGCGTGGGATGAGCCGCGCCGTGCGCTCATTACGGAGGTAGGAGGAGACCTGTCGTTGCCGACCGTCGTTCGCTCGATGGTCGGCAGCGCAGAGTCCTGGGACGCGGTGATGTCCTTCTGCGAAACCGTCATGTCGCAAAAGGAGGCTGCGGAAAGGGAGAGGGAGATGACGAGCTCCCGCCCCTCCCGCAGCAGACGCACCGGGCGTCGGCAGAGGGCGGACAACGCCCTCTTCCGGCCCCCCTAAATAGGTCCAGGGCGACGGATTCGAGGACATCCGTCGCCCTCGATCATACTGGACCGGAGACGGCGGCGCGTAGTGTTCCACGCGCGCCTCTCTCAGACGTAACGGGGGGAGTCTTACACCTCACTCCTCCCCGGGACTAGGCCCGCAGGTCAGGCGGGCCGGCACTAGTCTGGGGCAGCGGAAGTCTCATCAGATCCCGGTGCCCCCCGACGCAAGTGTGCGAGGGAACACCGGTGTGGTTTTAGTCAGCACGAGTCTGACAGACCCCTCCGCTCTCCCCAGGGCGGAGGAGGTTCCCCACCGAGGGTGTCTCCACGATATCGTCGTGGTGGGGCTTGAGTATCTCAATGATCTTGGAGTTTTTCCATTCCAAGTGAGAGGCCAGACTAAGAGAGACACACACGCCGGAGTCGCCTCAGACTTCTGCGAGGGGTGCCCTGTCCGTTCCGGATAGTGCACGATTCACGCTCCAAGTCATTGGAGTGTGAATATGGGGAGGGGTCTCACAGCCGTGCGGTGACTCACGGAGCGAGTCTATCGGGCGCTGTGAGATTCGCGATTCGCTCCTCGAGTTCCTCTGGGAGTGAATCAGGGGTCGGGGTTAATTGGTCGTGTACCTTGCGATAGCTCACGGAGCAGGCTATAGCACGGTACGTGATTAGTGATTCACTCCTCGAAGTTCTCGGGGAGTGAATCAGCGTCGGGGATCTTCCATCATATGCCACGCGACGGGACATCGTTGCGGGGCATGTGCTGGGATGTGACATTCGTCGCCCTCTGGTACGCGTCTGCCCATCAGACGTGACTGTGAGGGTGATGGACTGGTCATAAGGGGGGGGGGGGATTGATGAGAAGGTGGGCGACAGGGACCACACCCTTCAAAGCAAAAATAAAAAATGACAAAAACGATTCGGAAAAACATACCCCGGGGCGGTACCAGCTGCACAGCAGCTGAAGAATCCGCCACGCCAAGCCCCTCGTATTCTGGGGAGGGCACCAATCGTGTACCACTTGCCAATGGCAACGAGAGCCGAGGAGGCTCAACAAGGTCACGGTCCTTTGAAGACCTGATCAATTTTGACCGAACAGCGGGTGATTGCCGCGCGACGGACGCAGTGTCGGACTCTGGCGCTGCGTCACTGAGGATGCTCCAAAAGAACCTCGCGTAGTCCTGGAGAGGGTGATCACGATGTCGGAGGGTGACGACACACCGCGGGAAGTTACAGCCACTCCGTCCAAGTTTTGGGGGAAGCGGCCGCGTGTGTGTGAATCGGACGCGTGGTCGGCGGGTCTGTCCTCAAGCGAGGAGAACCTGCCGGCCGCCAAGGTGCCGACAGCCAGGAGGGGCAGAGGTCGCGGGACAGCTTCCGGACTTAACACTCCGGCAGCGTCACGTGACACTCGGGGCCGCTTCCTGAAGCGCCCCGATACGCGGTGGCCAGCGGAGCGAGTGACTTCGATCGTGTCGCATCCGCGGTCTTGATCGATGAACTGTCTCTCTTGTGGCGGTTGAGAGTTCACTGTCTCTCTTGTGGGCACAAAGGCGGAAGCCAACGCCGCGAAGCGTGCGCAGAGCAAAGCAGTCGCGGCTGTTGAGGTCGCCGAAATGGCCCGTCAGGCCCGCGAGTGGCGGTCTGCCCAGGCAGCCAATGGGGAGAGCCTGACGGCAGAGGCTCTCAACCGCCAGTTGATGGACGGCGTAGACGTTGTTCTGAAGGTTGCGACCAAGTCCGGCAACCTGAAGGGCTCGTTCATGCTCGCCCTCAAAGAGGCGGCAGAGGGGATTAGGGAGGCAGTGGAGGCTCTCCATGGCCGCACGACCTCGGAGGAGACGGCGAGGTTGTGGAGGGAGAACAGCCGTCTCCGATCCGAACTGGAGGACCTCAAGCGAGAGTTTGCCGCTCAACGGAGTGTCGGGCAGCAGCAGGTGTCTCCCACGTTGGCACCTGCGCCTGCAGCGCCATCATCTGTAAGCTTGTCGGACTACGACAGAGAGGGTGGCGAGAATCTGCATGGTGCAGTGTGGTGGCATGGTGAGTGCCCGCCTGGAGGCAATTGAGTCTCGACTCCCCCCACCTGAAATTGTTCGGCCCCCGTTTGCGGCGGATAGGCGGAGGACGGAAGAGTCCGCCAGGACGAAGCTAACGCAGGTAGCTCAGAAACCTGCAGAGGGGGGCAAAAAGCCCGCGGCGGGGCCCAGGAAGCCCATGCAGGGTGCGTCCGCTCCTCTCCTCCAAACGTCCCAGCTCCCGGCGACCGCTTCTCCCACCCATGTGACGGTGGGTGAAGGGGGCCGCCGCAAGAAGAAGGCGGCGGGTGCGACCGCGCCACCTACCTCCCAAGAGACAGCGCTCCCGCCGACCCTGGGAGGCCTGGACGACGGTGGTGAAGAGGGGCCGCAAAAAGAGGGCGTCGCAGCCGACACCCCCCCAGGTACTGACTCGACCAGAGAGGCCGCCCAAGGTCATTACAGGTTAGGTTAGGTTAGGACGAGGAGGAGATTGTAGAGGTCGCCTCTAAGTCCTCCAACATGAAGGGGACCCTTCAAAAGGCCCTAAAATGCAGGGCTGCGAGCATGCGCGGTATCGTCGCGGAGCTGGTCCAGCGCAGGACCACCGACGAGACGCAACAACTGCAGGCGAGGATAGATCGCCTGCAGTCGGAGGTCAGCCAGCTTCATCAGAAGCTGGCTGAAGCCACGGCCCCGCCTCAACAGGCCAACACGGGCCATGCGGCAGAGGGCCCCGCCTCCAACCTTGAGGATATCATCCGCAAGGTGGTAATGGAGGAGAGGGCCTTCACAAGAGCCTGCTTGGCAGGAATTGAGGACCGGCTCTTGCCAGAGAAGCGCCTCCGACCGCCGCTTGCGGCGGATAAGAGGCGGTGCGGGCCGGGGCCGTCCTCGTCTCAGGCGGAAGACGCCCTTCTCCCTTCCACCACCCCGTCCAACGAGTGGACGGAAGTGGTCCGTAAGGGTAAGGGCAAAGCCAAAAAGACGGCGACGGTTCCTGTCGTCCCCGCCACCACCGCTCCTAGCCGGTCGCAGACGACCGGCAAAGGAAAGGGGAAGGGAAGGGGGAGGGGAGGGGGACGGCTGGTCCCCCCAAAAACCGCGGCCGTCGTGGTGACGCTCACCGCGGAGGCTGCGGGGCGAGGAGAGACGTACGCGTCTGTTTTGGTGCGGGCGCGTGCAAATGCCGATCCCACCCAACTTGGGATCGGCAGTGTGGCTTGCCGGCGGACCCAAGCCGGGGCTCGAATCTTCGAGTTCCCGGGGGCAGAGGGGAGTGCCCATGCGGACCTCTTTGCAGCCAAGCTGCAGGAGGTCATCGCGGATTCGGCCAAGGTGGCCCGACCGGTCAAGTCGGCGGCCATAGAGGTGATGGGCCTCGACGACTCCGTCACCAAGGAGGAGGTGGTGGCGGCGGTCGCAGCGATTGGGGGCTGTGGCGTCGCGGCGGTCCAAGGCCGGGACATAAGGCCCGGCCGCGGCGGCATGGGCACCATTCGCCTCGAGTGCCCGGTCGCCTCTGCCAAAGCCGTCCTTGCCAAGGGACGGCTCAAAGTTGGGTTCAGCTCGGGTGCAGTCCGGGCACTCGAGGACCAGCCTCTGCGGTGTTTCCGGTGCTTCGGCATCGGACACACCCGGCCCCTGTGTCCGTCCGCGGTAGACAGGACGGACATGTGCCTCCGCTGCGGCAAGGAAGGCCACAAAGCCGCTGCCTGCAAGGCCGCCACGCCGCACTGCGCGGTGTGTGCTGCTAGTGGCCGCCTGGCGGGCCACGTTATGAGAGGGAGGAACTGCAATCCTCCCCCTAGGCGAGGCAAAGCGCAGGCGCCGACCGGGCCTGCTGCTGCCGCTAGCACCGTCGTTCCTGCGGCGGCTGCGGAGGGGGGTGCAATGTCCGACTGATGGATAGGGTCGAACATCGCATCCTTCAGGCGAACACCAACCACTGCAGGGCGGCCCAGGATCTGCTGATGCAGACCATGGCTGAGTGGTTGGTGGACTTGGCGGTGGTCGCCGAGCCTTACTCGGTCCCCGACCGTTGGCTGGGCGACCGGGACGGCTCGGTGGCGTTGGTGTTGCGGCCTTCCACAGACTCCCCTCCCCTCTCGCTCTTAGAGAGGGGACCGGGATACGTGGCCGCCGCGTGGGGGGACATGGCCCTGGTGGGGGTCTATTTCTCCCCAAACCGCCCTCTCTCGGACTTTGAGGATTTCCTCGAGGTCCTCACCGCAGTCGTAGGGAGGGCGGCGCCACGCCAGGTCGTGGTGTTGGGCGACCTGAACGCCAAGTCGGTGGCCTGGGGCAACCCGGCCGCCGGTTGCAACGTCCGGGGACGCGCCGTCGAGTTTTGGGCGGCCTCATGCGGTGTGTCCCTCCTCAACAGGGGGGCGGTCCACACGTGTGTGCGGCAACGGGGTGGGTCGGTGGTGGACGTCTCGTTTGCCACCCCCGCCCTAGCCGCCCGCGTCGTCAGCTGGCGGGTGGAGATGGTGGAGACCTTGTCGGACCACCGATACGTGCGGTTCGACATCTCCACCCAGGGGGGGGGGATGGCTCGCGCTGGGCAATCTCCCTTCCCACGGTGGGCACTCACCCGCCTGGACCGGGAGGCAGCCAAGGAGGCGGCCTTTCTCCAGGACTGGCTGTCGCCCCCTGTCGAGGTCCTGGACGTGGACGCCGCAGCGGTCCGGCTCAGGGGATCCCTGACCGAGGTGTGCAACTCCAGCATGCCTCGGTCTCGCCGTCCGCCTCCCCGTCGTGCCGTCTATTGGTGGACGGAGGAGCTGGCGGGGCTCCGGGCCTAGGCGCGGAGCCGACGGCGTAGCACCCAAAATCGAGTCCAGGCGGAAGAGGACCGCCTATACGCCTCTTACCGAGAGGCGACGACGGTCCTCAAATCCGCGATGGGTGCTGCGAAAGACTCGGCGAGGGCCGAGATGCTGGAACTGATGGAGGAACTCGACAGGGATCCGTATGGGAGACCATACAAGGCGGCGCGGAACCAGCTGCGCCCCTGTGGTCCCCCACTGACGGAGACCCTCGAGCCTGCGTTGCTGGATGGGGTGGTCCGGTCCCTGTTTCCGCGCAGGACCGACTTCACCCCACCAACGATGGATCCCCCGCAAGGGTCGGCTTCGCCGGAGGAGGAGGTCCCCCCGGTGACGGCGGCGGAGTTCTACGCTGGGGTTCTCAGCCTCCGCGCGAAGAGGACGGCCCCCGGACCGGACGGCGTCCCCGCACGGGTGGTGGCGATCGCCGCCTCCGAAATGGAGGACAGGTTTCGGGACCTCTTCAGCGCGTGCTTAACGGCTGGGAGGTTCCCGAAACTGTGGAAGGAGGGGCAGCTATGCCTCCTCCGAAAGGAGGGACGCCCGGTGGACTCCCCCTCGGCATACCGGCCCATCGTTCTGCTCGATGAGGTCGGTAAATTGTTCGAGGGGATCGTCGCCTCCCGGCTTGATAGCCTTTTGCGGGGGGTAGGGCCGGACCTGTCGGACGCCCAATTCGGTTTCCGTCGAGGGCGTTCGACGATCGATGCGCTGGCCCTACTCAAGGGCCAGGTGAAGGAGGTGGTGGAGGCGGGGGGCGGAGTGCTGGCGGTGTCGTTCGACATTGCCAACGCCTTCAACTCCGTGCCCCACTCGACGATATTGGAGGCGCTCCGGTATCACGGAGTGCCCCAATACCTGCGAAACCTCCTGGCCAGCTACTTGGAGGACCGAGAGGTCCTCCTCGTGGACAAGACGGCCACGGTGAGGCGGTACGGCGCAGAGTCCGGTGTTCCGCAGGGGTCGGTACTTGGATCGCCCCTTTGGAACATCGGGTTCGACTGGCTCCTGCGGGGAGCCCTCCTCCAGGGCACGAGTGTCATCTGCTACGCGGATGACACTCTCCTCACTGCCCGGGGTAGGAACTTTGCGGACGCGGCCTGTCTGGCCTCGGCTGGCGGATCCTTGGTCGCAGAGAGGATCCGCCGCCTAGGATTGAGGGTGGCGCTGCACAAGATCGAGGCCGTGTTCTTTCGTGGGCCTCGGCAGCGCTGCCCTCCCGACGCCCACATTGTCGTAGAGGGCGTCAGGATAGGGGTCCGGGCCCAGATGAAGTACCTGGGCCTGGTCCTGGACGACAGGTGGCGCTTCGGCCCGCACTTCAGCGGGCTGTCGACGCGCCTGTTGAAAACCGCTGACGCCCTCTCGTGGCTCCTCCCGAACCTGGGGGGGCCCAAGGCGAAATGCCGGCGCCTGTATGCCGGCATTCTGCGGAGCATGGCCCTTTACGGGGCCCCAATCTGGGCAGACTCCCTCAACAGGAGGGAAAATGCGACCGCCATCCGCAGGCCCCAAAGGGCTATTGCACTGCGGGTGGCGAGGGCCTACCGCTCGGTAGGCTTCTCGGCGGCGTGCGCTCTGGCCGGCACCCCTCCTTGGGAGTTGGAGGCTTGGGTGCTCGCCAGAGTGTATGAGTGGACGGCGCGCCGGAAGGCGCTCGGGGAGCGCCCGATTGCCGAAGAGCGGGAGGCCGTGCGGCGGGAGGCGAAGGACGCCATCGTCCTCCACTGGACGGAGGACCTCGCCAACGCCGCCTTTGGCCGCCGTACGTTGGACGCGCTCGGTCCGGTCCTGCGGAGCTGGCTCGAGCGGTCCCACGGTTTCCTCTCGTTCCGTTTGGTGCAGGTGTTGTCCGGCCATGGCTGTTTCGGATCGCACCTGCACCGGATCGGGAGGGAGGGGACCCCGGCGTGCCACGACTGCGGCGCGGCGGAGGACACGGCGCAGCACACCCTCGAGGTGTGCCCGGCTTGGTCCGAGCTGCGCCGCGGTCTGATCGCCGTGATCGGACAGGATCTCTCGCTTCCTGGCGTGGTCAACGCCATGCTGGGGAGCGAGGAGGCCTGGGCAGCGGTCGCCTCCTTTTGCGAGGACGTAATCTCGCAAAAGGAGGACGCGGAGCGCGCGCGGGAGGACGACCCTCTCGCTGCGCCGCTCCGCAGACGAAGAAGGGGTCGGAGAAGGCGAGGTCCTCTCCCTCCTCACGGTGGCGACGGGCGGGCGACAGGCGCGGGGGTGCCTTCGCCCGCATTGCACCCGTCACCACCTTCGTCGGTCATTCCCGGGCCCGTGTCCCTCCCCACGGGGGGGACATGAGGGGCCCGCCTTGTCGGGAATTCGTCGGCGGTGGACTGGAAGTAAAGGCTGTGCCGGTTTCCCAGTCCCCCGCCACTCGGACGACGCGGGAGTGCCGCTGGGTCGTTTTAGTGGGTATACCGGGTCACACCGGGGAGTCCCACATAGCCCCCCCATCCCCCGATGGGAGTTAGGTTAGGTTAGGTTGTACGTTGGGGGACCACCCCACAGTGCTTGCGTCCACGTCGCGTCCCCTGGAAACGACCCAGTTCTGACCACCGTAACGGAGTGGCAGACTGGGTTGGCCAAAGTGCACTGTGCTTTCGTAGCTATTTTATTTTATTGTCTTGTGTCTACGAATTTGTCGGAATGTCTAAACCCACGAGGGACGCCTGCGGGCGGTTTTTAAAACAAAAAGGCCCTTCTCAGGGCCAACCCAAAGGCCCTTCTCAGGGCCACCCGAAAGGCCCTTCTCAGGGCCAACCCAAAGGCCCTTCTCAGGGCCAACCAAAAGGCCCTTTTCAGGGCCACTCCGACGCTCAGGCGTCAGAGGCTAGCCGCGCGCCATCTGCGGCTAGCTTGTTCGGAGGGGCGGACGAGTCGTCCGACAACGACTCACTTATTTGTGTGTCGGATGCGGACGATTGTCGGTCGCGGAAGCGGGTCCACATGAGCGGTGGGTCCGGGGGCTCCTCGGCCTCGGGGTCGACGGGGTTGTCGAAGGCGAAACAGCCGACGGTGGCCGCGGACACCCATGTCGTTGGGCTCGCGGACGCCCAACGCCGGTTGGACCTGGCTCGGCGGGCACAGCTCCAGCAAGAGCTGGAGGAGCGGGTGGTTGCCGGGGAGAAACGGGCGCACGCTGTCCGGGCCAAGTCCGGGTACGGTGCGTCCCGCGTTCTTTACTCGGACCACTCCCTGGCCGAGCTGGAGAAAATGGCGGAGGAGGACGAGGAGGAGATTGTGGAGGTCGCCTCTAAGTCCTCCAACATGAAGGGGACCTTGCAAAAGGCCCTCAAATGCAGGGCCGCGAGCATGCGCGGTATCGTCGCGGAGCTGGTCCAGCGTAAGACCACCGACGAGACGCAACAACTGCAGGCGAGGATAGATCGCCTGCAGTCGGAGGTCAGCCAGCTTCATCAGAAGCTGGCTGAAGCCACGGCCCCGCCTCAACAGGCCAACACGGGCCATGCGGCAGAGGGCCCCGCCTCCAACCTTGAGGATATCATCCGCAAGGTGGTAATGGAGGAGAGGGCCTTCACAAGAGCCTGCTTGGCAGGAATAGAGGACCGGCTCTTGCCAGAGAAGCGCCTCCGACCGCCGCTTGCGGCGGATAAGAGGCGGTGCGGGCCGGGGCCGTCCTCATTCCAGGCGGAAGACGCCCTTCTCCCTTCCACCACCCCGTCCAACGAGTGGACGGAAGTGGTCCGTAAGGGGAAGGGCAAAGCCAAAAGGACGGCGACGGTCCCTGTCGTCCCCGCCACCACCGCTCCCAGCCGGTCGCAGACGACCGGCAAGGGAAAGGGGAAGGGGAAAGGGAGGGGAAAGGGACAACTGGTCCCCCCAAAAACCGCGGCCGTCGTGGTGACGCTCACCGCGGAGGCTGCGGGGCGAGGGGAGACGTACGCGTCCATTTTGGTGCGGGCGCGTGCAAATGCCGATCCCACCCAACTTGGGATCGGCAGTGTGGCTTGCCGGCGGACCCAAGCCGGGGCTCGAATATTCGAGTTCCCGGGGACAGAGGGGAGTGCCCATGCGGACCTCTTCGCAGCCAAGCTGCAGGAGGTCATCGCGGATTCGGCCAAGGTGGCCCGACCGGTCAAGTCGGCGGCCATAGAGGTGATGGGCCTCGACGACTCCGTCACCAAGGAGGAGGTGGTGGCGGCGGTCGCAGTGATGGGGGGCTGTGGCGTCGCGGCGGTCCAAGGCCGGGACATAAGGCCCGGCCGCGGCGGCATGGGCACCATTCGCCTCGAGTGCCCGGTCGCCTCTGCCAAAGCCGTCCTTGCCAAGGGACGGCTCATAGTCGGGTTCAGCTCGGGTGCAGTCCGGGCACTCGAGGACCAGCCTCTGCGGTGTTTCCGGTGCTTCGGCATCGGACACACCCGGCCCCTGTGTCCGTCCGCGGTAGACAGGACGGACATGTGCCTCCGCTGCGGCAAGGAAGGCCACAAAGCCGCTGCCTGCAAGGCCGCCACGCCGCACTGCGCGGTGTGTGCTGCCAGTGGCCGCCTGGCGGGCCACGTCATGAGAGGGAGGAACTGCAACCTCCCCCTAAGCGAGGCAAAGCGCAGGCGCCGACCGGGCCTGCTGCTGCCGCTAGCACCGTCGTTCCTGCGGCGGCTGCGGAGGGGGGTGCGATGTCCGACTGATGGATAGGGTCGAACATCGCATCCTTCAGGCGAACACCAACCACTGCAGGGCAGCCCAGGATCTGCTGATGCAGACCATGGCTGAGTGGTTGGTGGACTTGGCGGTGGTCGCCGAGCCTTACTCGGTCCCCGACCGTTGGCTGGGCGACCGGGACGGCTCGGTGGCGTTGGTGTCGCGGCCTTCCACAGACTCCCCTCCCCTCTCGCTCTTAGAGAGGGGACCGGGATACGTGGCCGCCGCGTGGGGGGACATGGCCCTGGTGGGGGTCTATTTCTCCCCAAACCGCCCTCTCTCGGACTTTGAGGATTTCCTCGAGGTCCTCACCGCGGTCGTAGGGAGGGCGGCGCCACGCCAGGTCGTGGTGTTGGGCGACCTGAACGCCAAGTCGGTGGCCTGGGGCAACCCGGCCGCCGGTTGCAACGTCCGGGGACGTGCCGTCGAGTTTTGGGCGGCCTCATGCGGTGTGTCCCTCCTCAACAGGGGGGCGGTCCACACGTGCGTGCGGCAACGGGGTGGGTCGGTGGTGGACGTCTCGTTTGCCACCCCCGCCCTAGCCGCCCGCGTCGTCAGCTGGCGGGTGGAGATGGTGGAGACCTTGTCGGACCACCGATACGTGCGGTTCGACATCTCCACCCAGGGGGGGGGGATGGCTCGCGCTGGGCAATCTCCCTTCCCACGGTGGGCACTCACCCGCCTGGACCGGGAGGCAGCCAAGGAGGCGGCCTTTCTCCAGGACTGGCTGTCGCCCCCTGTCGAGGTCCTGGACGTGGACGCCGCAGCGGTCCGGCTCAGGGGGTCCCTGACCGAGGTGTGCAACTCCAGCATGCCTCGGTCTCGCCGTCCGCCTCCCCGTCGTGCCGTCTATTGGTGGACGGAGGAGCTGGCGGGGCTCCGGGCCGCCTGCGTGGCGGCCAGAAGGGCCTACGCGCGGAGCCGACGGCGCAGCACCCAAAATCGGGTCCAGGCAGAAGAGGACCGCCTATACGCCTCTTACCGAGAGGCGACGACGGTCCTCAAATCCGCGATGGGTGCTGCGAAAGACTCGGCGAGGGCCGAGATGCTGGAGGAACTCGACGGGGATCCTTATGGGAGACCATACAAGGCGGCGCGGAACCAGCTGCGCCCCTGTGGTCCCCCACTGACGGAGACCCTCGAGCCAGCGTTGCTGGATGGGGTGGTCCGGTCCCTGTTTCCGCGCAGGACCGACTTCACCCCACCAACGATGGATCCCCCGCAAGGGTCGGCTTCGCCGGAGGAGGAGGTCCCCCCGGTGACGGCGGCGGAGTTCTACGCTGGGGTTCTCAGCCTCCGCGCGAAGAAGACGGCCCCCGGACCGGACGGCGTCCCCGCACGGGTGGTGGCGATCGCTGCCTCCGAAATGGAGGACAGGTTTCGGGACCTCTTCAGCGCGTGCTTAACGGCTGGGAGGTTCCCGAAACTGTGGAAGGAGGGGCAGCTATGCCTCCTCCGAAAGGAGGGACGCCCGGTGGACTCTCCCTCGGCATACCGGCCCATCGTTCTGCTCGATGAGGTCGGTAAATTGTTCGAGGGGATCGTCGCCTCCCGGCTTGATAGCCTTTTGCGGGGGGTAGGGCCGGACCTGTCGGACGCCCAATTCGGTTTCCGTCGAGGGCGTTCGACGATCGATGCGCTGGCCCTACTCAAGGGCCAGGTGAAGGAGGCGGTGGAGGCGGGGGGCGGAGTGCTGGCAGTGTCGTTCGACATTGCCAACGCCTTCAACTCCGTGCCCCACTCGACGATATTGGAGGCGCTCCGGTATCACGGAGTGCCCCAATACCTGCGAAACCTCCTGGCCAGCTACTTGGAGGACCGAGAGGTCCTCCTCGTGGACAAGACGGCCACGGTGAGGCGGTACGGCGCAGAGTCCGGTGTTCCGCAGGGGTCGGTGCTTGGGCCGCCCCTTTGGAACATCGGGTTCGACTGGCTCCTGCGGGGAGCCCTCCTCCAGGGCACGAGTGTCATCTGCTACGCGGATGACACTCTCCTCACTGCCCGGGGGAGGAATTTCGCAGACGCGGCCTGTCTGGCCTCGGCTGGCGGATCCTTGGTCGCAGAGAGGATCCGCCGCCTAGGATTGAGGGTGGCGCTGCACAAGACCGAGGCCGTGTTCTTTCGTGGGCCTCGGCAGCGCTGCCCTCCCGACGCCCACATTGTCGTGGAGGGCGTCAGGATAGGGGTCCGGGCCCAGATGAAGTACCTGGGCCTGGTCCTGGACGACAGGTGGCGCTTCGGCCCGCACTTCAGCGGGCTGTCGACGCGCCTGTTGAAAACCGCCGACGCCCTCTCGTGGCTCCTCCCGAACCTGGGGGGGCCCAAGGCGAAATGCCGGCGCCTGTATGCCGGCATTTTGCGGAGCATGGCCCTTTACGGGGCCCCAATCTGGGCGGACTCCCTCAACAGGAGGGAGAATGCGACCGCCATCCGCAGGCCCCAAAGGGCTATTGCACTGCGGGTGGCGAGGGCCTACCGCTCGGTAGGCTTCTCGGCGGCGTGTGCTCTGGCCGGCACCCCTCCTTGGGAGTTGGAGGCTTGGGTGCTCGCCAGAGTGTATGAGTGGACGGCGCGCCGGAAGGCGCTCGGGGAGCGCCCGATTGCCGAAGAGCGGGAGGCCGTGCGGCGGGAGGCGAAGGACGCCATCGTCCTCCACTGGACGGAGGACCTCGCCAACGCCGCCTTTGGCCGCCGTACGTTGGACGCGCTCGGTCCGGTCCTGCGGAGCTGGCTCGAGCGGTCCCACGGTTTCCTCTCGTTCCGTTTGGTGCAGGTGTTGTCCGGCCATGGCTGTTTCGGATCGCACCTGCACCGGGTCGGGAGGGAGGAGACCCCGGCGTGCCACGACTGCGGCGCGGCGGAGGACACGGCGCAGCACACCCTCGAGGTGTGCCCGGCTTGGTCCGAGCTGCGCCGCGGTCTGATCGCTGTGATTGGACAGGATCTCTCGCTTCCTGGCGTGGTCAACGCCATGCTGGGGAGCGAGGAGGCCTGGGCAGCGGTCGCCTCCTTTTGCGAGGACGTAATCTCGCAAAAGGAGGAGGCGGAGCGCGCGCGGGAGGACGACCCTCTCGCTGCGCCGCTCCGCAGACGAAGAAGGGGTCGGAGAAGGCGAGGTCCTCTCCCTCCGGATGGTGGCGACGGGCGGGCGACAGGCGCGGGGGTGCCTTCGCCCGCATTGCACCCGTCACCACCTTCGTCGGTCATTCCCGGGCCCGTGTCCCTCCCCACGGGGGGGACGTGAGGGGCCCGCCTTGTTAGGAATTCGTCGGCGGTGGACTGGAAGTAAAGGCTGTGCCGGTTTCCCAGTCCCCCGCCACTCGGACGAAGCGGGAGTGCCGCTGGGTCGTTTTAGTGGGTATACCGGGTCACACCGGGGAGTCCCACATAGCCCCCCCATCCCCCGATGGGAGGGTATGCGTAATGCATTTTTTCCCAGCGTCAAAAAAAAAAAAAAAAAAAAAAAAAGGTTACGTTAGGTTTTTTTTTTTTTTTTTTTTTTTTTTTTTTTTTTTTTTTTTTTATACTGCTACCTCCAACATAATCGGAGCCTGTTCTAGTCTAAACATTCATTCCAGTTCTCGCTTTTGTTCCTCTCGTACTTGCATTCTGCATACTTTATCTTTCTTGCATTCTTTCATCTTTCTGTCTGTAAGGGTAGGACGCCCTTCTACTAGTTGGCTACTCTTTTCTATATTTCTTATTATTTTTTTATTTTGGGTAAATAAACACTCGGAGACATTTTCTTATTCATCTTTTACAGTACTTCTTATTCTAACATGCGTATTTCTTAATGTTACGACATGTGTTTACAATTTTAAGATCTTAAATTATTTCTAAACATTTTGGGACTTTTTCTTATTTCTATTTCTTAATACTAGTACATTTGTTTAATTTCCATCTTATATAACCATTTTTATTTCTAATAACATATTCGGGCTTCATCTTATTTCTATTTCTTAATACTAATACATCGTGGCTTAACCGTTCCTACAGCTTATAATATAATTATTCCCATTTACAGACGTTTCTTACGATTGCTAGTTTTATGGGCAACATATTTTTAACAATTTTTATGTTTAAAAACTTATGTATAATATCTTCCGTGTTTTAATGCTTGACATTAATATTCTATATAATATTATGTAAACATTTTTGCTTATGCACTTTTATTTCTCTTTATTACCCTTTCACATATTTTCACGCAGTACTTTAAAAACAACTCTCTCTTTTTTCCCGCCATTATTTGCCACATATTACCAGCACTCAGTTTGGTGTCGAGTTCGTGCTCGGCCTCAAGCCTTTGTCTGTCAAAGACGGGACACTCGAATAATATATGTGGCACCGTTTCAGCAATCTCAGGGTCGCAGATGCACGATGGGTTCCCCTTGCACTTGAAGCGATTCAAGTATTCCGAGAACCCACCGTGCCCCGTCATTATTTGAGTAGTGACACTGTCCACTTTGCACTTCCTGATTATCCTGTAGGCCGCCACAGCGTCCGGGAAAAACAGTCTAGTAACAGACGCAGTTTCTCCGGAACGGTATCTATTGTTCCACTCGTCAAGCGTTGCCGTACGAATGCATCGCTTGACGTATGAAACCGGAACCAAGTCGTAGTCGGGTTTACGCTTGGAACCTTCAG
The DNA here is from genome assembly GCA_963576755.1 of Noctua janthina. Taxonomy (NCBI): domain Eukaryota; kingdom Metazoa; phylum Arthropoda; class Insecta; order Lepidoptera; family Noctuidae; genus Noctua; species Noctua janthina. Next base: position 19,271,109 of record OY755058.1, read on the forward strand.
CGGCTCCCTTGGCCAGTTCATCGGCCCTCTCGTTCCCATCCAACCCCGCATGAGCTTTGATCCAAAACAAGGTAACAGCCTTGTTTTGGATAGACAAAGATGCAAGGTTTGCCCTTGCCTCCACTGCTAGGGGGTGGTGCCGGTTGTAGTTCTGGATGGTTTGGAGAGCTGCCATGGAGTCACTGAAAATTCCAAACGATTGCGCACTGTGCTTCAGGATTTTCCTGGTTGCGACGCATATTGCCAGAAGCTCAGCCTGGTAAACGGTGGAGTAGTGAGGGAGAGCAAGCTTAAGAGCTTTAGTTTCGGCGTCACCGTTCCACATGGACAATGCCGCTCCAACCTTGCCCCCAATCTTGCTCCCGTCCGTAAAGATACGAACTTCAAGTTCGCTCTTGGCATTTGTTAGTTGCTCTTGGTTTACCAGACTTACGAGTTCCAGCTCAGCGCGCTCCGCAGGGTGTGGAGCCTCCATTGCCGAGGCGATCTGCTCGACCCTCCTATCGCCAAGTGCTGGCTGAGGCACCCCTCTCCTGGCCTCGTATAACGATGCCGCTTCACGGACGCGTAGGTCGAGAGGTAGTATCCCAGCCAGCACTAGCGCGGAGTTTAAGGAGACTGTCCTGTAAGCCTTGCACAGCTTTTGTGCAATACCGCGCTGGACTGCTCCCAACTGCTTCCTGACGCCCAGCTTATCCACAGCCGGAGCCCAAACGCTGGCGGCGTACAGGATGACTGGTTCCACGGTGGCCACATATATTACTCTAATGACTTCGGGGTGAAGCCCCCAGCTGGTCTTTGCAGCTCTGGTTAGCTGCTTGTGGATTCCTATTGCCTTTCTGCACACGTTTGCGACGTGCGCGTTAAAGGTCAGCTGTTTGTCGATGATGACACCCAAGATTTTGATCTCATTGGACATGGCAATGTCGATCCCGCCCATGCTCAGGCGTGGGGTGTCGTATTTCAGTTTGCGCGTAATGACCATCGCATTCGTTTTTTGTGGGGCAAATTTTAGTTTGTTTTGGACCCCCCACGCCCGAACATGCCCGAGAGCGGCATTGGCACGTTCCTCGATCTCCAACGAAGTATCACCATCGAAAATCAGCACCACGTCGTCAGCAAAAGCCTGGCAATAGTCCTCCCTAGCTTCCAGGCTCTTTAAAAGTGGGTCCAGTAAAAGGTTCCAGAAAATTGGTCCCCCTATGGAACCCTGGACACAGCCCTTGTTAGTGGCCTTGCAGCACTCTTCACCTGCGTACCTGACCCTGACCCTTCGGTTTTCGAGATAGCTGTCGATGACCCTCCTCAAGCCTACAGGACACTTTTCCTCAGCCAGACGGACTCTTATGGCCGGCCACCAGGCGCTGTCGAAGGCTCCCTCTATGTCCAATGATACTAGGACTACTATTTTCTTTAGTTCCAGCTTGCCGCGTATATGTTTCATTAGTGCATAGAGGGAGTCCTCGGTGCTCCTCTGGGGCATGAAGCCATACTGGTGAGTACTCATCCTCGGAATCAGATGAAACTTGAGGCGGGCCACCAACATCTTCTCGTATATCTTACCTAATATTGGTAATAGACCGATTGGTCTGTACGCCCTGGGTGTGCTGTAGTCTGTTTTCCCCGGTTTCCTTAATACGACGACGGTCGCCTCCTTCCAGATCTCAGGGAAGAGGTGGTGTCTCAGGAGGCCATTAAGGAGTGCCAAGGCCACCTCAGGAGCGCCTCTAATGGCTTGGCAACAAATATCGGCTGTGAAGCCGTCTGCTCCTGGCGCTTTTTTGGCGTTGAAGGAACCGCACGCTGCCATCAGCTCAGCCATCGTGAATGGTGGATCGCATGAATTATCTTGCCCTCCAGCATTCACGACCTCGGCCTTTTCTCTAATAAGGCGATGGCAGATGCTATCAGTGCCCGGATGGTCGTCTGGGTAAAACGTATCGGCCAGTAGCTCGACTGAACGTTTTGTGTCCAGCACCTCCCCGTCCTTTACCAATGGCTGGTCCTCTCCCCTTCCCTTGGTCCTTCCTATTACACGATAGATCCCTTCCCAAACCCCTTCTCTATCCTGTTTTGTGCAGAAGTTCTTCCAACTCTCGATTTCGTCCTTAGCTGCCTCAGTCTCATACTCAACTTTCAGTTTCAGGTACTCGTCGACGACCTTCGATCTTCGGGTCGGTGCAGCACACCTAACTCTACGTTTTCTGGTGGCAACCTCTTTCTTCATCCCCTCGAGTTTCTCGGACCACCACGGCAAAGTAAGCACTTCTCTACTCTTCTTCAAAGGCATTGATGAAGTGCATGCATCTCTTATTGCGTTAGTATAGGTGTTTGTTAATGTATTTAACTGGTCGACTGTATTTAGTTTTTCAATTTCTACTTTATTAATTTTGTTTTCTTGCATTAATTGGCCGAGTTTCACACGAAACTCGGACCAATTTGCTTTTTTAGTATTAAAAATCCTAGTGGTTCTTTGAATTATGATGCCTTTAGATCTTTTTAGTTTTATATTGAAGACAATGCCGTTATGATCCGAGCTCGTGAGGCCCTCGTCTACCCTCCAGTCGTCTACCAGGTCCAGAATATCCGTCGAGCATGCAGTGATGTCGACGTGGCTGCAGTAGCGTATGCCCCCTCTGATCGTGTCGAAGGTCGGAATTTCCCCTCTGTTGAGTATGTTAAGACCCAGCTCGTCGAGAACTCCGGACACTTCCTCACCTCTGCGATCGATAGACAGGCTTCCCCACCAGGTACTTTTTGCGTTTGCGTCTCCTCCAACAATCCACCTTTTGGAACCTACTTCCTCCTCAACACGTTTGAGGTGCTCCAAGTATGGTCCGATTGGCTGGTCCGGCTCAAAGTAAAAGGAGACCAGTGTGATCTTCCAGGCACTGGTTCGGATTCCCACCACGGTGATGTTGTTCGTGGTGAGTTTCGGGTATTGTGTAACCACCAGGTTTTGATCGAAGACCGCTATTGCGGCCTTAACATTCCCATCTCCGGTGTCAGTGCTCTGGAAGATCCGAACGCCTCTGTGGTTCCTCATAGCCTTTGCCCCGCCTACGTATGGTTCTTGGAGGAGAGCAACAGCAACTCCGCGCTTTACGGCCTCCATCAGAAGCTCGTTAGTCGCGAGTCTCTTTCGCTGGAGGTTTGCCTGTACTATCTTGCACGAGTTTGGGTTGCCGTGGGTGCCCTTAGCAGTACGCAACTGTTGATCGTGCGATTGCATCCCACTTTAGGCGTGTCGGGCAATCGGGGTAAAAAGCGTTGTGGTCAGCGTCTCCGAGCTTGGCTCTTGTGCAGTTTTGGCATTTTGGCGGAACACCCGCAAGCCAATCGGCGCATTCCGACCTCATGTGCGGGCCGCCGCAGTGACTGCACAAGTCGGCTGGTTCCTTGCAAAAACGTTTGCCATGCCCGTAGCCCAAACAGCGCGTACACTGGACTAATAGGGTTTGGTCTTCAACCCTTACGCGCTGGAGGTCCACGTGCAGGCATCCGACCTCTGTTGCCCGTCTCCAGATGGTGGGTGAGACGCTGACCACAATGTGGTTCGTGTGTGGGTTTCTTGTCCTTCTTCGGAATTTGACCAACAGTCTGTCCTCCTCTTTGTCGAGGTTTTGAAAAACGTCCCTGTTCTGGTTTCTCAGTGCCTTTAGGATGTCCTCATCTGAATTTACAGAGAGAACGCTCCTGAGGATCAGCAGAGGGTCCTTGTTTTTCACCTCCTCGACATTGAGGTCCCGTCTATCCTTTGCCAACTTAGCTTTAATTTTGTCCCGCTCCTCCGTGGTCTGAAATCCCATAATAATTTTCCGGTCTTTCGCCTTTCTTACCCTTTCTACCTTTACCCAACCCTCCTTTGCGTCCACCGCCTGCCGAACTTTATTGAGGACCTCGTCTCCCGATTCCGTATCGTCTTTTGAGGTAACCACAATCGAATGCAGCGTACTCCGCACTGGGTTCGCCTTTCCGCTGTGGATCGCAGCTACACTCGCATACGTTTTGGCGGAACCGGACTCAAGTATTTCTTTATGTTCCTCAATTGCCGCTTTCAACTCTTCCATCTTTCTGGTGTTTTTCTCTAGCAGGATAGAGTGATTTTTCAGCTGTGTTTCTATTTGGTTCTGTTCGGCAGAAAGCGAGAAGGTAGTGTCGGTGACGGCGACGATTTCGGGCCGTGCAGGTTCGTTCCCCGATCCTGAGCCTTTAGCTTTGATCAGTCTCTCGGCCTCCTTCACCAATTGGAAAAGCCGATCCAGCGCCTCAATGATGCCGTTTTTTATTTCGGTTTTTGTATTACGTGAACTGTTGAGCAGAAGTTTTGCCTTGTTAAGGCAGGCCCTAGCTTCTGCCGACCGATCCGCGTACTGTGCTTTCGGCGGTGAATGGACTTCAATAAGTTTTGTTCGTAGTGTTCTATTCTCCACCGATAGTGGAGGCTTTGTCACAGTTCTTGCAGGGCCAGCCTGTGCCGTCTTGGTTGTTATGGGTGGAGTTGAGTCCACGCTGGAAGGCTTAGCCTCCCATTCTCCAACACAGCGTCTAACATTTAGAGGCGCCGTAATCGGCTTCTCCGGTGATTTCTCACCATCAGCCGCCTTCTTTAATGGGGTCCTTATACCGATCATGTTGGTTGTATGCGTCAAAATATATGAAGGTCAGAGTATAAAAGTGTATAACACAACACAACGTTAATAATAAAATAATTATAATAGAAATAAAAGCTCACTACAGATCGTAAAAATCTGAGTGATTTTGTGGGTGCTGCTCTATATAGAAATACACCGGTCAGCCCAACTCAATAGAGCGGGTCAAACAGTAACCACAGAAGAAAAGAATTCGCTTCCAGGGTCAAAAGCCGTCGATGTAGAGCAAAACAAAAAATGAGCTCTATGTAGAGTGGTTTTCTTATATTCAATCGATAGCTCTCCTCGAGCCCTCTCAAATGAACCCAAACTCGGTACAAATCCACTGAAGGGTGACGGAGATATCCTTACTTAAAGTTCTTGGTTTTTTGCCAAGATGGCGACCAAAAAGTGGTTACAAGTGGATATCTCCGGAACCACTGGTCCAAAAACCCTTGTGTTTGGGCTTTTCACACTTGGCTCGATGAGACCTATCTACTGACGTGGCTTTCAGGCTGAAAAAAGTTTGCCCCTGGAAAACGGCTGAAACGTACCCTAATCTGTAGATTATGGTCAGCTTAAAAGTACAGCGGAAGTCCCGACCTTCTACGACCTTCCGTTCAGGAGTTATGTTACTAAGAAGATTGCACAAAATGGCCGCGGAGCTGTCAAAGTGAAACTTTGACCGCGGATAACTCCCTTTAGGAAAGCCGCAGAACCCTCGAGTTTGTGCTCTCCTAACTTGGCCTGAACTCCGCTATCCGCTGAAAACGTTTTCAGGAGCCCGAAAATTTTTGGCTCCAAAACGGCTGAAACTGTAGGAGAGGCAGGGCAACAATTACTCTAGTACGAAGCAAAAAACCGCAACTTCCCACGACCTTCGGTTCGAGAGTTATTGCGGTTCGAAATTAAACAAGATGGCCGCCGAACTGTCAAACGTCGGGTTTAACGGCCTGTATCTTTGGAACCCGACGTCCCAGAACGTCAGGGTTTTGGATGGACAGCTCGGCGTCACTTTAGGTTTCTCCTGAAAACGGTTTCAGCTCCAAAAATTTCGATGGCCTGAAACGTCCTAAAAACCTACCCCCTCCAAAGACAACAGTATACCACAAATAAAAGTGAAAATTCTAGGATTTTCGGCCCAGCGGTTCCCGAGATATCACACTTATAAATTTAAAACCTAAAAACCAAGATGGCGAGATTTTGTTAAAATGCTCAAATTTAAAGGTATACAGCCCGTGTTTGGGCTTATATGGGTCACAGTGAACGTATTGGGGCCAGTCCCAGTGTCAAAAATAGCAATACAACATTAATTTTTGAATAAAAGCTGAAAAAGAGTAAAAATTCGATATCTCCGGTTCCACTGAACGAAAAATTCTGGAAAAAATGTCAAAAATAAGAAAAATATAGCGCTATACAATACAAAAAACAATGAAGCAAAAAATTGAAGACAAGGTTAAAAAAATTCTGAAAATGTGGGTTTTTAATTAAATTCGTTATAATTCTAAAAATAATCAATCTAAAAATCTAAAACTTAAAGTCTCTATTAAACTAATGAGCGCGCCAAGGACTGCAGTTGAAAATCTTGTAGTTGTCAATTATATCCGGAGATATAATGATCTGAATTTTGAAAATTCTATATCTTCTTAAAATCGATTACTGTAGGTAGGTAAAATTTTTAAACGGTTACCGTCTGTATCCTTGAAGGAGATCACGGCTACAAAATTTCAGGCGTCTAGCTCCACGATTTCAGTGTTTTCAGCACCACGTGTTTTCCTATTTTTCTTTATATTTCATGAAGCTCTGGATTTTTGAGGTGTCCAATTAGTCCATATGGTGTGCGGTGTTGACCCCCTCACCCTACTTCAATAAAAAAGTAGGGTCGTCGATCTCGTTTCAGCAGCGCTTGCAATTAAAGGTTTCTCATCACTGTTTAACCTCAAAAAATTTAGGTTTTTCAGGATTACACAAGACTGCACTGCACTACGGTTTAAAACTTTCACTGGGGCGTGTAGGTTTTACTTTTCCCCACACTTAGACACCTTTTTCTTCAGAATCGGACAACATTTAACCACTTTTTCGAATTTTTGAAGCCGGAGACGTATAAAAAACGTGGCGTTCGCGGCGGTGGTTGGAGCCAGACTGGGTTAGGTTAGGTTAGGTTAGGTTAGGTTGGGGGGGCCCGACCGGTCAAGTCGGCGGCCATAGAGGTGATGGGCCTCGACGACTCCGTCACCAAGGAGGAGGTGGTGGCGGCGGTCGCAGCGATGGGGGGCTGTGGCGTCGCGGCAGTCCAAGGCCGGGACATAAGGCCCGGCCGCGGCGGCATGGGCACCATTCGCCTCGAGTGCCCGGTCGCCTCTGCCAAAGCCGTCCTTGCCAAGGGACGGCTCATGGTCGGGTTCAGCTCGGGTGCAGTCCGGGCACTCGAGGACCAGCCTCTGCGGTGTTTCCGGTGCTTCGGCATCGGACACACCCGGCCCCTGTGTCCGTCCGCGGTAGACAGGACGGACATGTGCCTCCGCTGCGGCAAGGAAGGCCACAAAGCCGCTGCCTGCAAGGCCGCCACGCCGCACTGCGCGGTGTGTGCTGCCAGTGGCCGCCTGGCGGGCCACGTCATGAGAGGGAGGAACTGCAATCCTCCCCCTAGGCGAGGCAAAGCGCAGGCGCCGACCGGGCCTGCTGCTGCCGCTAGCACCGTCGTTCCTGCGGCGGCTGCGGAGGGGGGTGCGATGTCCGACTGATGGATAGGGTCGAACATCGCATCCTTCAGGCGAACACCAACCACTGCAGGGCAGCCCAGGATCTGCTGATGCAGACCATGGCTGAGTGGTTGGTGGACTTGGCGGTGGTCGCCGAGCCTTACTCGGTACCTGACCGTTGGCTGGGCGACCGGGACGGCTCGGTGGCGTTGGTGTCGCGGCCTTCCACAGACTCCCCTCCCCTCTCGCTCTTAGAGAGGGGACCGGGATACGTGGCCGCCGCGTGGGGGGACATGGCCCTGGTGGGGGTCTATTTCTCCCCAAACCGCCCTCTCTCGGACTTTGAGGATTTCCTCGAGGTCCTCACCGCGGTCGTAGGGAGGGCGGCGCCACGCCAGGTCGTGGTGTTGGGCGACCTGAACGCCAAGTCGGTGGCCTGGGGCAACCCGGCCGCCGGTTGCAACGTCCGGGGACGCGCCGTCGAGTTTTGGGCGGCCTCATGCGGTGTGTCCCTCCTCAACAGGGGGGCGGTCCACACGTGTGTGCGGCAACGGGGTGGGTCGGTGGTGGACGTCTCGTTTGCCACCCCCGCCCTAGCCGCCCGCGTCGTCAGCTGGCGGGTGGAGATGGTGGAGACCTTGTCGGACCACCGATACGTGCGGTTCGACATCTCCACCCAGGGGGGGGGGATGGCTCGCGCTGGGCAATCTCCCTTCCCACGGTGGGCACTCACCCGCCTGGACCGGGAGGCAGCCAAGGAGGCGGCCTTTCTCCAGGACTGGCTGTCGTCCCCTGTCGAGGTCCTGGACGTGGACGCCGCAGCGGTCCGGCTCAGGGGGTCCCTGACAGAGGTGTGCAACTCCAGCATGCCTCGGTCTCGCCGTCCGCCTCCCCGTCGTGCCGTCTATTGGTGGACGGAGGAGCTGGCGGGGCTCCGGGCCGCCTGCGTGGCGGCCAGGAGGGCCTACGCGCGGAGCCGACGGCGCAGCACCCAAAATCGAGTCCAGGCGGAAGAGGACCGCCTATACGCCTCTTACCGAGACGCGACGACGGTCCTCAAATCCGCGATGGGTGCTGCGAAAGACTCGGCGAGGGCCGAGATGCTGGAGGAACTCGACAGGGATCCTTATGGGAGACCATACAAGGCGGCGCGGAACCAGCTGCGCCCCTGTGGTCCCCCACTGACGGAGACCCTCGATCCAGCGTTGCTGGATGGGGTGGTCCGGTCCCTGTTTCCGCGCAGGACCGACTTCACCCCACCAACGATGGATCCCCCGCAAGGGTCGGCTTCGCCGGAGGAGGAGGTCCCCCCGGTGACGGCGGCGGAGTTCTACGCTGGGGTTCTCAGCCTCCGCGCGAAGAAGACGGCCCCCGGACCGGACGGCGTCCCCGCACGGGTGGTGGCGATCGCCGCCTCCGAAATGGAGGACAGGTTTCGGGACCTCTTCAGCGCGTGCTTAACGGCTGGGAGGTTCCCGAAACTGTGGAAGGAGGGGCAGCTATGCCTCCTCCGAAAGGAGGGACGCCCGGTGGACTCCCCCTCGGCATACCGGCCCATCGTTCTGCTCGATGAGGTCGGTAAATTGTTCGAGGGGATCGTCGCCTCCCGGCTTGATAGCCTTTTGCGGGGGGTAGGGCCGGACCTGTCGGACGCCCAATTCGGTTTCCGTCGAGGGCGTTCGACGATCGATGCGCTGGCCCTACTCAAGGGCCAGGTGAAGGAGGCGGTGGAGGCGGGGGGCGGAGTGCTGGCAGTGTCGTTCGACATTGCCAACGCCTTCAACTCCGTGCCCCACTCGACGATATTGGAGGCGCTCCGGTATCACGGAGTGCCCCAATACCTGCGAAACCTCCTGGGCAGCTACTTGGAGGACCGAGAGGTCCTCCTCGTGGACAAGACGGCCACGGTGAGGCGGTACGGCGCAGAGTCCGGTGTTCCGCAGGGGTCGGTGCTTGGGCCGCCCCTTTGGAACATCGGGTTCGACTGGCTCCTGCGGGGAGCCCTCCTCCAGGGCACGAGTGTCATCTGCTACGCGGATGACACTCTCCTCACTGCCCGGGGGAGGAATTTCGCAGACGCGGCCTGTCTGGCCTCGGCTGGCGGATCCTTGGTCGCAGAGAGGATCCGCCGCCTAGGATTGAGGGTGGCGCTGCACAAGACCGAGGCCGTGTTCTTTCGTGGGCCTCGGCAGCGCTGCCCTCCCGACGCCCACATTGTCGTAGAGGGCGTCAGGATAGGGGTCCGGGCCCAGATGAAGTACCTGGGCCTGGTCCTGGACGACAGGTGGCGCTTCGGCCCGCACTTCAGCGGGCTGTCGACGCGCCTGTTGAAGACCGCCGACGCCCTCTCGTGGCTCCTCCCGAACCTGGGGGGGCCCAAGGCGAAATGCCGGCGCCTGTATGCCGGCATTTTGCGGAGCATGGCCCTTTACGGGGCTCCAATCTGGGCGGACTCCCTCAACAGGAGGGAGAATGCGACCGCCATCCGCAGGCCCCAAAGGGCTATTGCACTGCGGGTGGCGAGGGCCTACCGCTCGGTAGGCTTCTCGGCGGCGTGCGCTCTGGCCGGCACCCCTCCTTGGGAGTTGGAGGCTTGGGTGCTCGCCAGAGTGTATGAGTGGACGGCGCGCCGGAAGGCGCTCGGGGAGCGCCCGATTGCCGAAGAGCGGGAGGCCGTGCGGCGGGAGGCGAAGGACGCCATCGTCCTCCACTGGGCGGAGGACCTCGCCAACGCCGCCTTTGGCCGCCGTACGTTGGACGCGCTCGGTCCGGTCCTGCGGAGCTGGCTCGAGCGGTCCCACGGTTTCCTCTCGTTCCGTTTGGTGCAGGTGTTGTCCGGCCATGGCTGTTTCGGATCGCACCTGCACCGGATCGGGAGGGAGGAGACCCCGGCGTGCCACGACTGCGGCGCGGCGGAGGACACGGCGCAGCACACCCTCGAGGTGTGCCCGGCTTGGTCCGAGCTGCGCCGCGGTCTGATCGCTGTGATCGGACAGGATCTCTCGCTTCCTGGCGCGGTCAACGCCATGCTGGGGAGCGAGGAGGCCTGGGCAGCGGTCGCCTCCTTTTGCGAGGACGTAATCTCGCAAAAGGAGGAGGCGGAGCGCGCGCGGGAGGACGACCCTCTCGCTGCGCCGCTCCGCAGACGAAGAAGGGGTCGGAGAAGGCGAGGTCCTCTCCCTCCTCACGGTGGCGACGGGCGGGCGACAGGCGCGGGGGTGCCTTCGCCCGCATTGCACCCGTCACCACCTTCGTCGGTCATTCCCGGGCCCGTGTCCCTCCCCACGGGGGGGACGTGAGGGGCCCGCCTTGTGAGGAATTCGTCGGCGGTGGACTGGAAGTAAAGGCTGTGCCGGTTTCCCAGTCCCCCGCCACTCGGACGAAGCGGGAGTGCCGCTGGGTCGTTTTAGTGGGTATACCGGGTCACACCGGGGAGTCCCACATAGCCCCCCCATCCCCCGATGGGAGGGTATGCGTAATGCATTTTTTCCCAGCGTCAAAAAAAAAAAAAAAAAAAAAAAAAAAAAAAAGGTTAGGTTGGGGGATCCGCCTCCCCGTCGTGCCGTCTATTGGTGGACGGAGGAGCTGGCGGGGCTCCGGGCCGCCTGCGTGGCGGCCAGAAGGGCCTACGCGCGGAGCCGACGGCGCAGCACCCAAAATCGAGTCCAGGCGGAGGAGGACCGCCTATACGCCTCTTACCGAGAGGCGACGACGGTCCTCAAATCCGCGATGGGTGCTGCGAAAGACTCGGCGAGGGCCGAGATGCTGGAGGAACTCGACAGGGATCCTTATGGGAGACCATACAAGGCGGCGCGGAACCAGCTGCGCCCCTGTGGTCCCCCACTGACGGAGACCCTCGAGCCAGCGTTGCTGGATGGGGTGGTCCGGTCCCTGTTTCCGCGCAGGACCGACTTCGCCCCACCAACGATGGATCCCCCGCAAGGGTCGGCTTCGCCGGAGGAGGAGGTCCCCCCGGTGACGGCGGCGGAGTTTTACGCTGGGGTTCTCAGCCTCCGCGCGAAGAAGACGGCCCCCGGACCGGACGGCGTCCCCGCACGGGTGGTGGCGATCGCCGCCTCCGAAATGGAGGACAGGTTTCGGGACCTCTTCAGCGCGTGCTTAACGGCTGGGAGGTTCCCGAAACTGTGGAAGGAGGGGCAGCTGTGCCTCCTCCGAAAGGAGGGACGCCCGGTGGACTCCCCCTCGGCATACCGGCCCATCGTTCTGCTCGATGAGGTCGGTAAATTGTTCGAGGGGATTGTCGCCTCCCGGCTTGATAGCCTTTTGCGGGGGGTAGGGCCGGACCTGTCGGACGCCCAATTCGGTTTCCGTCGAGGGCGTTCGACGATCGATGCGCTGGCCCTACTCAAGGGCCAGGTGAAGGAGGCGGTGGAGGCGGGGGGCGGAGTGCTGGCAGTGTCGTTCGACATTGCCAACGCCTTCAACTCCGTGCCCCACTCGACGATATTGGAGGCGCTCCGGTATCACGGAGTGCCCCAATACCTGCGAAACCTCCTGGCCAGCTACTTGGAGGACCGAGAGGTCCTCCTCGTGGACAAGACGGCCACGGTGAGGCGGTACGGCGCAGAGTCCGGTGTTCCGCAGGGGTCGGTGCTTGGACCGCCCCTTTGGAACATCGGGTTCGACTGGCTCCTGCGGGGAGCGCTCCTCCAGGGCACGAGTGTCATCTGCTACGCGGATGACACTCTCCTCACTGCCCGGGGGAGGAACTTTGCGGACGCGGCCTGTCTGGCCTCGGCCGGCGGATCCTTGGTCGCAGAGAGGATCCGCCGCCTAGGATTGAGGGTGGCGCTGCACAAGACCGAGGCCGTGTTCTTTCGTGGGCCTCGGCAGCGCTGCCCTCCCGACGCCCACATTGTCGTAGAGGGCGTCAGGATAGGGGTCCGGGGCCAGATGAAGTACCTGGGCCTGGTCCTGGACGAGAGGTGGCGCTTCGGCCCGCACTTCAGCGGGCTGTCGACGCGCCTGTTGAAAACCGCCGACGCCCTCTCGTGGCTCCTCCCGAACCTGGGGGGGCCCAAGGCGAAATGCCGGCGCCTGTATGCCGGCATTCTGCGGAGCATGGCCCTTTACGGGGCCCCAATCTGGGCGGACTCCCTCAACAGGAGGGAGAATGCGACCGCCATCCGCAGGCCCCAAAGGGCTATTGCACTGCGGGTGGCGAGGGCCTACCGCTCCGTAGGCTTCTCGGCGGCGTGCGCTCTGGCCGGCACCCCTCCTTGGGAGTTGGAGGCTTGGGTGCTCGCCAGAGTGTATGAGTGGACGGCGCGCCGGAAGGCGCTCGGGGAGCGCCCGATTGCCGAAGAGCGGGAGGCCGTGCGGCGGGAGGCGAAGGACGCCATCGTCCTCCACTGGACGGAGGACCTCGCCAACGCCGCCTTTGGCCGCCGTACGTTGGACGCGCTCGGTCCGGTCCTGCGGAGTTGGCTCGAGCGGTCCCACGGTTTCCTCTCGTTCCGTTTGGTGCAGGTGTTGTCCGGCCATGGCTGTTTCGGATCGCACCTGCACCGGATCGGGAGGGAGGAGACCCCGGCGTGCCACGACTGCGGCGCGGCGGAGGACACGGCGCAGCACACCCTCGAGGTGTGCCCGGCTTGGTCCGAGCTGCGCCGCGGTCTGATCGCTGTGATCGGACAGGATCTCTCGCTTCCTGGCGTGGTCAACGCCATGCTGGGGAGCGAGGAGGCCTGGGCAGCGGTCGCCTCCTTTTGCGAGGACGTAATCTCGCAGAAGGAGGAGGCGGAGCGCGCGAGGGAGGACGACCCTCTCGCTGCGCCGCTCCGCAGACGAAGAAGGGGTCGGAGAAGGCGAGGTCCTCTCCCTCCTCACGGTGGCGACGGGCGGGCGACAGGCGCGGGGGTGCTTTCGCCCGCATTGCACCCGTCACCACCTTCGTCGGTCATTCCCGGGCCCGTGTCCCTCCCCACGGGGGGGACGTGAGGGGCCCGCCTTGTCAGGGATTCGTCGGCGGTGGACTGGAAGTAAAGGCTGTGCCGGTTTCCCAGTCCCCCGCCACTCGGACGAAGCGGGAGTGCCGCTGGGTCGTTTTAGTGGGTATACCGGGTCACACCGGGGAGTCCCACATAGCCCCCCCATCCCCCGATGGGAGGGTATGCGTAATGCATTTTTTCCCAGCGTCAAAAAAAAAAAAAAAAAAAAAAAAAAAAAAGGTTAGGTTGGGGGACCACCCCACAGTGCTTGCGTCCACGTCGCGTCCCCTGGAAACGACCCAGTTCTGACCACCGTAACGGAGTGGCAGACTGGGTTGGCCAAAGTGCACTGTGCTTTCGTAGCTATTTTATTTTATTGTCTTGTGTCTACGAATTTGTCGGAAATGTTTAAACCCACGAGGGACGCCTGCGGGCGGTTTTTAAAACAAAAAGGCCCTTCTCAGGGCCAACCCAAAGGCCCTTCTCAGGGCCACCCAAAAGGCCCTTCTCAGGGCCAACCCAAAGGCCCTTCTCAGGGCCAACCAAAAGGCCCTTCTCAGGGCCAACCAAAAGGCCCTTCTCAGGGCCACTCCGACGCTCAGGCGTCAGAGGCTAGCCGCGCGCCATCTGCGGCTAGCTTGTTCGGAGGGGCGGACGAGTCGTCCGACAACGACTCACTCGTTTGTGTGTCGGATTCGGACGATTGTCGGTCGCGGAAGCGGGTCCACCTGAGCGGTGGGTCCGGGGGCTCCTCGGCCTCGGGGTCGACGGGGTTGTCGAAGGCGAAAAAGCCGACGGCGGCCGCGGACACCCATGTCGTTGGGCTCGCGGACGCCCAACGCCGGTTGGACCTGGCTCGGCGGGCGCAGCTCCAGCAAGAGCTGGAGGAGCGGGTGGCTTCCAGGGAGAAGCGGGCGCACGCTGCCCGGGCCAAGTCCGGGTACGGTGCGTCCCGCGTTCTTTACTCGGACCACTCCCTGGCCGAGCTGGAGAAAATGGCGGAGGAGGACGAGGAGGAGATTGTGGAGGTCGCCTCTAAGTCCTCCAACATGAAGGGGACCCTTCAAAAGGCCCTCAAATGCAGGGCCGCGAGCATGCGCGGAATCGTCGCGGAGCTGGTCCAGCGCAGGACCACCGACGAGACGCAACAACTGCAGGCGAGGATAGATCGCCTGCAGTCGGAGGTCAGCCAGCTTCATCAGAAGCTGGCTGAAGCCACGGCCCCGCCTCAACAGGCCAACACGGGCCATGCGGCAGAGGGCCCCGCCTCCAACCTTGAGGATATCATCCGCAAGGTGGTAATGGAGGAGAGGGCCTTCACAAGAGCCTGCTTGGCAGGAATTGAGGACCGGCTCTTGCCGAAGAAGCGCCTCCGACCGCCGCTTGCGGCGGATAAGAGGCGGTGTGGGCCGGGGCCGTCCTCGTCTCAGGCGGAAGATGCCCTTCTCCCTTCCACCACCCCGTCCAACGAGTGGACGGAAGTGGTCCGTAAGGGGAAGGGCAAAGCCAAAAGGACGGCGACGGTCCCTGTCGTCCCCGCCACCACCGCTCCCAGCCGGTCGCAGACGACCGGCAAGGGAAAGGGGAAGGGGAAAGGGAGGGGAAAGGGACAACTGGTCCCCCCAAAAACCGCGGCCGTCGTGGTGACGCTCACCGCGGAGGCTGCGGGGCGAGGGGAGACGTACGCGTCCATTTTGGTGCGGGCGCGTGCAAATGCCGATCCCACCCAACTTGGGATCGGCAGTGTGGCTTGCCGGCGGACCCAAGCCGGGGCTCGAATATTCGAGTTCCCGGGGGCAGAGGGGAGTGCCCATGCGGACCTCTTTGCAGCCAAGCTGCAGGAGGTCATCGCGGATTCGGCCAAGGTGGCCCGACCGGTCAAGTCGGCGGCCATAGAGGTGATGGGCCTCGACGACTCCGTCACCAAGGAGGAGGTGGTGGCAGCGGTCGCAGCGATGGGGGGCTGTGGCGTCGCGGCAGTCCAAGGCCGGGACATAAGGCCCGGCCGCGGCGGCATGGGCACCATTCGCCTCGAGTGCCCGGTCGCCTCTGCCAAAGCCGTCCTTGCCAAGGGACGGCTCATGGTCGGGTTCAGCTCGGGTGCAGTCCGGGCACTCGAGGACCAGCCTCTGCGGTGTTTCCGGTGCTTCGGCATCGGACACACCCGGCCCCTGTGTCCGTCCGCGGTAGACAGGACGGACATGTGCCTCCGCTGCGGCAAGGAAGGCCACAAAGCCGCTGCCTGCAAGGCCGCCACGCCGCACTGCGCGGTGTGTGCTGCCAGTGGCCGCCTGGCGGGCCACGTCATGAGAGGGAGGAACTGTAATCCTCCCCCTAGGCGAGGCAAAGCGCAGGCGCCGACCGGGCCTGCTGCTGCCGCTAGCACCGTCGTTCCTGCGGCGGCTGCGGAGGGGGGTGCGATGTCCGACTGATGGATAGGGTCGAACATCGCATCCTTCAGGCGAACACCAACCACTGCAGGGCAGCCCAGGATCTGCTGATGCAGACCATGGCTGAGTGGTTGGTGGACTTGGCGGTGGTCGCCGAGCCTTACTCGGTACCTGACCGTTGGCTGGGCGACCGGGACGGCTCGGTGGCGTTGGTGTCGCGGCCTTCCACAGACTCCCCTCCCCTCTCGCTCTTAGAGAGGGGACCGGGATACGTGGCCGCCGCGTGGGGGGACATGGCCCTGGTGGGGGTCTATTTCTCCATAAACCGCCCTCTCTCGGACTTTGAGGATTTCCTCGAGGTCCTCACCGCAGTCGTAGGGAGGGCGGCGCCACGCCAGGTCGTGGTGTTGGGCGACCTGAACGCCAAGTCGGTGGCCTGGGGCAACCCGGCCGCCGGTTGCAACGTCCGGGGACGCGCCGTCGAGTTTTGGGCGGCCTCATGCGGTGTGTCCCTCCTCAACAGGGGGGCGGTCCACACGTGCGTGCGGCAACGGGGTGGGTCGGTGGTGGACGTCTCGTTTGCCACCCCCGCCCTAGCCGCCCGCGTCGTCAGCTGGCGGGTGGAGATGGTGGAGACCTTGTCGGACCACCGATACGTGCGGTTCGACATCTCCACCCAGGGGGGGGGGATGGCTCGCGCTGGGCAATCTCCCTTCCCACGGTGGGCACTCACCCGCCTGGACCGGGAGGCAGCCAAGGAGGCGGCCTTTCTCCAGGACTGGCTGTCGCCCCCTGTCGAGGTCCTGGACGTGGACGCCGCAGCGGTCCGGCTCAGGGGGTCCCTGACAGAGGTGTGCAACTCCAGCATGCCTCGGTCTCGCCGTCCGCCTCCCCGTCGTGCCGTCTATTGGTGGACGGAGGAGCTGGCGGGACTCCGGGCCGCCTGCGTGGCGGCCAGAAGGGCCTACGCGCGGAGCCGACGGCGCAGCACCCAAAATCGAGTCCAGGCGGAAGAGGACCGCCTATACGCCTCTTACCGAGAGGCGACGACGGTCCTCAAATCCGCGATGGGTGCTGCGAAAGACTCGGCGAGGGCCGAGATGCTGGAGGAACTCGACAGGGATCCTTATGGGAGACCATACAAGGCGGCGCGGAACCAGCTGCGCCCCTGTGGTCCCCCACTGACGGAGACCCTCGAGCCAGCGTTGCTGGATGGGGTGGTCCGGTCCCTGTTTCCGCGCAGGACCGACTTCGCCCCACCAACGATGGATCCCCCGCAAGGGTCGGCTTCGCCGGAGGAGGAGGTCCCCCCGGTGACGGCGGCGGAGTTCTACGCTGGGGTTCTCAGCCTCCGCGCGAAGAGGACGGCCCCCGGACCGGACGGCGTCCCCGCACGGGTGGTGGCGATCGCCGCCTCCGAAATGGAGGACAGGTTTCGGGACCTCTTCAGCGCGTGCTTAACGGCTGGGAGGTTCCCGAAACTGTGGAAGGAGGGGCAGCTATGCCTCCTCCGAAAGGAGGGACGCCCGGTGGACTCCCCCTCGGCATACCGGCCCATCGTTCTGCTCGATGAGGTCGGTAAATTGTTCGAGGGGATTGTCGCCTCCCGGCTTGATAGCCTATTGCGGGGGGTAGGGCCGGACCTGTCGGACGCCCAATTCGGTTTCCGTCGAGGGCGTTCGACGATCGATGCGCTGGCCCTACTCAAGGGCCAGGTGAAGGAGGCGGTGGAGGCGGGGGGCGGAGTGCTGGCAGTGTCGTTCGACATTGCCAACGCCTTCAACTCCGTGCCCCACTCGACGATATTGGAGGCGCTCCGGTATCACGGAGTGCCCCAATACCTTCGAAACCTCCTGGCCAGTTACTTGGAGGACCGAGAGGTCCTCCTCGTAGACAAGACGGCCACGGTGAGGCGGTACAGCGCAGAGTCCGGTGTTCCGCAGGGGTCGGTGCTCGGACCGCCCCTTTGGAACATCGGGTTCGACTGGCTCCTGCGGGGAGCCCTCCTCCAGGGCACGAGTGTCATCTGTTACGCGGATGACACTCTCCTCACTGCCCGGGGGAGGAACTTTGCGGACGCGGCCTGTCTGGCCTCGGCCGGCGGATCCTTGGTCGCAGAGAGGATCCGCCGCCTAGGATTGAGGGTGGCGCTGCACAAGACCGAGGCCGTGTTCTTTCGTGGGCCTCGGCAGCGCTGCCCTCCCGACGCCCACATTGTCGTGGAGGGCGTCAGGATAGGGGTCCGGGCCCAGATGAAGTACCTGGGCCTGGTCCTGGACGACAGGTGGCGCTTCGGCCCGCACTTCAGCGGGCTGTCGACGCGCCTGTTGAAAACCGCCGACGCCCTCTCGTGGCTCCTCCCGAACCTGGGGGGGCCCAAGGCGAAATGCCGGCGCCTGTATGCCGGCATTCTGCGGAGCATGGCCCTTTACGGGGCCCCAATCTGGGCGGACTCCCTCAACAGGAGGGAGAATGCGACCGCCATCCGCAGGCCCCAAAGGGCTATTGCACTGCGGGTGGCGAGGGCCTACCGCTCGGTAGGCTTCTCGGCGGCGTGCGCTCTGGCCGGCACCCCTCCTTGGGAGTTGGAGGCTTGGGTGCTCGCCAGAGTATATGAGTGGACGGCGCGCCGGAAGGCGCTCGGGGAGCGCCCGATTGCCGAAGAGCGGGAGGCCGTGCGGCGGGAGGCGAAGGACGCCATCGTCCTCCACTGGACGGAGGACCTCGCCAACGCCGCCTTTGGCCGCCGTACGTTGGACGCGCTCGGTCCGGTCCTGCGGAGCTGGCTCGAGCGGTCCCACGGTTTCCTCTCGTTCCGTTTGGTGCAGGTGTTGTCCGGCCATGGCTGTTTCGGATCGCACCTGCACCGGATCGGGAGGGAGGAGACCCCGGCGTGCCACGACTGCGGCGCGGCGGAGGACACGGCGCAGCACACCCTCGAGGTGTGCCCGGCTTGGTCCGAGCTGCGCCGCGGTCTGATCGCTGTGATCGGACAGGATCTCTCGCTTCCTGGCGTGGTCAACGCCATGCTGGGGAGCGAGGAGGCCTGGGCAGCGGTCGCCTCCTTTTGCGAGGACGTAATCTCGCAAAAGGAGGAGGCGGAGCGCGCGCGGGAGGACGACCCTCTCGCTGCGCCGCTCCGCAGACGAAGAAGGGGTCGGAGAAGGCGAGGTCCTCTCCCTCCTCACGGTGGCGACGGGCGGGCGACAGGCGCGGGGGTGCCTTCGCCCGCATTGCACCCGTCACCACCTTCGTCGGTCATTCCCGGGCCCGTGTCCCTCCCCACGGGGGGGACGTGAGGGGCCCGCCTTGTGAGGAATTCGTCGGCGGTGGACTGGAAGTAAAGGCTGTGCCGGTTTCCCAGTCCCCCGCCACTCGGACGAAGCGGGAGTGCCGCTGGGTCGTTTTAGTGGGTATACCGGGTCACACCGGGGAGTCCCACATAGCCCCCCCATCCCCCGATGGGAGGGTATGCGTAATGCATTTTTTCCCAGCGTCAAAAAAAAAAAAAAAAAAAAAAAAAAAAAAAAAAAAGGTTAGGTTAGGTTAGGTTAGGTTAGGTTAGGTTAGGTTGAGGGTGGCGCTGCACAAGACCGAGGCCGTGTTCTTTCGTGGGCCTCGGCAGCGCTGCCCTCCCGACGCCCACATTGTCGTAGAGGGCGTCAGGATAGGGGTCCGGGCCCAGATGAAGTACCTGGGCCTGGTCCTGGACGACAGGTGGCGCTTCGGCCCGCACTTCAGCGGGCTGTCGACGCGCCTGTTGAAGACCGCCGACGCCCTCTCGTGGCTCCTCCCGAACCTGGGGGGGCCCAAGGCGAAATGCCGGCGCCTGTATGCCGGCATTTTGCGGAGCATGGCCCTTTACGGGGCTCCAATCTGGGCGGACTCCCTCAACAGGAGGGAGAATGCGACCGCCATCCGCAGGCCCCAAAGGGCTATTGCACTGCGGGTGGCGAGGGCCTACCGCTCGGTAGGCTTCTCGGCGGCGTGCGCTCTGGCCGGCACCCCTCCTTGGGAGTTGGAGGCTTGGGTGCTTGCCAGAGTGTATGAGTGGACGGCGCGCCGGAAGGCGCTCGGGGAGCGCCCGATTGCCGAAGAGCGGGAGGCCGTGCGGCGGGAGGCGAAGGACGCCATCGTCCTCCACTGGGCGGAGGACCTCGCCAACGCCGCCTTTGGCCGCCGTACGTTGGACGCGCTCGGTCCGGTCCTGCGGAGCTGGCTCGAGCGGTCCCACGGTTTCCTCTCGTTCCGTTTGGTGCAGGTGTTGTCCGGCCATGGCTGTTTCGGATCGCACCTGCACCGGATCGGGAGGGAGGAGACCCCGGCGTGCCACGACTGCGGCGCGGCGGAGGACACGGCGCAGCACACCCTCGAGGTGTGCCCGGCTTGGTCCGAGCTGCGCCGCGGTCTGATCGCTGTGATCGGACAGGATCTCTCGCTTCCTGGCGTGGTCAACGCCATGCTGGGGAGCGAGGAGGCCTGGGCAGCGGTCGCCTCCTTTTGCGAGGACGTAATCTCGCAGAAGGAGGAGGCGGAGCGCGCGCGGGAGGACGACCCTCTCGCTGCGCCGCTCCGCAGACGAAGAAGGGGTCGGAGAAGGCGAGGTCCTCTCCCTCCTCATGGTGGCGACGGGCGGGCGACAGGCGCGGGGGTGCCTTCGCCCGCATTGCACCCGTCACCACCTTCGTCGGTCATTCCCGGGCCCGTGTCCCTCCCCACGGGGGGGACGTGAGGGGCCCGCCTTGTCAGGGATTCGTCGGCGGTGGACTGGAAGTAAAGGCTGTGCCGGTTTCCCAGTCCCCCGCCACTCGGACGAAGCGGGAGTGCCGCTGGGTCGTTTTAGTGGGTATACCGGGTCACACCGGGGAGTCCCACATAGCCCCCCCATCCCCCGATGGGAGGGTATGCGTAATGCATTTTTTCCCAGCGTCAAAAAAAAAAAAAAAAAAAAAAAAAAAAAAAAAAAAAAGGTTAGGTTAGGTTAGGTTAGGTTAGGTTAGGTTAGGTTAGGTTAGGTTAGGTTAGGTTAGGTTAGGTTAGGTTAGGTTAGGTTAGGTTAGGTTAGGTTAGGTTAGGTTAGGTTAGGTTAGGTTAGGTTAGGTTAGGTTAGGTTAGGTTAGGTTAGGTTAGGTTAGGTTAGGTTTTTTTTTTTTTTTTTTTTTTTTTTTTTTTTTTTTTTTTTTTTTTCTGCTACCTCCAACATAATCGGAGCCTGTTTTAATCTTTCGCGTACATTCCAGTTCTCTCTTTTATTCCTCTCGTACTTGCATTCTGCATACTTTGTCTTTCTGGCTTTCGTTCATCTTTCTTTCTTTTAGGGTAGGACGCCCTTCTACTTCTAGTCTATTCTATTACTTTATTTCTTGTTATATTTATTTTAAGGGAGTAACACAACGCCACATTTTTATTGTTCTCTTACAGTAGTTCTTATTCTATCTTATTTCTATTTCTTAACTATTACATGTGTTACTTAACTTAATTTATACAGGCATCTTAAATCTACCCTTATTTCTATAACATGTTCCTTGGGACAACTATAAATTCTATTTCTTAATTCTAGTACATTTTTGTGGGTTTTAATTCATACAGCTACCTTATATATCTAGTCTTATTTTTAATACATGTTTCTTACGACTACTTAACCTTACTTTAAATTTGGGCAACTTAAATATTTATCTTTTGTTATGCTTTACTCGACGTTTAATTTCCTCTGTGGTCAATGCTTGACACTAATATTCTACATAATATTATGTAAGCATTTTTGCTTAAGCACTTTTATTTCTTTCTATTACCTTTACACATATTTTGACGCAATATTCCACAAACAATTGTCTCTTTTTTCCTGCCATTATTTGCCACATGGTTTCAGCATTTAGTTTGGTGTCGAGTTCGTGCTCGGCCTCAAGCCTTTGTCTGTCAAAGACGGGACAGTCAAACAATATATGTGGCACCGTTTCAGCAATCTCAGGGTCGCAGATGCACGATGGGTTCCCCTTACACTTGAAGCGATTCAAGTATTCCGAGAACCCACCGTGCCCCGTCATAATTTGAGTAGTTATGCTGTCTACTTTGCACTTCCTGATTATCCTGTAGGCCGCCACAGCGTCCGGGAAAAATAGTCTAGTTACAGACGCAGTTTCTCCGGAGCTGTATCTTTGGTTCCATTCGTCAAGCGTTGCCGTACGAATGCATCGCTTGACGTATGAAACCGGAACCAAGTCGTAGTCGGGTTTTCGTTTGGAACTTTCAGCGGCTCTCTTGGCTAGTTCATCAGCCCTCTCATTTCCATCCAACCCCGCATGAGCTTTGATCCAAAACAAAGTGACTACCTTGTTTTGGATAGACAGGGATCTGAGGTTTGCCCTTGCCTCCACTGCCAGGGGGTGGTGACGGTTGTAATTCTGGATGGTTTGGAGAGCCGCCATGGAGTCGCTGAAAATTCCAAACGAATGCGCACTGTGCTTCAATATTTCCCTAGTTGCGACGCATATCGCCAGAAGCTCAGCCTGATAGACGGTGGAGTAGTGTGGAAGAGCAAGCTTGAGAGCTTTGGTTTCGGCGTCACCGCTCCACATGGACAGTGCCGCCCCAACCTTGCCCCCAATCTTGCTCCCGTCCGTAAAGATACGAATATCATATTCGTTCTTAGCATCATTGAGTTGCTCTTGGCCTACCAGGCTTACGAGTTCTAGCTCAGCGCGCTCCGCAGGGTGTGGAGCCTCCATTGCCGAGGCAGTATGCTCGACCCTCCTATCGCCAAGTGCTAGCTGGGGCACCCCCCTCCTGGCCTCGTATAACGATGCCGCTTCGCGGACACGCAGGTCAAGAGGTAGTATCCCAGCCAGCACCAGCGCGGAGTTTAAGGAGACTGTCCGGTACGCCTTGCACAGCTTTTGCGCAATACCGCGCTGGACTGCTCCCAACTGCTTCTTGACGCCCAGCTTATCGACAGCCGGGGCCCAAACGCTGGCGGCGTACAGGATGACTGGTTCCACGGTGGCCACATATATTATTCTTATGACTTCAGGGTGAAGCCCCCAGCTGGTCTTTGCAGCCCTGGTTAGCTGTTTGTGGATACCCACTGCCCTTCTGCACACGTTTGCGACGTGTGTGTTAAATGTTAGCTGTTTGTCGATGGTGACACCAAGGATTTTGATCTCATTGGTCATGGCAATGTCGATCCCACCCATGCTCAGGCGTGGGGAGTCGTATTTAAGTTTGCGAGTAATAACCATTGCATTTGTTTTTTGCGGTGCAAATTTTAGTTTGTTTTGAACCCCCCACGCCTGGACATGTCCAAGAGCGGCACTGGCACGACCCTCGATCTCCAACGACGTGTCACCATCGAAAACCAGCACCACGTCGTCTGCAAAAGCCTGGCAGTAGTTCTCCCTAGCTTCCAGGCTCTTTAGGAGCGGGTCCAGTAGAAGATTCCAGAATATTGGTCCCCCTATAGAACCCTGGACACAACCCTTGCTTGTGGCCTTGCAGAACTCTTCACCTGCGTACCTAACCCTGACCTTTCGGTTTTTGAGATAGCTGTCGATGACCCTCCTCAAGCCGACTGGACAGTTTTCCTCGGCTAAACGGACCCTTATGGCCGGCCACCAGGCGCTGTCGAAGGCTCCCTCTATGTCCAATGATACTAAGACCACTATTTTCTTTAGTTCCAGCTTACCGCGTATATGTTTCATTAGTGTATAGAGGGAGTCCTCGGTGCTCCTCTGGGGCATGAAGCCATACTGGCGAGTACTCATCCTTGGAATCAGATGAAACTTGAGGCGGGCCACCAACATCTTCTCATACATTTTACCTAATATTGGTAATAGACCGATTGGTCTGTACGCCTTTGGAGTGCTGTAGTCGGTTTTGCCTGGTTTCCTTAAGACAATTACGGTCGCTTCCTTCCAGACATCAGGGAAGAGGTAGCATTTCAGGCAGCCATTCATAAGAGCCAAGGCCACCTCAGGGGCGACTCTAATGGCTTGGCAACAAATGTCGGCGGTGAAGCCGTCAGCTCCTGGAGCCTTTTTGGCGTTAAAGGACCCGCACGCTGCCATCAGCTCGGCCATCGTGAATGGTGGATCGCATGAGTCATCTTGCCTTCCCGCATTCACAGCCTCGGCCTTTTCTCTGATAAGGCGGTGGCAGGTGCTGTCAGTGCCCGGATGGTCCTCTGGGTAAAATGTGTTCGCCAGCAGCTCAACTGAACCTTTTGTATCCAACAGCTCACCGTCTTTCACTAGAGGCTGGTCCTCTCCTCTTCCCTTGGTCCTTCCTATCACTCGGTAAATCCCTTCCCAAACCCCTTCTCTGTCCTGTCTTGTGCAGAAGTTTTTCCAGCTCTGGATTTCGTCCTTGGCTGCCTCTGTCTCATACTCAACTTTCAGTTTCAGGTACTCGTCGACGACCTTCGATCTTCGGGCCGGTGCAGCACACCTTATTCTGCGTTTCCTGGTGGCGACCTCTTTCTTCATCCGCTCCAGTTTCTCGGACCACCACGGCAAAGTAAGCACTTCACTCTTCTTCTTTATAGGCATTGATGAAGTACATGCGTTTTTTATTAGGTTCGTGTATAAATTGGTTATTGTGTTAATTTGATCGACTGTATTTAATTTCTCTATTTCTATTTTATTAATTTGATTCTGCTGCATTAATTGGCCGAGTTTCTCACGAAACTCGGACCAATTTGCTTTTTTAGTATTGAAAATTCTTGTGGTTCTATTTATTTGTATGCCTTTTGATCTTTTTAATTTTATATTGAAGACAATGCCGTTGTGATCCGAGCTAGTGAGGCCCTCGTCTACCTTCCAGTCGTCCACCAGGTCCAGGATATCCGTCGAACATGCTGTAATATCAACGTGGCTGCAGTAACGTATCCCCCCTCTGATCGTGTCGAAGGTCGGAATTTCCCCTTTGTTGAGTATGTTAAGACCCAGCTCGTCGAGAACTCCGGACACTTCCTCACCCCTGCGATCGATAGACAGGCTTCCCCACCAGGTACTTTTTGCGTTTGCATCTCCTCCAACAATCCACCTTTTGGAACCTACTTCCTCCTCAATACGCTTGAGGTGATCCAAGTATGGTCCGATTGGCTGGTCCGGCTCAAAGTAGAAGGAAACCAGCGCGATCTTCCAGGCACTGGTTCGGATTCCCACCACGGTGATGTTGTTCGTGGTGAGTTTCGGGTATTGTGTAACTACCAGGTTTTGATCAAAGACCGCTATTGCGGCCTTAACAATCCCATCTCCAGTGTCAGTGCTCTGGAAGATGCGAACGCCTCTGTGGTTCCTCATAGCCTTTGCCCCGCCTATGTATGGTTCTTGGAGGAGAGCAACAGCAACTCCGCGCTTTACGGCTTCCACTAAAAGCTCGTTAGTTGCAAGTTTTTTCCGCTGGAGGTTCGCCTGTACTATTCTGTACGAGTTTGGGTTGCCGTGGGTGCCCTCAGCAGTACGCAACCGTTGAGCGTGCGATTGCATCCCACTTAAGGCGTGTCGGGCAATCAGGGTAAAACGCGTTGTGGTCAGCGTCTCCGAGCTTGGCTCTTGTGCAGTTTTGGCATTTTGGCGGAACACCCGCAAGCCAATCGGCGCATTCCGACCTCATGTGCGGGCCGCCGCAGTGACTGCACAAGTCAGCCGGTTCCTTGCAAAATCGTCTGCCATGCCCGTAGCCCAAACAGCGCGTACACTGAACTAATGGGGTTTGGTCTTCAACCCTTACGCGCTGGAGGTCCACGTGCAGGCATCCGACCTCTGTTGCCCGTCTCCAAATGGTGGGTGAGACGCTGACCACAATGTGATTAGTGTGTGGGTTTCTTGTTCTTTTTCGGAACTTGACCGTCAGTCTGTCCTCCTCTTTGTCGAAGTTTTGAAAAACGTCTCTGTTCTGGTTTCTCAGAGCCTTTAGGACGTCCTCATCTGAATTAACCGAGAGGACGCTCCTGAGGATCAGCAGAGGGTCCTTATTTTTCACCTCCTCGACATTGAGGTCCTGTCTATCCCTTGCCAATTTTAATTTAATTTTATCTCGCTCCTCAGTGGTCTGGAAACCCATGATTATTTTTCTGTCCTTCGCCTTCCTTACCCTTTCTACTTTGACCCAACCTTCTTTCGCCTCTACTGCCTGCCGAACTTTACTGAGGACTTCGTCTCCCGTTTCAGTATCGTCTTTGGAGGTAACTACAATCGAGTGCAGCGTACTCCGCACTGGGTTCGCTTTTCCGCTGTGGATCGCAGTTACACTCGCATACGATTTTGCAGTACCAGTCTCGATCATTCCTTTGTGTAGTTCAATTGCCTCTTTCAACTCTTCCATCCTTCTAGTATTATTTTCTAGAAGGATAGAATGGTTTTTGATTTGAATTACTAACTGGTTTTCGGCAGGAAGCGAAAAGGTAGTGTCGGTGACGGCGACGACTTCGGGCCGTGCAGTTTCGTTTCCCGTTACGGAGCCCTTAGTTTTGTTTAGCCTTTCGGCCTCTTTCACCAATTGGAAAAGCCGATCCAGCGCCTCAATAATGCCGTTTTTTATCTCAGTTTTAATGTTACGTGAACTGTTCAGCAGAAGCTTTGCCCTGTTAAGGCAGGCCCTAGCCTCTGCCGACCGATCCGTGTACTGAGCTTTCGGCGGTGAATGGACTTCTATGAGCTTTGTCCGCAATGTTTTGTTCTCCAGCGATAGTGGAGGCTTTGTCACTGTTCTTGCAGGGCCAGCCTGTGCCGTCTTGGTGGTTAAGGGTGGAGTTGAGTCCACGCTGGAAGGCTTAGCCTCCCATTCTCCAACACTACGTCTAACATTTAGAGGCGCTGTAATCGGCTTCTCCGGTGATTTCTCACCATCAGCTGCCTTCTTTAATGGGGTCCTTATTCCGATCATGTTGGTTGTATGCGTCAAATATATGGAGGTCAGAGAATAAAAGTGTATAATACAACACAAAGTAAAGAAAAATATAATAAAAATAAAAGCACACTACAGATCGTAAAAATCTGAGTGATTTTGCGGGTGCTGCTCTATATAGAGTTACCCCGGTCAGCCCAGCTCAATAAAGCGGGTCAAACAGTAACCACAGAAGAAAAAATTTCGCTTCCAGGGTCAAAAGCCGTTGATGTAGAGCAAAACAAAAAATGAGCTCTATGTAGAGTGGTTTTCTTGTATTCAATCGATAGCTCTCCTCGAGCCCCCTCAAATGAACCCAAACTCGGTACAAATCCAACGAAGGGTGACGGAGATATCCTTACTTAAAGTTCTTGGTTTTTTGCCAAGATGGCGACCAAAAAGTGGTTACAAGTGGATATCTCCGGAACCACTGGTCCAAAAACCCTTGTGTTTGGGCTTTTTGCACTTGGCTCGATGAGACCTATCTACTGATTCGGTTTTCAGGCTGAAAAATGTTTGCCTCTGGGAAACGGCTGAAATGTGCCCTAATCCGTAGATTGTGGTCAGCTTATATGTATAGCGGAAGTCCCGATCCTCTACGACTTTCCGTTCAGAAGTTATGTATGTAAGAAGATTGCCCAAAATGGCCGCGGAGCTGTCAAAGTGACACTTTGACCACGGATAACTTCCTTTCGGAAAGCCGCAGACCCCTCGTGTTTGGGCTCTCTCAACTTGGCCTGAACTCCGCTATCCGCTGAAAACGTTTTCAGGAGCCCGAAAATTTTCTGCTCCAAAACGACTGAAAATGTAGGACAGGCAAGGCAACGATTACCTTAACACGATTTCGAAAACCGCAACTTCCCACGACCTCCGGTTCAGGAGTTGTTGCGGTTCGAAAATAATCAAGATGGCCGCCGAACTGTCAAACGTCAGGTTTAACGGCCTGTATCTTTGGAACCCGACGTCCCAGAACGTCAGGGTTTTGGATTTACAGCTTGGCGTCACTTCAGGTTTCTCCTAAAAACGATTTCAGCTCCAAAAATTTCGATGGCCTGAAACGTCCCAAAAACCTACCCCCTCCAAAGACTACAGTAAACTATAAATAAAAGTGAAAATCCGAGGATTTTTGGCCCAGCGGTTCCCGAGATATCACACTTATAAATTTTAAACCTAAAAACCAAGATGGCGAGATTTTGTAAAAATGCTCAAATTTAAAGGTATACAGCCCGTGTTTGGGCTTATATGGTTCACAATGGACGTATTGGAGCCAGTCTCAGTGTCAAAAAGAGCAAATAAACATTAATTTTTGAATAAAAGCCAAAAAAGAGTAAAAATTTGATATCTCCGGTTCCACTGAACGAAAAATTCTGGAAAAAATGTATTAAAATAGGAAAAATATAGCGCTATACAATACAAAAAACAATGAAGCAAAAAATTTAAGACAAGGTTAAAAAATTTCTGAAAATGTGTGTTTTTAATTAAATTCGTTATAATTCTAAAAATAATCAATCTAAAAATCTAAAACTTAAAGTCTCTATTAAACTAATGAGCGCGCCAAGGACTGCAGTTGAAAATCTTGTAGTTGTCAATTATATCCGGAGATATAATGATCTGAATTTTGAAAATTCTATATCTTCTTAAAAATCGATTACTGCAGGTAGGTAAAATTTTTAAACGGTTACCGTCTATATCCTTGAAGGAGATGACGGCTACAAAATTTCAGGCGTCTAGCTCCACGATTTCAGTGTTTTCAGCACCACGTGTTTTTCTATTTTTCTTTATATTTCATGAAGCTCTGGATTTTTGAGGTGTCCAATTAGTCCATATGGTGTGCGGTGTTGACCCCCTCACCCTACTTCAATAAAAAAGTAGGGTCGTCGATCTCGTTTCAGCAGCGCTTGCAATTAAAGGTTTCTCATCACTGTTTAACCTCAAAAAATTTAGGTTTTTCAGGATTACACAAGACTGCACTGCACTACGGTTTAAAACTTTCACTGGGGCGTGTAGGTTTTACTTTTCCCCACACTTAGACACCTTTTTCTTCAGAATCGGACAACTTTTAATTACTTTTTCGAATTTTTGAAGCCGGAGACGTATAAAAAACGTGGCGTTCGCGGCGGTGGTTGGAGCCAGACTGGGTTAGGTTAGGTTAGGTTAGGTTAGGTTAGGTTAGGTTAGGTTAGGTTAGGTTAGGTTAGGTTAGGTTAGGTTAGGTTAGGTTAGGTTAGGTTAGGTTAGGTTAGGTTAGGTTAGGTTAGGTTAGGTTAGGTTAGGTTAGGTTAGGTTAGGTTAGGTTAGGTTAGGTTAGGTTAGGTTAGGTTAGGTTAGGTTAGGTTAGGTTAGGTTAGGTTAGGTTAGGTTAGGTTAGGTTAGGTTAGGTTAGGTTAGGTTAGGTTAGGTTAGGTTAGGTTAGGTTAGGTTAGGTTAGGTTAGGTTAGGTTAGGTTAGGTTAGGTTAGGTTAGGTTAGGTTAGGTTAGGTTAGGTTAGGTTAGGTTAGGTTAGGTTAGGTTAGGTTAGGTTAGGTTAGGTTAGGTTAGGTTAGGTTAGGTTAGGTTAGGTTAGGTTAGGTTAGGTTAGGTTAGGTTAGGTTAGGTTAGGTTAGGTTAGGTTAGGTTAGGTTAGGTTAGGTTAGGTTAGGTTAGGTTAGGTTAGGTTAGGTTAGGTTAGGTTAGGTTAGGTTAGGTTAGGTTGGGGGACCACCCCACAGTGCTTGCGTCCACGTCGCGTCCCCTGGAAACGACCCAGTTCTGACCACCGTAACGGAGTGGCAGACTGGGTTGGCCAAAGTGCACTGTGCTCTCGTAGCTTATTTTATCTTATTATTGTCTTGTGAACTACGAATCGTTGGAAATGCTTAAACCCACGAGGGACGCCTGCGGGCGGTTTTTAAAACAAAAAGGCCCTTCTCAGGGCCAACCCAAAGGCCCTTCTCAGGGCCACCCAAAAGGCCCTTCTCAGGGCCAACCCAAAGGCCCTTCTCAGGGCCAACCAAAAGGCCCTTCTCAGGGCCAACCAAAAGGCCCTTCTCAGGGCCACTCCGACGCTCAGGCGTCAGAGGCTAGCCGCGCGCCATCTGCGGCTAGCTTGTTCGGAGGGGCGGACGAGTCGTCCGACAACGACTCACTTGTTTGTGTGTCGGATTCGGACGATTGTCGGTCGCGGAAGCGGGTCCACCTGAGCGGTGGGTCCGGGGGCTCCTCGGCCTCGGGGTCGACGGGGTTGTCGAAGGCGAAAAAGCCGACGGCGGCCGCGGACACCCATGTCGTTGGGCTCGCGGACGCCCAACGCCGGTTGGACCTGGCTCGGCGGGCGCAGCTTCAGCAAGAGCTGGAGGAGCGGGTGGCTTCCAGGGAGAAGCGGGCGCACGCTGCCCGGGCCAAGTCCGGGTACGGTGCGTCTCGCGTTCTTTACTCGGACCACTCCCTGGCCGAGCTGGAGAAAATGGCGGAGGAGGACGAGGAGGAGATTGTGGAGGTCGCCTCTAAGTCCTCCAACATGAAGGGGACCCTTCAAAAGGCCCTCAAATGCAGGGCCGCGAGCATGCGCGGAATCGTCGCGGAGCTGGTCCAGCGCAGGACCACCGACGAGACGCAACAACTGCAGGCGAGGATAGATCGCCTGCAGTCGGAGGTCAGCCAGCTTCATCAGAAGCTGGCTGAAGCCACGGCCCCGCCTCAACAGGCCAACACGGGCCATGCGGCAGAGGGCCCCGCCTCCAACCTTGAGGATATCATCCGCAAGGTGGTAATGGAGGAGAGGGCCTTCACAAGAGCCTGCTTGGCAGGAATAGAGGACCGGCTCTTGCCAGAGAAGCGCCTCCGACCGCCGCTTGCGGCGGATAAGAGGCGGTGCGGGCCGGGGCCGTCCTCATTCCAGGCGGAAGACGCCCTTCTCCCTTCCACCACCCCGTCCAACGAGTGGACGGAAGTGGTCCGTAAGGGGAAGGGCAAAGCCAAAAGGACGGCGACGGTCCCTGTCGTCCCCGCCACCACCGCTCCCAGCCGGTCGCAGACGACCGGCAAGGGAAAGGGGAAGGGGAAAGGGAGGGGAAAGGGACAACTGGTCCCCCCAAAAACCGCGGCCGTCGTGGTGACGCTCACCGCGGAGGCTGCGGGGCGAGGGGAGACGTACGCGTCCATTTTGGTGCGGGCGCGTGCAAATGCCGATCCCACCCAACTTGGGATCGGCAGTGTGGCTTGCCGGCGGACCCAAGCCGGGGCTCGAATATTCGAGTTCCCGGGGGCAGAGGGGAGTGCCCATGCGGACCTCTTCGCAGCCAAGCTG
Source organism: Noctua janthina (assembly GCA_963576755.1). Lineage (NCBI taxonomy): Eukaryota > Metazoa > Arthropoda > Insecta > Lepidoptera > Noctuidae > Noctua > Noctua janthina. The sequence goes on from OY755058.1 coordinate 19,301,949, forward strand.
CAGGAGGTCATCGCGGATTCGGCCAAGGTGGCCCGACCGGTCAAGTCGGCGGCCATAGAGGTGATGGGCCTCGACGACTCCGTCACCAAGGAGGAGGTGGTGGCGGCGGTCGCAGCGATGGGGGGCTGTGGCGTCGCGGCGGTCCAAGGCCGGGACATAAGGCCCGGCCGCGGCGGCATGGGCACCATTCGCCTCGAGTGCCCGGTCGCCTCTGCCAAAGCCGTCCTTGCCAAGGGACGGCTCAAAGTCGGGTTCAGCTCGGGTGCAGTCCGGGCACTCGAGGACCAGCCTCTGCGGTGTTTCCGGTGCTTCGGCATCGGACACACCCGGCCCCTGTGTCCGTCCGCAGTAGACAGGACGGACATGTGCCTCCGCTGCGGCAAGGAAGGCCACAAAGCCGCTGCCTGCAAGGCCGCCACGCCGCACTGCGCGGTGTGTGCTGCCAGTGGCCGCCTGGCGGGCCACGTTATGAGGGGGAGGAACTGCAATCCTCCCCCTAGGCGAGGCAAAGCGCAGGTGCCGACCGGGCCTGCTGCTGCCGCTAGCACCGTCGTTCCTGCGGCGGCTGCGGAGGGGGGTGCGATGTCCGACTGATGGATAGGGTCGAACATCGCATCCTTCAGGCGAACACCAACCACTGCAGGGCAGCCCAGGATCTGCTGATGCAGACCATGGCTGAGTGGTTGGTGGATTTGGCGGTGGTCGCCGAGCCTTACTCGGTCCCTGACCGCTGGCTGGGCGACCGGGACGGCTCGGTGGCGTTGGTCTCGCGGCCTTCCACAGACTCCCCTCCCCTCTCGCTCTTAGAGAGGGGACCGGGATACGTGGCCGCCGCGTGGGGGGACATGGCCCTGGTGGGGGTCTATTTCTCCCCAAACCGCCCTCTCTCGGACTTTGAGGATTTCCTCGAGGTCCTCACCGCAGTCGTAGGGAGGGCGGCGCCACGCCAGGTCGTGGTGTTGGGCGACCTGAACGCCAAGTCGGTGGCCTGGGGCAGCCCGGCCGCCGGTTGCAACGTCCGGGGGCGCGCCGTCGAGTTTTGGGCGGCCTCATGCGGTGTGTCCCTCCTCAACAGGGGGGCGGTCCACACGTGTGTGCGGCAACGGGGTGGGTCGGTGGTGGACGTCTCGTTTGCCACCCCCGCCCTAGCCGCCCGCGTCGTCAGCTGGCGGGTGGAGATGGTGGAGACCTTGTCGGACCACCGATACGTGCGGTTCGACATCTCCACCCAGGGGGGGGGGATGGCTCGCGCTGGGCAATCTCCCTTCCCACGGTGGGCACTCACCCGCCTGGACCGGGAGGCAGCCAAGGAGGCGGCCTTTCTCCAGGACTGGCTGTCGCCCCCTGTCGAGGTCCTGGACGTGGACGCCGCAGCGGTCCGGCTCAGGGGGTCCCTGACAGAGGTGTGCAACTCCAGCATGCCTCGGTCTCGCCGTCCGCCTCCCCGTCGTGCCGTCTATTGGTGGACGGAGGAGCTGGCGGGGCTCCGGGCCGCCTGCGTGGCGGCCAGAAGGGCCTACGCGCGGAGCCGACGGCGCAGCACCCAAAATCGAGTCCAGGCGGAAGAGGACCGCCTATACGCCTCTTATCGAGAGGCGACGACGGTCCTCAAATACGCGATGGGTGCTGCGAAAGACTCGGCGAGGGCCGAGATGCTGGAGGAACTCGACAGGGATCCTTATGGGAGACCATACAAGGCGGCGCGGAACCAGCTGCGCCCCTGTGGTCCCCCACTGACGGAGTCCCTCGAGCCAGCGTTGCTGGATGGGGTGGTCCGGTCCCTGTTTCCGCGCAGGACCGACTTCACCCCACCAACGATGGATCCCCCGCAAGGGTCGGCTTCGCCGGAGGAGGAGGTCCCCCCGGTGACGGCGGCGGAGTTCTACGCTGGGGTTCTCAGCCTCCGCGCGAAGAAGACGGCCCCCGGACCGGACGGCGTCCCCGCACGGGTGGTGGCGATCGCCGCCTCCGAAATGGAGGACAGGTTTCGGGACCTCTTCAGCGCGTGCTTAACGGCTGGGAGGTTCCCGAAACTGTGGAAGGAGGGGCAGCTATGCCTCCTCCGAAAGGAGGGACGCCCGGTGGACTCCCCCTCGGCATACCGGCCCATCGTTCTGCTCGATGAGGTCGGTAAATTGTTCGAGGGGATTGTCGCCTCCCGGCTTGATAGCCTTTTGCGGGGGGTAGGGCCGGACCTGTCGGACGCCCAATTCGGTTTCCGTCGAGGGCGTTCGACGATCGATGCGCTGGCCCTACTCAAGGGCCAGGTGAAGGAGGCGGTGGAGGCGGGGGGCGGAGTGCTGGCGGTGTCGTTCGACATTGCCAACGCCTTCAACTCCGTGCCCCACTCGACGATATTGGAGGCGCTCCGGTATCACGGAGTGCCCCAATACCTTCGAAACCTCCTGGCCAGCTACTTGGAGGACCGAGAGGTCCTCCTCGTAGACAAGACGGCCACGGTGAGGCGGTACGGCGCAGAGTCCGGTGTTCCGCAGGGGTCGGTGCTTGGGCCGCCCCTTTGGAACATCGGGTTCGACTGGCTCCTGCGGGGAGCCCTCCTCCAGGGCACGAGTGTCATCTGCTACGCGGATGACACTCTCCTCACTGCCCGGGGGAGGAATTTCGCAGACGCGGCCTGTCTGGCCTCGGCTGGCGGATCCTTGGTCGCAGAGAGGATCCGCCGCCTAGGATTGAGGGTGGCGCTGCACAAGACCGAGGCCGTGTTCTTTCGTGGGCCTCGGCAGCGCTGCCCTCCCGACGCCCACATTGTCGTAGAGGGCGTCAGGATAGGGGTCCGGGCCCAGATGAAGTACCTGGGCCTGGTCCTGGACGACAGGTGGCGCTTCGGCCCGCACTTCAGCGGGCTGTCGACGCGCCTGTTGAAAACCGCCGACGCCCTCTCGTGGCTCCTCCCGAACCTGGGGGGGCCCAAGGCGAAATGCCGGCGCCTGTATGCCGGCATTTTGCGGAGCATGGCCCTTTACGGGGCTCCAATCTGGGCGGACTCCCTCAACAGGAGGGAGAATGCGACCGCCATCCGCAGGCCCCAAAGGGCTATTGCACTGCGGGTGGCGAGGGCCTACCGCTCGGTAGGCTTCTCGGCGGCGTGCGCTCTGGCCGGCACCCCTCCTTGGGAGTTGGAGGCTTGGGTGCTCGCCAGAGTGTATGAGTGGACGGCGCGCCGGAAGGCGCTCGGGGAGCGCCCGATTGCCGAAGAGCGGGAGGCCGTGCGGCGGGAGGCGAAGGACGCCATCGTCCTCCACTGGGCGGAGGACCTCGCCAACGCCGCCTTTGGCCGCCGTACGTTGGACGCGCTCGGTCCGGTCCTGCGGAGCTGGCTCGAGCGGTCCCACGGTTTCCTCTCGTTCCGTTTGGTGCAGGTGTTGTCCGGCCATGGCTGTTTCGGATCGCACCTGCACCGGATCGGGAGGGAGGAGACCCCGGCGTGCCACGACTGCGGCGCGGCGGAGGACACAGCGCAGCACACCCTCGATGTGTGCCCGGCTTGGTCCGAGCTGCGCCGCGGTCTGATCGCTGTGATCGGACAGGATCTCTCGCTTCCTGGCGTGGTCAACGCCATGCTGGGGAGCGAGGAGGCCTGGGCAGCGGTCGCCTCCTTTTGCGAGGACGTAATCTCGCAAAAGGAGGAGGCGGAGCGCGCGCGGGAGGACGACCCTCTCGCTGCGCCGCTCCGCAGACGAAGAAGGGGTCGGAGAAGGCGAGGTCCTCTCCCTCCTCACGGTGGCAACGGGCGGGCGACAGGCGCGGGGGTGCCTTCGCCCGCATTGCACCCGTCACCACCTTCGTCGGTCATTCCCGGGCCCGTGTCCCTCCCCACGGGGGGGACGTGAGGGGCCCGCCTTGTGAGGAATTCGTCGGCGGTGGACTGGAAGTAAAGGCTGTGCCGGTTTCCCAGTCCCCCGCCACTCGGACGAAGCGGGAGTGCCGCTGGGTCGTTTTAGTGGGTATACCGGGTCACACCGGGGAGTCCCACATAGCCCCCCCATCCCCCGATGGGAGGGTATGCGTAATGCATTTTTTCCCAGCGTCAAAAAAAAAAAAAAAAAAAAAGGTTAGGTTAGGTTAGGTTAGGTTAGGTTAGGTTAGGTTAGGTTAGGTTAGGTTAGGTTAGGTTAGGTTAGGTTAGGTTAGGTTAGGTTAGGTTAGGTTAGGTTAGGTTAGGTTAGGTTAGGTTAGGTTAGGTTAGGTTAGGTTAGGTTAGGTTAGGTTAGGTTAGGTTAGGTTAGGTTAGGTTAGGTTAGGTTAGGTTAGGTTAGGTTAGGTTAGGTTAGGTTAGGTTAGGTTAGGTTAGGTTAGGTTAGGTTAGGTTAGGTTAGGTTAGGTTAGGTTAGGTTAGGTTAGGTTAGGTTAGGTTAGGTTAGGTTAGGTTAGGTTAGGTTGGGGGACCACCCCACAGTGCTTGCGTCCACGTCGCGTCCCCTGGAAACGACCCAGTTCTGACCACCGTAACGGAGTGGCAGACTGGGTTGGCCAAAGTGCACTGTGCTCTCGTAGCTTATTTTATCTTATTATTGTCTTGTGAACTACGAATCGTTGGAAATGTTTAAACCCACGAGGGACGCCTGCGGGCGGTTTTTAAAACAAAAAGGCCCTTCTCAGGGCCAACCCAAAGGCCCTTCTCAGGGCCACCCAAAAGGCCCTTCTCAGGGCCAACCCAAAGGCCCTTCTCAGGGCCAACCAAAAGGCCCTTCTCAGGGCCAACCAAAAGGCCCTTCTCAGGGCCACTCCGACGCTCAGGCGTCAGAGGCTAGCCGCGCGCCATCTGCGGCTAGCTTGTTCGGAGGGGCGGACGAGTCGTCCGACAACGACTCACTCGTTTGTGTGTCGGATTCGGACGATTGTCGGTCGCGGAAGCGGGTCCACCTGAGCGGTGGGTCCGGGGGCTCCTCGGCCTCGGGGTCGACGGGGTTGTCGAAGGCGAAAAAGCCGACGGCGGCCGCGGACACCCATGTCGTTGGGCTCGCGGACGCCCAACGCCGGTTGGACCTGGCTCGGCGGGCGCAGCTCCAGCAAGAGCTGGAGGAGCGGGTGGCTTCCAGGGAGAAGCGGGCGCACGCTGCCCGGGCCAAGTCCGGGTACGGTGCGTCCCGCGTTCTGTACTCGGACCACTCCCTGGCCGAGCTGGAGAAAATGGCGGAGGAGGACGAGGAGGAGATTGTGGAGGTCGCCTCTAAGTCCTCCAACATGAAGGGGACCCTTCAAAAGGCCCTCAAATGCAGGGCCGCGAGCATGCGCGGAATCGTCGCGGAGCTGGTCCAGCGCAGGACCACCGACGAGACGCAACAACTGCAGGCGAGGATAGATCGCCTGCAGTCGGAGGTCAGCCAGCTTCATCAGAAGCTGGCTGAAGCCACGGCCCCGCCTCAACAGGCCAACACGGGCCATGCGGCAGAGGGCCCCGCCTCCAACCTTGAGGATATCATCCGCAAGGTGGTAATGGAGGAGAGGGCCTTCACAAGAGCCTGCTTGGCAGGAATTGAGGACCGGCTCTTGCCAGAGAAGCGCCTCCGACCGCCGCTTGCGGCGGATAAGAGGCGGTGTGGGCCGGGGCCGTCCTCGTCTCAGGCGGAAGACGCCCTTCTCCCTTCCACCACCCCGTCCAACGAGTGGACGGAAGTGGTCCGTAAGGGAAAGGGCAAAGCCAAAGGGACGGCGACGGTCCCTGTCGTCCCCGCCACCACCGCTCCCAGCCGGTCGCAGACGACCGGCAAGGGAAAGGGGAAGGGAAGGGGGAGGGGAGGGGGGCGGCTGGTCCCCCCAAAAACCGCGGCCGTCGTGGTGACGCTCACCGCGGAGGCTGCGGGGCGAGGGGAGACGTACGCGTCCATTTTGGTGCGGGCGCGTGCAAATGCCGATCCCACCCAACTTGGGATCGGCAGTGTGGCTTGCCGGCGGACCCAAGCCGGGGCTCGAATATTCGAGTTCCCGGGGGCAGAGGGGAGTGCCCATGCGGACCTCTTTGCAGCCAAGCTGCAGGAGGTCATCGCGGATTCGGCCAAGGTGGCCCGACCGGTCAAGTCGGCGGCCATAGAGGTGATGGGCCTCGACGACTCCGTCACCAAGGAGGAGGTGGTGGCGGCGGTCGCAGCGATGGGGGGCTGTGGCGTGGCGGCAGTCCAAGGCCGGGACATAAGGCCCGGCCGCGGCGGCATGGGCACCATTCGCCTCGAGTGCCCGGTCGCCTCTGCCAAAGCCGTCCTTGCCAAGGGACGGCTCATGGTCGGGTTCAGCTCGGGTGCAGTCCGGGCACTCGAGGACCAGCCTCTGCGGTGTTTCCGGTGCTTCGGCATCGGACACACCCGGCCCCTGTGTCCGTCCGCGGTAGACAGGACGGACATGTGCCTCCGCTGCGGCAAGGAAGGCCACAAAGCCGCTGCCTGCAAGGCCGCCACGCCGCACTGCGCGGTGTGTGCTGCCAGTGGCCGCCTGGCGGGCCACGTCATGAGAGGGAGGAACTGCAATCCTCCCCCTAGGCGAGGCAAAGCGCAGGCGCCGACCGGGCCTGCTGCTGCCGCTAGCACCGTCGTTCCCGCGGCGGCTGCGGAGGGGGGTGCGATGTCCGACTGATGGATAGGGTCGAACATCGCATCCTTCAGGCGAACACCAACCACTGCAGGGCGGCCCAGGATCTGCTGATGCAGACCATGGCTGAGTGGTTGGTGGACTTGGCGGTGGTCGCCGAGCCTTACTCGGTCCCCGACCGTTGGCTGGGCGACCGGGACGGCTCGGTGGCGTTGGTGTCGCGGCCTTCCACAGACTCCCCTCCCCTCTCGCTCTTAGAGAGGGGACCGGGATACGTGGCCGCCGCGTGGGGGGACATGGCCCTGGTGGGGGTCTATTTCTCCCCAAACCGCCCTCTCTCGGACTTTGAGGACTTCCTCGAGGTCCTCACCGCAGTCGTAGGGAGGGCGGCGCCACGCCAGGTCGTGGTGTTGGGCGACCTGAACGCCAAGTCGGTGGCCTGGGGCAACCCGGCCGCCGGTTGCAACGTCCGGGGACGCGCCGTCGAGTTTTGGGCGGCCTCATGCGGTGTGTCCCTCCTCAACAGGGGGGCGGTCCACACGTGCGTGCGGCAACGGGGTGGGTCGGTGGTGGACGTCTCGTTTGCCACCCCCGCCCTAGCCGCCCGCGTCGTCAGCTGGCGGGTGGAGATGGTGGAGACCTTGTCGGACCACCGATACGTGCGGTTCGACATCTCCACCCAGGGGGGGGGGATGGCTCGCGCTGGGCAATCTCCCTTCCCACGGTGGGCACTCACCCGCCTGGACCGGGAGGCAGCCAAGGAGGCGGCCTTTCTCCAGGACTGGCTGTCGCCCCCTGTCGAGGTCCTGGACGTGGACGCCGCAGCGGTCCGGCTCAGGGGGTCCCTGACCGAGGTGTGCAACTCCAGCATGCCTCGGTCTCGCCGTCCGCCTCCCCGTCGTGCCGTCTATTGGTGGACGGAGGAGCTGGCGGGGCTCCGGGCCGCCTGCGTGGCGGCCAGAAGGGCCTACGCGCGGAGCCGACGGCGCAGCACCCAAAATCGGGTCCAGGCAGAAGAGGACCGCCTATACGCCTCTTACCGAGAGGCGACGACGGTCCTCAAATCCGCGATGGGTGCTGCGAAAGACTCGGCGAGGGCCGAGATGCTGGAGGAACTCGACGGGGATCCTTATGGGAGACCATACAAGGCGGCGCGGAACCAGCTGCGCCCCTGTGGTCCCCCACTGACGGAGACCCTCGAGCCAGCGTTGCTGGATGGGGTGGTCCGGTCCCTGTTTCCGCGCAGGACCGACTTCACCCCACCAACGATGGATCCCCCGCAAGGGTCGGCTTCGCCGGAGGAGGAGGTCCCCCCGGTGACGGCGGCGGAGTTCTACGCTGGGGTTCTCAGCCTCCGCGCGAAGAAGACGGCCCCCGGACCGGACGGCGTCCCCGCACGGGTGGTGGCGATCGCTGCCTCCGAAATGGAGGACAGGTTTCGGGACCTCTTCAGCGCGTGCTTAACGGCTGGGAGGTTCCCGAAACTGTGGAAGGAGGGGCAGCTATGCCTCCTCCGAAAGGAGGGACGCCCGGTGGACTCCCCCTCGGCATACCGGCCCATCGTTCTGCTCGATGAGGTCGGTAAATTGTTCGAGGGGATCGTCGCCTCCCGGCTTGATAGCCTTTTGCGGGGGGTAGGGCCGGACCTGTCGGACGCCCAATTCGGTTTCCGTCGAGGGCGTTCGACGATCGATGCGCTGGCCCTACTCAAGGGCCAGGTGAAGGAGGCGGTGGAGGCGGGGGGCGGAGTGCTGGCAGTGTCGTTCGACATTGCCAACGCCTTCAACTCCGTGCCCCACTCGACGATATTGGAGGCGCTCCGGTATCACGGAGTGCCCCAATACCTGCGAAACCTCCTGGCCAGCTACTTGGAGGACCGAGAGGTCCTCCTCGTGGACAAGACGGCCACGGTGAGGCGGTACGGCGCAGAGTCCGGTGTTCCGCAGGGGTCGGTGCTTGGGCCGCCCCTTTGGAACATCGGGTTCGACTGGCTCCTGCGGGGAGCCCTCCTCCAGGGCACGAGTGTCATCTGCTACGCGGATGACACTCTCCTCACTGCCCGGGGGAGGAATTTCGCAGACGCGGCCTGTCTGGCCTCGGCTGGCGGATCCTTGGTCGCAGAGAGGATCCGCCGCCTAGGATTGAGGGTGGCGCTGCACAAGACCGAGGCCGTGTTCTTTCGTGGGCCTCGGCAGCGCTGCCCTCCCGACGCCCACATTGTCGTGGAGGGCGTCAGGATAGGGGTCCGGGCCCAGATGAAGTACCTGGGCCTGGTCCTGGACGACAGGTGGCGCTTCGGCCCGCACTTCAGCGGGCTGTCGACGCGCCTGTTGAAAACCGCCGACGCCCTCTCGT